>BFEA01000071.1:3481183-3499336 GCA_003427395.1 Chara braunii | reverse complement strand
AAAAAAAAAAATTGAACATCAAGGGTATATAGTTCAACGTTGCAAGTGAAATAGAGTCGTCCATTAGGAGCTTAATGTTGCCAATGAAATACAAAAAACTAATGGTAGTTGAAATGTAACGGGCAAAGTATCATTAAAAGTATTTAATTGAGAATCTCTATGAACTTGAAGAAATGCAAATTTGTTTATGTTCGATCTAAACATGAAAAAGGAAAAAAGGGAAAGAAGAGGAAAGAAAAAAAAAAAACGGAACATGAAGGGCATATTATGACTAATGTTTTTTTTAAGTGTATTTAAAATGTTAGAAAATGAATATAGTTGCAAGTATTTTTTTTTTTTTAAGTGTTGAAATATTATACAAATTATGATTTACTATTTTTGGTGTGTTTAGTATTTTTTGAAGAAAGTATTTTGTTTTGTAAATTGATATAGAATTAATGTACAGGAAGAGATTTTGTTAGGAGTAAGTAATGTATTTTTGAAACAAAAAAAGGAAAAAAAATTACAATTTTGGATATATTTTTGAAAACAATGTTAGGAATTATATATTATTGATTAAAAAATTTATATGAGTAATTGATTTTTTATTTGTTTTGATGAATAGAAATAGGAGGCGTATTTGGTCGAAGTGGTAATGTATGGATTGGAAGAGGTTATGGTATCATGTGTTGGAAATCAACATCGAATGTTAGTCCAGGAAGTTCTAATAATTTGTTGTGATTAGAAGTGTAATGGAATGTCATAGTTGTTCCTATTAGTGGAATGTCATAGTTGTCATTGTAATCATAGACCACAGCTAATCGTAGCAATGAAATTATATTTTTGTATGTGTCTATATATTTTGAACTAAGTGTTGTATGGATGTCCTTGATAGCCTCTTGTTGATTAATATCAGCCAAATACAACGTAGCCATGTGTTGTCGTCCTCTATGCCATCTGCGATGATATACTAGAAGTCCAGTTTTCACAATTGGCAATGGCTGATACATAGGAAGAAATTGAACGTATCGCTCGAGGTCGATCGTTCTCGTGTGATGTATGCCTCTTCCATGTTGTGTTCTGGACTCCATGTAGTCGCTTGATCTTGATGGTCTTTTTGAAGTTGTATTTGACCTGCCATGAAATATAACAAAAGAAGTTGAGTTATTTTATAATTATAATATAAGGAAAAAATTATAAAATTGTATATAATAAGTTTATAGAAAAACGAGGAAATGATGGTGTGTATTATAGTGTTATGATTTAATTCAGAATATATGTAAAAACGAATGATGCATTGAAAGTTATAAAGGATGTAGAAATGAATCTGTGATGAGTAGTATTAGTTAATAGAATTATAGTTTCGGGATGAGGAGCATCAAGAGTACAAATGATGTCGTTGATAATTGCGATATGAAGATTTTGAGGATTTGTTGGTAATGGTATGATATCTGCTAGGAAGATATATAAAGAAATAGCATTTGTACAGTGATAAGCAAAATAAGATAATACAATGCCTTCTTCATTGATTTTTATTGTATGATGGAGATTAGATTGTTCTAAGTGTGTGTGAAGATTATCGAAAGATTGATGAGTGATTGGCATAATATACAAGTATTCAATAAAAACAAGCAACTGGAGAAAAAGTAAACAACATGGAGAAACAGAAATTAGATGTAAGTATCATTATGGAGAAGAATAATTATACAAAACGAATTTTTTGGAGTATGAGTTGCAAGCATGGAAAGTTGAAAAAAATATTTTATATCGACGTTGCAGATTGATTTTTTTTTATGTTTTAGTTAGTATTAATTATTATTAAAGAAAAGTAAGATTTACAAATATGTAATTTTTAGCAATGGTTTAATTTTACTTATTGTTTTTGTGGAATTTGGGAATGAGTATAGGAAAAGAAAAATGTAATGAAGAATTGAAATGTTATGTATATAGTAATTGAAAGTAAGTGTTTATAATGGTAGTGAACGATAAAAAGAAATTATAATTGAATGTAATTAATATTATGAAGAAGATTAATGATATAAGATTTTGAAAAGAAAAAGAAATAAGGTTTTATTTCTTTTTCTTTTCAATTTGTTACCTTATAGTTTACATTGCTATATCTTAATTTTGTTGAGGATTCGAAGTAGTCGTTGATGACGTATTCGCAGAAGTATGATGATCACTTAGTGTTGATTGTACATTATCGGGCGCAATTCTGTGTGACAGAGGGGGCTCCATCGATCTCGTGTTGACATTGAAACATGGATATCGTTGCTCATTTCATATATGAATTCTGTGACCCGTAGTACGATTGAATGTTAACAGAGTTCCGATCACCGGCATAGCAAAATCTTCATTGTAGTCGTAAACAGTTCCTTTGCGTAGCAATGATAGTATATCGTTGTGTGTTGTCCCGTGGACATTTGTAAGTGTCCAATGTATGTTGTCGACTTCTGCTTCTTGGTCTGTGTCAGCGAGAAGCATATCCACAACACGAATGTCTCTTGTCCAACGCCATCTGAATTGTACGAGATATCCTCTCTCCGTTATCAGCAACGGTCCAGCAGGTGTTGCTCCTTCGATAAATGCTTGTAGTTCACACATGTTGTTATGAATGATGCGTCCATGGTTGCATTGATTTTCGTGCAGCTTCTTTGATATTTGTAGTACTTCGTCCATGAAAGACCGTTTGCGTTTCAGTTGTGTAGTATTTGAATTAGTAGTATTTGCAGTTGTATGTGATGTGCCAGAAGCCATTATCTAAATACAAATAAAAGAAGATGAGTTATTATTTATGTATAAAAATTTAGGTAGGGGATAATATAAATGATTTGTTTAAGGAAAAAAAAAAAAAAAACAATTGAAATATTGAGAAAATAAAAAGTAAAAAGAAGAAGAAGGGTTAATGAAAAGTATTTGAAAAAAATGAATAGTATGTAAATTAAAATGTAAAAAAAAATGTGTATTTAATTATGTTATAATAATATATATGATTTATTCAATTTCGAGTGATTGAAAATAAAATAATGCTAAATCATTACTATTATGATCAACTCGGAAAGTGCGTCGATATGTTGTGAAAGGTGTGAATTGTCGAATTGGTCGAGGAGGAAAATAAGAATATGCAGTTGGATATCGTACAATATGATTGAGTATGTAATAGAACCACAGGCCAGGGCCCTAGAGAAACCATTGTGCAAGAAAAGCAGGATTTTCAGGTGTATTTTGGAAAAAAGCAAATAGTAAGTATTCGGAAAGATTAACAAGTTGTGTTAATGTATAAGAATCATATGTATGGTTGATGATGTAAAGTCGAAGTGAAGTTGCTCTGAAACGAGCTACTTCTCTCGATACAAGAGTGACAAATGTACAAAGTGTGAGCGTGAAGGCATAAAAAGATATTCTAAAGTTAGTTAGATTTGCTCTGATGTAATTTGATAAATTTTCGTCAAATTCTTGTGTTGCACTAAAGGACAGAGAATGTAAAGGAGTGTTGTGAAATGTAATTAATGAAAGAAGAACGAATGAAAAGACTGAATGTGAGATTATTCGCATAGCAATGCTGATGTCAATGATGAAAAATATTTTTTTGTCAGACTGAAAAGTGATTAGTGCAGAGTGACGCAAAAAGTGAAAGAGTTGTCTACTATTTGGTGGGGTTTGATAAGATGAGTGATATACGTATTGTGCTCTTGTAACTTCAACAGGGTTATAGTGACAAACAAACAGAGATAATGGTGTCAAAGTTGAACGAAAAGGATCGATAATGAAAAAGTCGTCAAGGGCTGGTGCGATTATAGGATTGGGAATGTTACAATAATGTGCGCGACTGTATGCAATTCGAAATCAGTCTAATATATGTTCTAGTGAAATTATTGTATTTGGTGGACGAACAGTAGAAGGTGGGTAGTAGTTGCGAAAGACCGGATCAAATATATGTGTATCGGTTGATCGATGAAATCGAATATGTATAAGTCTTGCATTTGATGAAACATCCATTTTATTGACAATGTTCTTCAAGTCAAATTGTTTCTGTTTGTTTAAAAAACACTAGAAACAAACGTTCCAATGTATGAATTAGAAAATTTGGATTTTTGTTTTTTGATAAAGTATATTATTGGAAGTGTAATATGTTTTTTGTTTGAGATAGTAGTTTGAAGAACGTTTTGTTTTTGGTTTAAATTTTATAAATGAAATATTTGGTTTTAGAACGATGAACTGAATTGATATAAAAATAGTTTGTAAAATGTAAGTATGAAGTTATATAAGGCATTTATTGACAGTTGTATGGAGGAGGGATGGGGAAGATATTATGTGGGCGTGGAATTATTCATTTGAGTATGTTTATAGAGAGTTCGTCATGTATAAATGATCGATAAAATGGTATATCTAGTTGATTAAAAGCTGTAATATGAGAAAAGGATGGTGTTAAAAGCAAATGACGTGTCATTGTTAATATAAAAATTCCACAGTCATTAAAATTGGTTTGTTGTGGACCGTGAATATTAATTTGAGATGGGGTGGTCATTGTAGAAAGGATATTTGTTCGATGTTGAAACCAAATACGCATATTTTCGAAAAAATAAGTGTTTGAAAAATGTAAACTATCGTAAAAATAAAGTATACGATTTTTAATGTCAATACAGCCAAGTGCCCATTGATTACCATGTAAATGTAGAGGAATAAAAAAATGATCGTATGTTTCTAATGTGCGTAATTGGTAACGTGAATTAACGTGACAATTTGTAAAAGTATGATTATGATGTGTTATACGTGCATAATATATAAAAGTGTTTGTTGTAAATACAGAAGGAAATGTTTCCATTATTAGGTCCATGTAATCATTGATAGGTGTATCAGAAAGCCAAGATGTATGATGTATTGTACGATATTTACATTGTGAAGATAGTTCAGTATTAATTGAATGTGGATTCCATAATGTAATAGGAATATGAGAATGAATTGAAGGTAGTGGATTAATATTTGAAAAAGAAAAATTGTTTAATGTTGTTGATGGTGATATATGTATTTTACGTTGAAGATGATTTTGTGAAATATGTTTGTTTGATTATTCGTGAAGCGTATGAGAATGAATATTAAAAAGGATGCTATAAGTAGAGCTTGATGAATTATTTGATTTAAAATTATGTAGAGAAAGAAGTTTTTCAGCTGAAGTTTCAAGTCGTCTATGTTCATTGAGGATAGCAATAAGAGGTTTGAAATATGAACAATTTTTTTTTAGTTAATGGTTTAATAGTAAATAAAGCATATTTGTTTATAACACAAAAAATTATGATATAACCTTGTTGGAAAACATTACGTTTAGGTTTTTTTTCTTCAGAATATGCTTTTCATTCAACGACAAATAAACAAGATGATGTTTCTCCTTGGATTTTATAAATTGTAGAAGCTATTGCAGAAATAAAGGGGAATTGCAAAGGACGTAGAGTGCATGTTCTTTGAAGCATATAGGGTGAAGTACGAAGTTCGATTGTAAAAGATTTATGAGATCGTTGTCTGAAAACGGGATATATATTTTTTGGTAGATTAGTAGAAATAAAAAACAGAAGTTGTTCAAACGAAGATTGATTTGGAATATGAATACAAGCTAAATCAAGTGGACAACTTGGAATTAATACATGTATATCGGCGTTTTTATCATGAAAGGTAAAAAATGTTGTATCGGATGAAAATTGTAATGAATAGAAAATTTCGAATGTTCCATTTGCAATTCCTCGAGGAGGATCAATGTTTTATGTGAAAATAATTGGCATACGTGGTAGGAAATCGATAAAGGGTGCAAATTTACCTAATTTATTATCAGGCAATGACATTATATATGCAATATCATGTTTATTTAGTTTTTGTAAGGTATTTTTGAAATTAACAATAATACGAATTGGATAATGATTATTTTGGAGTTGTTTGCATAATGTGGGATAATGATTATTTTGGAGTTGTTTGCATAATGTGCGTGTATAAGTATGTATAAGGTTGATACGATTATCGTTGTCACGTGCAACAAATATAGGATGTGAATTTTTTGGTAGATTTATTGACTGTATTAATGAATTTTGTTTTGCTTCGCTAATTAATCTACTATTAATTATGTTGATAAATTCGTCAGTCCAAATTCTGAATCTAGCATTTTTGCAATGTCTTCCCCATTCAGGATCCGTTTTAAATCGTATCGAATCTATTAATATTATAATAACAGAAAATAATCTCCATAATTTGAACGCTTCGTGATCGGAAGATGTATGTACAAAATTTAGACATGGTTCATAGAAAATTGGTATGCCTTTTACTGGTGGCATTTGAAAAATATCACAAGATGCAAGTATGTGAATTCCACCAAAAGGAATATCTAGTTTTCGTATATCACGTAATGCCCTGTCTAAACGAACAAAATCGTTTTTGCTTATCATGCTAAATTCGTCAATAATAA
Organism: Chara braunii; assembly: GCA_003427395.1. NCBI lineage: Eukaryota > Viridiplantae > Streptophyta > Charophyceae > Charales > Characeae > Chara > Chara braunii. The sequence goes on along the minus strand of BFEA01000071.1, from coordinate 3,492,909 downwards.
GTATTGCTAATTCATGTGTAAATCCTTGTATGCCTTTTAATTGTGCTTTTCATCGATCGAAATAACGATCTTCGTTAAGATAATACATTCCTAACCAACTATAAAATTTTATACCCGAGATTCCAACTGTTTTTTTTCCTGTCATTGCAGTTTTTGCGACGCTTTTATGATGTTGTCATTTGTCAGCAAATGTTTGAATAACGGAAATAATATGAGATTTATCAGTGCCTTCACCTGTTAGAAACATAAGAAGTTGTTGGTCTTTTATAGTTTTTGATAAAATTTTTAATAACATTGTGTTATTTGTATATTCATTTGATATTTGTAATAACCAAGTATTTAATAATGCTTGAGCAAGTAAAACAAAAACTAAATGTTGTTTTTCATTTAATGAGAAATGTTGTGAAACTTCAGAAATTGTAGGGAAATTAGATGTAGAGGAACTTGATGGTTTAGAGTTAGGCGTTTGTACACATTTTTGTGGTTGAAATGCATGTGTAATTAATAGTACACGAGTTGGTAAGGGGATAGTATTTCAATTTCAAATTAAATTTTGTATTTCAGATACATTAGATGATTTTGTTTTTGTTCATGCTAAAGCCATATCAATATCTAAAATTTTTCGTTCTGTATAAGTTTGTATTATATGTTTTTAAGGTTTGATTGATAGATGGTATCATTAATTTCGAAATTTGATTTGAAATATTTTGCGTTTTTATTGATTGAAGATCAATCATTGGAATGTAATTGTTCATATCTTTATTGTCTTCATTTGATGTATTATCGGAGATATTATCATCTAATGTGTAAAAAAAGAGAAAATCATTTTCTGTTGACTGTTCTGAAGAAGAATCCGAATCGTTGTCGTTATTTTCGTATTCTGCATATTGATTTGGTCGATTGTTTTGAATTTCGTTTGCACGGTTGTGCGCAATATGATAATCTTGCATCTGTAAATATATGTTATGAAAAAATACCGACATTTTTTTATAAAAATAGATAAATTCGTCATGTCAATTTTAATCATTTTGTATTAAATCAGATAATTTGCAAAATAATTTGAATAACAAACGGGAACTTTGAGCATGCCGTGTTTTATTTTCTTCATTTGTACAAGTTTCTAAATAAGGAGTACGCATAGAATAAAGAATAACTGGTATACATGGATATTTGTATTTATTTAAACATTTTTGTTTATATAACGGATGATTGGGCTAAAAATCTTCTTTTGTTTCCGATAAAGAAGATTTATTGTGTCGATAAAATTGCATGATAAATTCATAGAAACATATATTTGTAAGCGAATTTGAACGATAAATGTAATCGTCTAAGGGATGAAAAAAAATGTATGTTTTATTTATTTTTTATAAACAACATACAGTTTCTTTGTCATTAAATATTTGATAAGCACAAGATTGTCTCAATAAATATAATGCACAAAGTGGACCTGCAATTTCTTGTTTGTTAGTCATACTAAAGAGTTGAGATGATAATTGGCGACGAGTTTTTGTTTTAATTGAAATTCAATTGAAAGAAAAGTTTCTTCTTCAACTAGTTGTTCTTTGCGTTGTCTTGCGTCGAAAGCAGCTAAGCGGAGAGCGATTTCACAATCAACTTTATGTTGATTTTTTGTTGTATAGTTACAACAATAAAATATTCGTTCTGCTGCTTCAACACCACCAAATAGAGGTTGAATATCATGATTACATTTGTAACTTGATAAGATGATATTATTATAAACATTGATGTATTCATCTCCAGGTGGACGTGCTAATTCACTTCCTATTTCATGTAACGTAGTTTTTTCACAATATTCACGTGGAAAAAGATATTGACATATTTGTTCATTTTTATTCATACGTTTTTTTTTAAAACATGAATTAGTATGTGTTCAATGGTGTGTTTGAACCAAATAAAGAAGTGCAGGCAAAGACGAAGAAAAAAAAGAATAATGTGGAGGAATTGGTAAAAGAGTTTGACTTATAGGATGCGTGTGAAATATATCATCAGTCATAGGAATATAATTGACTCTTGGAAGATTGAAATCAAAGAATTTGTTATAGCCAAGTGATGGGTTAGATTCTATAATTTGTTGCTGATGTATGTGTTGCGAACTAAAAAGTGTATTACAATGTTTACATTTTAAACTTGCAGGTTCATATTATGATTTGACTTTATTTTTTGAAGACGGTGAACAACGTGTCGAGGAACAAATTGGATATGGTATATAACAAGGTGGTAAAGCATGACATTCTGTACCATAGAGTAATGAAATGTCTTTAGTTCCACGTGTTGTTACAATGCTATTAACATATTGTATTACAGATTCATGAAATTGATTATTACAAGTTTGTAATTTGTCAAATTCCAAAGTTGTCAATGGTGTATTTTCAAGTCAAATAAGTGCATATAAATGTAAAGTTCCTCGTCCTTGTTTTTTCATCATTCCAAAATATGCTTTGACATTGCCAAATATACCTCCTTTGGGTTTGCTCTTATGTGTAATAGGATCGAATCCGAGAACATCATGTAAGAAGATAAGTATTAATCGATCAAAGAGACGCGCTGATGCAATGTTATCAGCCATTGATAATTCTTTGAGTTGTTCTGTATTTATTTCAAGAGTATTTATAAAAATATTGCAAAAGTCTTGAATATTTAAAAGTCCAACGTATGATGCGAAGGTATATGTTGTATCAGTATTTGATGTTAATGTAATAAACAAACTTGGTTGACCAAAACGATTGCAAGTTGCGAATGCTTCTTGACGTCGTGTTCGTCGCTCAGCATTGCTTCCCCAGACATGTGCAGAAACACATTCGCCATGTTGAAGCAATTGCCTTACAGCCGGATCATCGTTAGCTACAATATGACCACAATGACGTCGTCGAATATTTTCTAATCTAATTTTAAGCATATTAGTTGTAATTTCAGCAATAGATTGATGTAGTTGTGGTTGTTTTTTGCAAGTAATATTTGAAAATTTATATCCGCGGTCGAACGAAAATCAATCAAAATTTACTATCGTATAGTACGGATCTTGTGCAAATTGTCGACTACTTATTAAACAATAATGTTGTGTACATAGTTGTTGTGAGACGAGAATTCGTCTTTTTGATTCTCCTAAATGTCCTCAACCATATGGAAACAAGTGTTAAAACATTTTTGGTTCTAAATAGGGATCAAACATATTTGCAAATTTTGATGATGTATGAATAGCGAAAATAAATTCTTTATCATTAGTTTTAGATAATTGTTCAATTATTGAGTTTTCAATATCATTATCTATTGATGCAATTTCATGTGAAAAAAGAACAGATTTTTCAATATATGTATTTTCGTTGCAAGTTTCCGGAGGTGCATTTAATCCATTTTGTTCATTATCTAATTCATCAGATGACAAATTTTCAATTATATTTTTTGGGACATATATAAGATCATCGATTGGAATAGAGTCTAGTTGTGTTTGGTCGAATTTTATATTGGACTAGAAATCATTGTTATTAATATAAAACATGAGTAAGTTTCCAACTATTGAATGTCGTATACAATGAAGTTTTTTTATTCGTGTAAGTTGTGTATCAATGAAAGGACCGACTAAAATTATTCGGTAATGCATATCTTTTGTTATCGATTTAGGCAATAAGGTTGCAACTGGACCTGGAATTGCATCGAATACGAGCAAATGTGAACGTATTGAACGATGCACTCCTCCACGCATAATTCTTATTTGTGCAAGTATATTTGTTAAGCTCGTCATTAATAATTCAGGCCAAGTGGTTTGTTGGAAAGGTAACGGTAATCTACCAATGAAAAAATGATTAGCAATTACAAATTTTTGTAGATGTATTTGTCGATGTGAATTAAACAAAGCATTGTTATATTCTTTGAATATATTTAATATTATATTTTTATTGGATTCAATAATTATACCTTTTTTAGATAACATGATATTTTTTAGTAAGGGACACAGATCACCACAATCATAATATTTGATAAGATCGGGGTGTAAAGAAGGTTCGGGATTATGTCTATATTTCTGCATACAATTTAGAATAGTTGAATCGTATGACGAATATTTATGAATATGAATTTGTAATACCAATTTATCACAAACGCAACATGTTGTTTCTACTAATTGTGTAGGATTTAGTTGTTGTGATATGTTTTCTGCGAAATCATATTTTTGTGATTATGAAATTGGTGAAGTAAATACCGGTGTAATTATATTTTTTTCAATCTTGTTATTTGAACGAGCAAGTGTTTTGAGGCGTATGTGTTTGATTGATTGATTTAAATTTTCAAGTATTTTTGGTATTTTTATACAGAAATTTAATGATGATATATGTGATTGTCTTCGTGCAAGAGTTTTTAATCGTATATGTTTAATTGGTTTATTTAAAATTTTGTTTGTATTAGATATATTTGAAATACATTATGTATTTGATTCATTTTGTAATATAACATTTCTTGTGCTAGAATATTGATTTTCGATATTACCAATGACAGTTTTTTCACCAAATGATTCAAACGATGTTATATTTTTCAAGATTGAATTATCAATTTGTGTTTTTTTTTAATTTTGCTTGTTTACGCCAAGCTGCTTGATATGCAAGGCGTTTTGCTCGAGCTTCTTTGTTTTCATGAAGTCTTCGTAAACGAGCTGCTATACGTCGTTTTTCTAATTTTGTTTCTCGTTTTGTTTATAATATTTTGTTTTCGCAAATTTGGATTGAAGACGAGTGAAATGAATTAGTTTTTGATGATATCGAATTGTTAATGTTTTGTTTTTGTGATAATATATTTTGAATTTCCGATTTTTTTTTTTTTATTAATATTATTTTCTTTATATAGTAATTGAGTCGATGTATTATTTTGTGATAATGAACTGTTAAGTTTTTTTTTTTTCAATCTCGTTTGTTTCTGCCAAACTGCATTATATGGTAAACGTTTTTTGAGAGTTTCTTCATTTTCATTAAGTCTATGTAAGCGAGCTGCTGCACGTTGTTTTGCTAATCGCAATTCTCGTTGTTCGGTAGTTTCTGTTTTTTTTTTTGTTTTTTTACTATATTTGTAGTCTTTCGAACAAGACGACGACACTGTTTTAGAAAGAAAGTGAAATATGACAAAAAAATTGAGAAATTTATGAAAAAAAATTGATACGAACGATAATTATATTAGACTAAATATATTTTTTTTAATAAATGTATGATAAGGAAAAAAACATATATCGTTGTATGATGATGTGATTTTGATTTCTAAAGATTTATGTGTATATGTTATTATTTTTGAACAGTTGTTTTTTTGTCTTGGAATGAATTGCCTACAAAAACGAAAAAAAAAAAAAACAATTTGAAATAAAGAACATTGAAAAATTATTAAAAAAACGAAATATATTATTTGCAATAAAATTTATTATTAAAAAAAGGCATTAAAAGAAAGCAATAAATTGAAAATGTTTTTGCTTTTTAAAGAACATAGAAAAAAGACAAACAATAAAAATAATAATAATAAAAAAAAACAAAAAGATTGCAAAATAATGTATCTGAAAATTTCGAAAAAATGTATAAATTGTGGAATTGAATGTCGAGAACAAATTATGATATGCAAAAATATTGTCGAAAGTTTCGAAATTCTTGATATAAAATATGAAATTCTGTATGTTTTTATAAAATGAAAACAATTACAATGTAACAACCCAGCTTTGACAAGAAAGAATTTTTTGCAAAAACGAAAAAAAAAAAAAAAAAAAAAAAAAAAAAAAATAAAGATTATTGAAAAAACGAAATACATAATTTACAAAAAAAATGATTATTAACAAAAACGCTGTGAACAAAAACAACAAATTGAAAAGTTTTTTTCTTTGTAAAGAAGATAAGAAAAAAACAAGCAATCAAAAGAAAAAAAAAAAAATCAAAAAGTTATAAAACAATGTATTTGAAAAAAAAAAAAATGTATAAATTGTAAAATTGAATGTCGATGACAAATGATTGTATGCAAAAATGTTGTAAAAAAATCTGAAATTTTTGACATAGAGAATGAAATTCAGTATATTCTTAGAAAATGAAAACAGTTAAAATGTAACAAAAGAGCTTTGACATGAATTTGTAACAAGATGTTAAATCGAAAAAATTAATATAATAGAGATTCTCTCTTTTTATTATTTCTATCTTTTGTATCGACAATATCAGAAAGCGCTGAATTATTCGATTGTCAAAAGAACAAGTAGTTTTTATTAATGATATGAATTGTATATGTTAAATACGACTATTAAGCAAGCTCGTTTTTAATTGTTCTAAAGAATTCTGAATTATAAAATACAACGACTTAAGTATTATTTATGATATAACTAATATTAAAACCTTTGTAAACTTACGATAAAGAGATGAAAAAAAAAATGTAAAAAAAAAAAATGAAATATATTACTTAATCGTTTCCAGATGACTGGATTATGAAAAATGCGAAGTCATTTGCATCGTGATTAATTCTGAAGGCATGCCAAAATTGTGTAAAAGGTAATGATAGATGATTTGAATGAGAAGTAAAATATGAGTATAACATTGAAGAATGATTTATGTGGTTGATTATATAATAAAACCATGGTCCGGGACCCCAAATAAACCATTCAGCAAAAAAGGCTGGATTATTATGTGCAAAAACGAATAACAGATGTTGGTTAAGATCGATGAGCGATGTTAATATGAAAGAATCGTAAAAATGATTGATGAAAAATTATCTTAAGGCAACTCCTCTGTAGCGAGATATTTCTGTTGGTATAGGAATAATAAATGTACATAAGCAAAGTGTTAATGAATAAAAAGTAATTCTGAAATTTGTACGATTAATTCTTACATATTCTGTAGCACGCTCTTCATATATTTCTCTTGCTCCAAAGGGTAAAGAATGTACTACATTTTCATTGAAAAGAAAGAAGAGTTTAAGAAAAATATGAATGCGACATTATTCGCAGAGCAGTATTATCGTCAATAACAAAGAATGCTCTTTGATCCGAACGAAATGTTAGTAATGCTGAATGTTGCAAAAAATTGAAAAGTTGATTAGTATTAGGAATGAAATCATATCCAGAATGGTATGTATATTGTGCTCTTGTGACTTCAACTGGATTATAATGGACAACAAAAACGATAGTGGAATCATAATTGCAAAAAAAAGATCAATAACAAAAAAATCATTTAAAGCTGGTGCAATAATCGGATTACTTATAATACCATAAACTCTGTGAAAATGCAGCAAAAAATCTGGGCAAAATATTTTGCAATGTTATCAACGAATGCGGCGGAGTATTTGCATTTCGAGGATAATAGTTTCGTAGTACTGGATCAAAGAATCGTGCTTCTGGTGAACGGCGAAATCGAATGTGTCTTTGTCCCGTGCTCGAAGGAATATCCATTGTCGAATACAAAGTTTTCTTGAATTTGAATTTCAATTCAAGAAGTAGTAATTCGAATGGTCTTCAAACTTCTGAGTGCAAAATAATCTTGCCCTGTTTTTTCATCAACAAAAAAAAAATATAGAACAGAAAGATTATAAGTATAAATTATGAAAATACAATTTTAGAAGAATATGCAGAATATAGATTTATATATATATTTTTATTATTTATAGGTTTTATTATATTTCATGAATCTAAGTCATACGGTGATTAAAAGTAATAAAAAAAGGGAGACGTATACTAATACGAAGGATATGTAGACGTTGTTGGTTGAGTATTTGTTGATACTACGGCCGCGGCTTTAGCAGTTGGCAATTTTAAACCAGTTTTGTAATATACAAAGTACGATATCTGTTTTCCATGTTCTATTCACTTATGTTGAAGCGAGGGAGTGGACGTCAATCTATGGCCTCAAACATTGAAATACTGAAACACTGAAACATCCAAACATTCAAATACTCAAACACTCAAGACTCCAACACATACATACGCACACATACACGAAGCAACAACATCAGCAGCAAGAGTAGTAGGAGGAGTTCATTAGTCACTATTTGTATGTATTTTCGTGCCTATTAGTCTGATCCAGCAAGCACTATGGGGGACTGCACATACCATGGACCGATAAAAAGGGCAGACCAAACGAGCTACAGAGGTATAAGTTGGGAGGCAGTGACCGACCATTCATTCACTCCTGCTTGAGTCATGCGGAAGTCCTATCACAGCGACTTGTGCAGGGAGGTCTGCAGTAAGCCCGGAGGATGCAGTGGATGTTTCAGTGTTACTGCGTGTGTGACTGTGTCATCGTGTGGGCAACTGTCACAGTGCATCAGTTGCGTGACTGTGTCACCGTTCGTGTGACCGTCACAGTGTCATGTTTGTCTGTTGTTTCTTGTCTATCTAGTACCACGCGGGATTGTGTGTACTGGGGTTTGGGAAACAAAGGCAAACCAATGCACTACATGAGTATAAATCAAGAAGCAATGCCCATCCAAACATTCGTTTCCTGCGGAAGCCATGCAGAAGTGCTGTCTGAGCGACTTGTGCTAGGATGTCTGCAGATGGCCCGAAGTCAAAGCGGGCTGTGAAGAGAGTTTAGTCATAGGATAGAAGTAGAGGCGGCCACCGCCGCCATAACTGTAGGCAGTGTGCATAGTGTGAGCGTGTGTATGGTGAGTTGGACGCAGTGTCGAGTTGAGAGTTGTGGGCGCCATGTGCCACAACCAGATGATGTAAACTTGTACTTGAACTCCGTTCTAAGCTTCCTTATCTTTGCGCTTTAAGTTGGGCGTTGGCCGCACGCGTGGTGTACCAGCTGTTTACGTGCACGTGAAGTAAGAAAGAAAGCAAGTCCAAAAATAAACAAATAATAATAACAATAATGATAATAATATAATAATAATAATAATAATAATAATAATAATAATAATAATAATAATAATAATAAAATAACAAGGAAATGGGCGATAGCGAACATCAGAAACCAAGCAGCATCATATACATGAGATTAGATAGGCGTGACTATGATCCAAAAGTAGCATTGCATCATGAGTCCATCAAAAAGAACAAAGAACTCTTACTTCACAACGTTCAGATAGTCTCTTCATCATCAACTAAGAGCCAATGTCAGAATCCCTTTTCTGACGCTCTGTACTTAGACTAGAGATGGTGGATCTCGTCTGTGTCGGACAGATGATCAGTAGCGAACCTCAAGTCAAACAGCATCATACCCATATGATCAGCCCCATACTATACGTGGCTGCTCCTATCTATCCTTCACTATGAAGTCGAAGGATGACACCAACAGTATTCCCGAAGTACGAGCATATGGCTACCACTGTCGCACGCTTTCAGCACGGGGTATGTTTTCTCGTATCACTCTCAGCCTTGATCCCAATACACAGATTCCACGAGTACCCAAGATCATCACGCCTTTAATAATAAAATAATAATAATAATAATAAAAATAATGCAAGAAAACAAAGCAATAGTGTGATGATAACTCCAGATTACACCATCACATCGAAAACCCAGACAGTAGAACCGCACCAGTAATACACTGATGAAGACTTGTAGTACTGGAAGCCAATGTCAACGAGGGCATATTCTCTCCTCCCAACACGAGAGTCCAGTTCCTTCACATTCACACTTGGTGCTCAGCGCCCAGCCTACTCCTACACATATATTACGGACCACAGAAAGACAACGCAACTGTTGGTAACAGTGGCAGTCTGAAGTACTTGACGATGTTCCCCATGGAGACTACCGTCAATACAAGGTAAGTGCCCACACATCATCATCATCATCATCATTATTCAGATGCCGACGTCCCGTCTGCCGTTCGGCGCCAGCCTTCAGATGGCAAGTCCTATCTAATCTATCTGCGATCCCACTGATGTTGTCATCAACTTCCTAAGTACGAGCAGATCTCGGCCCATGCCGTTCGCCTGCATTACCAGGTTTGTCTTTCGCACCTCTCGCAAGCTCGATCCCGCACTCATAGATGCCAAGTAGACATACGCATCTAATAATAATAATAATAATAATAATAATAATAATAATAATAATAATAATAATAATAATAATAATAATAATAATAATAATTCGTAAAATAAAGAACTTCAGTAATCAAACAACATCCTTCATATGAGTCCCGACAGTCTTTACTTCGAATCAACAACAACATGGCATCACGAGAATCATATCAAGAACTCATAATTGATAACGTTGGAGTAGTCTCATCATTATCATCATCGATGAATAACCAAAGTTGATATCCTATCTGGCCCTCGGCGCCCAGTTTACATGTGGCAGATCCTATCTGTCTTATACTATGAGCTGAAAGATGATGCCAACAGCATTTTCGAAGTACGAGCATGTGGCGTTCAACGTCGTATGCTTTCTGACACCAGGTATGATTCTCGTACTACTCACACCCTCGCTTCCCCATCATACAGATGCCATGTGTCCCCTAGGATCACCATGCGCCCGACAATAATAATGATAATAATAATAATAGTAATAATAATAATAACAATACTAATAATAACGATTTAGAAGAAAAAGGCATACGAGCCATCTTTTTCAGACCCGATGCCCTATTGCCAGGGGCGCTCTGTATTCGGAGCCGATAGCCAGTGTCTCATACATACATGCTTACACAAACCGCACCATCGATAGGATGCGCAAAAAAAAAAACGGAATGAATCTTCCACTGAAACGTGGGAACATATACTACCACTTTTGATCTGTTCGTTTTATTGGTCCAAGTAACGTGCGGCGAGGCGTAGGTTGTAGAATTTGCTGATTTCTCTCTTTCACGCACACACATACTAACGCCTGTCTGTCTTCCTCTCTGTCTTCCTCCTCTTAATCCCCGTTTTATTCTTCGTCTTCTTTCTCCTCTTCTCCTTCTCTCCCTCTTCCTCCCTCTTCTCCTTGCGCACTCTCCTTCCACGTGATCACCCTCCTTTCTCTGAGAATCTCCACCTTTTGCACGCCGTAATGATCCAACTGAGAACTGACCTCCCTCACATAGTTTAGGATAGCGCAGAGGAATGCCAAATGATCATCCCAATCAAGGTTTCAATGCTAACCAAACATACACCATCATCATAACATGGAGTGAAGGGACCTGGCGTCTGCGAAGAAGAATGCGCCAGTCCCTTATTCATATCAGACGAAGAGGAGGGAGATCGAACGAGGAACAGGGGGAAGATGGGAATGTCGTCAACACTAAGTTTTTGTTACCAATCCCAAATAATCCTTCGTTGCCATGTCTGAAGTCCAAGAGTCAAGTCTAGATCCGATGTCACCAAACTCTGTTTCTTTTCTCTCGTAGTCTGCTGATGTAGTGAATTCAAATATCGAGAAGGGGAGAAGGAGATGGCGGGCTGAGAAGAGGAAGAAGAAGAACTCTCTCTCTCTCTCTCTCCCTCTCCCTCTCTCTCTCTGTCTTCTTTCTTCTTCGAATCTGAGAGTATGAGAGGTTATCAGTAGGAATTCAGGCAGAGGTGCTGGGCGCATCGCCCAGGATCTGATTCGACATTTCTGGGACAGACATTGATTGGACACGAGGCACGAGATTATCTGACTTCGCTATTGCTATCTTGGTCTACTCCCTCACCTTCCCCCTCTTTGTTTCGTCCCTCCTCCATCTCTCATCTGCGATATCTCCTCATGTATGCGTGGCCATTTTCTGCAAGAAGATGCACTGCTTTTGTTTTTCGTTTCGTGTCCTGTGCGGCGACGCTCAATATTTCGTTGCGGTCCC
>BFEA01000071.1:3454044-3465262 GCA_003427395.1 Chara braunii | reverse complement strand
CTCTCTCTCTCTCTCTCTCTCTCTCTCTCTCTCTCTCTCTCTCTCTCTCTCTCTCTCTCTCTCTCTCTCTCTCACACACACACACACACACATTTTGGCTACGCCAAACTGGAAAGATAGCTGGTATACATTCGTTATCAGGGTTCGTTTTGTTAGTTGAAACATCACGAATGTATACAAGCTATCTTTCTGGTATGGTGCATCCAAAAGGAGGGTGTGGCCCCTCTCTGTGTGTGTGTGTGTGTGTGTGTGTGTGTGTGTGTGTGTGTGTGTGTGTGTGTGTGTGTGTGTGTGTGTGTGTATGTGTGTATGTATGTGTGTGCAACCAGCTTTTGTGCGAACACGCTGGCACCCCCCCCCCTCTCTCCTTCATAGTTTTTGTTTTTGACTTGTCATCGACCGACTGCACATTCAAAATAGGTCTTTAAGGCCAAATACGACCCCCCTTAAAAAAAAAAAAAAAAACATAAGAAAAAACAATCTATATATATAAATATATATATATATTTTTCCCCATGTACTAGATGACGGGGGTCATCGCCCCCTTTTTTTTTTGGGGGGGGGGGGCGCATAAAACCCCTAAAACTTTCGTTCGATGGTCGAGTGCAAATGAGTACAACGAACATTTTGTACACTTAGTGACTTAAGGGTCTCCCTCAAGTAGGCTATCTTGAGGGAGGTAACCATTCTGCATCTACGGACTGCAAGTTGCTACTTTGTTCTTTAGCATCGGCGGGGGATCCGGCGTTGCACTTTGGGGTTGAAGTTAGACCCTCCTACAAGATAGGACACTAGTATAGAGGTAGCGAATAGGGTTAGGAGGACCATATGAGGAAGGGGGGTGAGCTATACTTCATCTCAAAGTCCGGGCCACTCAGGTAAGTAGTGTGCCCCTAAGGGTTGCCCATGTGTGCGTGCATGGTATTGTTTGTCCTATTGGGGTACTTCTGGGTCTCTTTCCTACTCCTTTGAAGTATTGGTTGTTGCATTGGTGTGCAAACTACCTACTGACCTGATGGATGGAGAGATAAAGTATCTTGCTTGAATGTCATATCATTCTACATTGCTTTGTTTTTTCATTCCCAATGGATGTAGTCTGTAGGTTCTCTCTGAAATTTGTTTTTCAGTACGGTAGAGGCAGAAAGTAGGACCTTGTGGTACTCTTCTTGCTTGGGACTTGGTCGCGACCTACATGAGACCCATTGGGACTAAGTGGGACTAGGCAAAAACAAGAAGGGCCCCTTGGACTCAATTTTGTTGACGTGGTGTCGCTCTCTTATCTGTCTAGAATTCGTTGTTTTTCTTTTTATTAGAGCATTCGGTGCCGAGGGGATCTCGGCTGAGATGTTTTGCGGACTGATGATCTGTGTGTCTTTTTAACGGGGAACGAGGGAATTAAACTCCCGTTGAATTTAAAAAATTCCCATTGAATTCTCGTTAAACGCGAAAATGGGCCGCTCTCGTGCTTTTCGGAAAAACGGAATTGATGCGCAGGGTTCGGAACACGTCGCCCTAGGCAAAAAAAAAAAAAACATTCCCCCAATCCCTGAAGCACCTCTTGTACCACCGAATTAGACCAACACGACCGGCCTGCCACCCGCCACTCACCAACCCCACGACACCAGTCCTCAAACGTACCCGGAAGCCCTCTAAGCCATCCGCCCTACATCCCCCAACCCCCAAGGCCCCCGTTATGTGTGTGTAGGTGTGTTGTGTGAGAGCGTATGTGTGTATGTGTGTATATGTGTGCTTGCATGTGCGAGTGTGTCTGTGCATGAATATGTATGTATGCGCGCATGTTTTTGTATGTGTGTGTTTGTAAGTGTGTGTGTGTGTGTGTGTGTGTGTGTGTGTGTGTGTGTGTGTGTGTGTGTGTGTGTGCGCACATGATTGTTGGCGTGTGTGTGTGTGTACATGTGCGTGCATGTGTGTGTATGTGTGTATGTGTGTTTGTATGTGTTGTGTCTCTGTGTGTGCGTGCGTGTTTGTTTTTTATTTTCTTATTTGCTTTTATGTTTTTTTTTTTTTTTAATACATGAAGTTAAAAAAAAAAAAAAAATTGCAGCCAAGAGGCTGCGCTTGTGTGGATTCCATTTTCGTCGTTTCATGTTCGTTCTATTTTCAGTAAGGTCGTGCAATACAACTTTGCTAGGACGGGCCCGTTTGGGGTCTCCGACAACGAAAAATAGGGTCCGGTCGCAATTGTCCCTAAGACCGGTCGTAGGCCGTCCATTGTTTCCCTTTTGAGGGATAGAGTTTTTTCCCATTGAAAACTGGGGGCATTCGACATGGGTTTGGGCGGGCGATTTTGGTCTGTTTTTTTTTTTTTTTTTTCCTTCTACTACATCTTCCCAGAAATACAGTAACGAAATCTAGAACGGACTGCCCTGCCTCGTTGGAACTTGGCAGGGCTTACTAAGAAAAGAAAAGGAAAAAAAAAAGTGTACTTACCTTTGCCACGAGAGTTGTGGCCTCTACTCTGACCAAATGTGCAAAATGAGCATGAATCTTCTGGTAGAACATAGGTAGATACACTGCTAGTAGTTTAGAGCTTGAAATGCATTTTTTCCTGGCCGCGTGTGGGGCGGTACAACCCTCAGTAGCTTGCTATTCGTTTTCCAGGTCCCCCCTCTCTCTTGCGATCCAAGAATCTGGGCTTTGTCCAACGGCCTAGCTCAGTTGGTTAGGCACGCAAGTGGCATTCAGGAGGTTGTGGGTTCAATCCCCGGCTATGGCACTCTTGATGCCAAGCAACTTAGATAGTCGGACGGATCCTCCCAGTCTGTATCAGTGAGGTCTTCAACCAACACGGGTGTGAGTGCGCGTGTGAGTGGGTTGCGTGTGGTGTGTGGGACAATGTTGGCTTAAGACATAACCATCCAGAAGGCTGCCCATCCCCCACTCCATATGATCACTGTGTACTAAGTGACTGACCTCTATAACACCATGAACTTTATAAAATGAAAGAAAAAAACAAAAAAGAACTTTGCCAAGCTTACTATCTAGAACATAAATCATGCTACTCGAATGACTGCATCCCTGCGTCAAACGCGATATAACAATTATTGTACATCTTTGAAATGTGTATAACCCTATATTTTTAGCTTGTTTCTCTGGTTTTGTTTTTTAGCCCTAAAACAATATCTCTGTGTAACCACACAAAAAAAACTTATTTTTTTTTTCTTTTTTTTCATTGTCTTTATTTTTGATTTTTTAAAAATATAGTAAAAGGTCAAAAAATAAAAATAAAAAATGGGTTGTAGAGCTAAAAAAAATCTATAATCCTATATATATATATATAATATTTTATTTTTTATTTTTTTTCTTTGATTATTTTTAACCCGCGAAACAAATCATCGCGCGCGATTCAATGCGGATTCAACGCGCATTGAATCTTTCAACGTGGAACCCGCATTGAATCGATTTTCGGACACACAGCTGATGATACACAATCCGATGCTTGACCTGCACCTTATACACCATTCAATTCTCCATTGTTGTATGTCGTCACTTGTAGTATGATTTGTTGTACTTTGACGGTGCCGATCAGATTGAGCTCGAGAGGATCGTGTACTTGGTCTGACTGGACTAGAACGTGGAGTCAGAACTCTCTTCTGAATAATCTTTATTTTATTTTTGGTTGGTTGCTCTCTAGTCCAAATATTTTGTCGCTCCAGCTATGAATTCTACCTTCTCTTCTTCTGCTTTTCAGTTTGTTTCTTTTACTGAAGTTCATTTTATGCCCGTCACGACGCATGGACATGAGAGAAGAGAGAGAGAGAGAGGTCATGACAACTGAAGGATCTAGTAGTTCCAACATGGCACCAACCAAACTTTATGAGATTCTAAAGGCTCAAGTGGATGCAGCGGATAACGAGGATAAACCGTTGCATTCGACCCTCTACCAGAAGGAAGTGACCAAGGAGGAGAAGAAGGAAGAGGCTAGCGGAAAGCAGTCGCTGAAGGTTTTGAAACCATCTTCAAATAATCTCAACCATGTCTGATGTAGATGTCAAGAAAAATCTAGTCAAGTACGTACGTGCTCTCATAGATTGTCATTTGCTCACCGAACTTCCATGTATAAAGTCTCAACTACTCGATGAAATGAGTCGGTTGCGTACTCAGATGACATATATGGCCAATGAGTATTGCAATAAGATACAACAGAAGACAATCATGCATCATGCCCAAATCTCAAGCTCTCTTCCCCTCCTCTTATTGCTAACTGTTCTACCTTTGCACCTCTCCATAATTCTTCCTCTTCTTATTCTTCTTCGTTGAGTTTGGTGGCAAGTCTTCCGGGGCCTGCAGCATGTATAGATTCCGCTGCCGCTACAAGTGACAACGCATTAAATTTTGCGACTGTTGCAACCCTGAGATCAGACCTAGCAATGACTGGTCCCAACTATAGCAATCCAAACATGGACAGAAAGGCGGTGATGATACTGTCCAGATACGATAGCAAGGAAGATGTTGAATCTTGAATCTTCTTTATAAGAGATTACTTTGAGGTACAACGCACTCAAAGAGTGAACCAGTTCTTGATCCTAGGTACAAACGTTAAGGTTGTCGTAAGGGGCTTCCTAGAAGTCCAAGCTATGAAAGTTGGTTATCCAAAGATCGATTTAACGGAGTGGCTTAAAGTCACCCCCCAACCGCTCTCGAAGAGATACTAATTGCGCAGTACAAGGACCCCCATGTTGCAGTTAGAGTAAGGATACAACTCGACGATCTTAAGCGCAGCAAGTGGCAGGGCATCATGCACAAATTGTGGTTGTATGTCAGCAAACTCTTTGCGACATAAGGATTGGAACTGACAACGCAATCGTGCTTGAATGTTGTCAAAGATATACATTCTACCACTTTCACAAATTGCGAAGGCATGATTTTTTTTGGTTATACTGACTGGTTTTTCTTGATGAAGGATGTAGTTAGTCTTGCGGCAAGAAACCTCCTTACAACAGCAAGCAACAAAATGACCTTTGTTCGGGAATAGTTTCGTGGCAGCAACCATCTTGCCGCGCTTGACTTGCTGGAGGTGGAAGGGGAGGCCGAAGCAGATGACCCCACTTTTGGCGACGACCAAGAACAGAACGCTGATACAACGAACTCTTCCACCCAAAAATCTGAAATATATAACGACGAGGAAAATTTTGGTGCCTTCGAAAAAACTGGCTATTGTAAGGGAAACCGAAATTGGAACTTAGTAAGGAACTTCGTCGCACTCCCTAAGAGAGCCAAAATCCCAGCTAATCCGAAGGACGCAAGTACTGAATCTTGGGTTGACCTCCAAATCACTGAGGTTGAATGGAGGCTAGATTAAAGAAAGGAGGTTCCCTGCATTGCTAAAAAACTAATCATAAGGTTCAAGGATGATTCGGGCTTCATCAACACACTCGACAACCACTCTACAACAAGGGAGTCTGAACCGGTCAGTGATAATCCTCCCAAGGAATATGTCGCGATTCAGCGGTCTTCCCTTGAAGCCCCAACTTCTGCTGATTCAAAGACTAACGCTTGTCATGTTTTCTATATTGAGCCTTAGGAGGAGTCAAAGAAGGTCAACTTTCACTATCACCTAGAGCATTGTGCTGAGATAAAACAACAACGTGCTCAAGGGACAAAGAAGTAAATCTTCTTCTAACTTCTCATTAACCACCGTCATCTTCGTGTTTTGATTGATTATGGTACCACAACTAACTTTATGTCACCTCACGAGATACGCAAAGTGGGTTTGTGGATTAAGCAAGTGGCTTTGCAGAGCCCTTGCCAGACTCAAGTAGGCAACAAAGAGGTTGTCTCATCCACGCATGGCGTCAAAGGTGTGTGCACTATCTTTGACAAAGATAAGACTATCACACACGCATTGAACTTTTATGTCCTTGACAAGTGTTCCTTCGACGCAGTCTTCGGGTTGGGATGGTTGCAGTCCCAACGTGAATGGAGAAAGTGGAAGGAACCTCTTTTCATGGTCAAAGATGCATAAGGTAACGAGCATCCCATCCTCTTGGATGAGAAGTTCGAATCCCCAGTGACTTTTCTTAATGATATGCAGTTCTGCAAGAAGTGACACAAACATAAGGAGGATGAACAATTGTATGTTGCCTTTGTTAGGCGTACTCATGTACCTTTTACTTTTGCGGCTAGTAATAATTCTACTTTATATGATAAGTCTACTTCTATTCCAAATGATTCTACTTCAGATTCGGTTGCCTTCACTACTGATCAGCGACCCGATTTGGGTGATCCTTTTCCTGATCCCTCACCCCCGAAAATCCCAACAAACATCCAAAGTTTACTTAACCAATTTTCAGAAGTTTTGGCCGAACCACGTGGAGTTCTCACGCGATCAGTCAAACACACGATGAAGTTAGTAGACAACGTTGTTCCTTCAAAAGACTGTGTATACCGTATGGATCCGCCGAGTTGAAGGAACTCCAAAAATAAATCGATGAGATGATCGATCATCGATGGATTCGGTGCACCCGTTTTGTTTGTCCCAAAGAAATAAGGCTTGATTACCGCGGTCTAAACAACATCACAAGAAATAATGCATACCCATTGTCATGTTTAAATGATTTTCTTGATACTGCAAGTGGGTGCAGGCTTTTCTCTAAGATCAATCCCAAGTCTAGGCACCACTAGATTGAAGTCGATCCTACGGACCAGCACAAAAGTGCGTTCAAGACACGCGACAGACTTTACAAATTCACCGTAATGCCCTTCGGTCTCACGAATGCACCGGCCACCTTTCAAAGTCTTATGGACAAGGTCCTCCTGAACAGATTGGTGAATTTGTTATTGTCTATTTTGACAACATTTTGATTTTCAACAAATAAATTGAGGAACACATGAGGCACCTTGAGGAAGTGTTCACCATCCTCAAGAAGATGTAGCTCCATTTCAACTTAGAGAAATCTGAGTTTGGGAGGGATAATGTCACCTATCTTGGATACCGGTTGTCTGTTGTAGGCCTCGAGCCTGAGGCAACCAAGGTTCAGGTCATACGCAAGTGACTCGTACCGAGACTGTCCGCGAATTGCATTCCTTTCTTGGCCTCATATCATATTATCGGAAGGTTGTACCCAAATTTTCTATCAATGCTCACCCATTGTCCAAACTAACAAAAGAAAAGGTACCTTACACATGGGATGAAACATGTGATACCGCCTTTCAAACATTGAAAGAGGCATTGGTGAGTCATCATGTGCTCCAAGTCGAGGATTCCAAACTCACATTCGTAGTCACTACGGATAGGAGCCAATACGGGATTGGCGTAGTGCTGCAACAAGATGATGGTGATGGCTTGCGTCCACTCGAATTCTACAGCAAGCGCATGCCCAGTGAAAAGGTAGCCACTTTCGCCGACATGCGCGAACTTTATGCTTTACGCATGACTTTGGACCACTTGAAACACTATCTTTTGGAACGCCACTTCAAAGCTTTCTCAGGTCATAAGACTTTGAAATGGATCAAGGAGCACACTACCTTTTCTTTTACGTTGACCCCCTGGTTCCATGAGATTGATATTTTCAACTTTAAATTAAGACACAAAACGTACCGTTATAATCGAGTTGCAGATGCATTGTCTCGTCACCCCGAGTATATAACTCGCCTTGTAAGCTCCTACGACCTCCAGAAGAAACTGAAGGAGGAACTCGTAGAGCAAACCGCTAAGGATCCGGACCTCAGTCCAATGCTTGAGCAACTGCGAGTTGACCTAGCAACCATCCTGATTTTCACAAATGTGAAGGATTGGTTTTCCGACCTTATGGAAAGAATGGCCATTTGCGTGTACCAAACCATGAGCCTCTCCGCACACACTTCTTGGACTTGGTTCATGGTACAACAATTTGATTGGCCTGATATGAAAGGATCTGCTGAAAAGTTTGTGGTTGAGTGTCAAGGCTGTCAACGGATCAAACCATCAAGACAAACGCCCATGGGGCTGCATAGACCTTTTCCTATTCCCAACGGCCCCGGAGAGTCCGTCGCGATCGACTTCACGGACATGGGAAAAATAAGTAAGAATGATTTTTCACAAGTGATGATGATTGTTGATTGTTTTTCCAAATTCCTAACTATGATTCCATTGCCATCGCACACCCCAACTGAACTTGTGATCCATGAGATCCACCATAAATACATTTTGTAGTTCGGGACCCCGAAAACCTTTTAGTGATCGGGACTTGCACTTCATAAGTATTGAATGGAAGGACTTCACGTCCCAACTCCCTGGACTCAAACTGAGCATGACATTTGGTTGACATCTTGAAGCCAATGGTTTTGCTGAGGAGATTAATCATACCGTGTTTCAACTTCTTCGTGCCTTAATCATTCCGGATTAGGAGACGTCGGATGAAGAGTTGTATTTACTCAAGGGGTTGTACAACAACTCCATCCATTCTTCCACCGACATGATACCAATCAGGTTGCATTATGGTTGGCAGATTTGTAATCCGATCTCCTACTTATTCCCTGAACAACCGGCTGGTCTAACGCTCGACAGGCGTAGCTTCAACGCCAAGTATGCCCGCTTGCTCAAGGTTGTCATTGCAGCAATGACCAAGCGACAACACACCATGATCCATCATGCGAATAAGAAACACACACTATCAAAGTAAGAACTTATGCCTGGGTCAAAATGTCCGAATTTTCGGAAGAAGCGGGGGTGTCACTTAAACTTCTCCCTCACTATTATGGTTCATGGGAAGTTCTGGACGTGATAGGTGATGATGAATTCGGTCTTTTATATGTAATTGTCGCGTCTCCTCGTCTGCGCACGTGTCCAGTCTTTCATGCATCAGTTGTTTATATATCGTGATGTTGAATCCTTCGACAATCATGAAGACATGATTCCTCGTGCAATCAATGGCGGTCACGAGATCGATAGAATAAAAAAAAATATTGGGAAGGGAGACAATACACAATATCAGATTCATTTCATGTATCACCCGTTGGACGATCTCGATTGGATCTCAAAGAAGGAACTGTTGCACAGCGCACCTCGCGTTCTTAAAGCATACGAGCGACAAATAGCTTCTAATGCTCTAGTAAAAATCTCTGCAAAACTAACTGATGCTGAGTACTCACGAAATCTCTTTGCTACGTTCGCTTACGATGCGTTTGTCGGGGGCTCGGAATGAGTTACTCGCTCGAAGGGACCTCACTCTTGAGAGGGGGGTAGTGTAATGACCTGCCAAACACGGATTGAGACACACAACTGATTTCTGAGTTTTGCTCATGGGATGTATGCCCTGCTGAGTTTCCCGCTTGTTGCTGGGTATTCTAAGTCAGCGTGGGTGCGTGCTTGTTGGTCGGCATGCCTGTTTGAGTGTTTGCCGGCTTCAGTGTGTGTGTGACCCGCAATGGCACTTGTTTGCTCAGAAGACCCGAAGGGCCGGTACTTACCTGCGGTCGTGGCATTGAGGGTTGCAGCGGGGAAAACACTCAAATGACAAGCAAAGAGGCCCGCGACACTTAGAGCACCGGAAAACACTCAAGTAGCAGGTGGGCCGGTACCACACCAAGTAGAGGTAGATGTGCCGGGTATTCAAGGTCGAGCAGAAGAAGACAAAAGTTTGCACTTTTAGAGGCCCAGTAGTTGTAGGCTAGGTCTAGACGGGTACCAGTCCAACCAGTCCGAGTCTAGGGCCTGTACGGGCAATATCAGAGTCTGCAATGATGTTTCCCTCCGAA
This sequence comes from Chara braunii, assembly GCA_003427395.1. Taxonomy (NCBI): domain Eukaryota; kingdom Viridiplantae; phylum Streptophyta; class Charophyceae; order Charales; family Characeae; genus Chara; species Chara braunii. The sequence continues at coordinate 3,455,563 of BFEA01000071.1, read as the reverse complement.
AGAGGGGAGGTACCGGTTGCTTGGAGGCCGTGCGGCCGAGGAAGTCACTCGCCAAGATGCAAGCAGGCCGATATATCTCCAGGAGGAGCAAAGTGCTCCTCATTGTTGGTGTGCAAGTTTGGCGACACACTGGTTGGAGCGCTGGTTGGAGCAGTGCTAGCACAGAACTGCGCTGGTGGGGAAGGAGTAAGGACAGGAGGAGGAAGAAGACCAGGACTACCAAGGTCGGAAGGGGGAGCGCCAGAGGTACTTACCTGCTATGGTGGCCATCTTCATCACCTTGGTGGGCGCTGCAGCAGGAAGGCCCCAGTTGGGGTAGAGCTACACCAAGAAGCTTCGAGGCAGAGTCAGGCATGGCAACATGAGCTAGAGAAGCCATAGCTGCTTTGTGTTGTCCTTTGCACAGCAGGGCGATGCCCTGGTAGTCCGCCATAGCCTCAGCCTCGGAGGAAGGAGGAAGAAGGGTGGCCATGGCTATGGTGGACCTCATGTGATACCTGCAGTAGAAGAGGGATTCGGACATTGATTCTGGTTCAGCCATTCAATATTATTATTATTATTATTATTATTATTTCTTGTTTGAATAAGAGGGGAGGAGATAAGGAGGAGGAGAGTGGTTGGCGAAGACGAAGAGCATTATCATTGATGTATGCTGGTGTACATCATCATCTTCTTCTTTCTGCAATTGGATGGAATCGTACTTTCTGATGAATGTGTACATCCAAATTGGCCAGGATCATAACAATACTGAAACACAACAGTATAATGTATGAAAGATTCTCAGGGCGCCGAGAATGGGGGCTGGATTGCCTCTGTCAGATGGGAAGGCAGGCCTACCCAGGGAGGACACCAGGAAGAGTTCAGAAAAGACTACCGCATTTGTTTCAAAGACTGGACAGTGGTGGGTCAGGAGTTCCCGATGCGACCATCTACAGAATTTCCCGACCCCTTCCCGCCCCACCAGTTAGCAATGGTGGACCTGCAAAATTGAATGGTATGGAACCGAGTGAGGTCAGAGGACATATGATGGACGGCAAGGAGCGCAGCAATTTTAGCTTCACAGAGCATAGTTCAAACTGAATTAACCTCAGGTAGCCACATCAGCAGTTCTAGCACAAAAAAGAAAATCTGACAGTCGAGGAACTGAGAGGAACTGACTGGATGAAGCAAAAGGAGTCAAGCTTCAAGAAATAGGGTAAAAGAAACTCCAGACTACACAGGCTAACTTAGGCAGGGGTGAAGGATGGTACATCCTTCCTAATGGAAGTAATCAATGCCGTCCTTCGGGCCTCCACACCAGAAGGGGGAGGAGCGTGAGCGCGTTCTCAATTTATTTTCTTCGACTTGCCGGTGGAATAGGAACCCGACTGATCCTCCCTCCCGCCCAAAAAAAAAAGAACAAAGAAAAAAGCTCGGCGCTGTATACGTGCACATGCACCTGTGTGCGTCCTAGGGAGAGAGAGAGAGAGAGAGAGAGAGAGAGAGAGAGAGAGAGAGAGAGAGAGAGAGAGAGAGAGAG
>BFEA01000071.1:3408798-3428094 GCA_003427395.1 Chara braunii | reverse complement strand
GAGAGAGAGAGAGAGAGAGAGAGAGAGAGAGAGAGAGAGAGAGAGAGACATGAAAGAAAAATGAGACGAAAAATGAGACGCCATCAGCGAGTGTTGCTGTCCGCCACGGCTACGCCACGGGGTCCACTTGTATATAGTAATGAAAGCACCCCTTTCCCCACCACTTTCCCTATTTCACCGTCCTCCCATCCCTTATGGTAGAACTCCCACAGGTTTGAGCTCAGATCCGCCCACATTGTTTCCTTAAATTCTTTGTTTTATTCTTTTTTTTGCGAGATATTGCCCACCAATTACTCAGTACTGATGAATAGAAAGCCTCTCCTGCCAACACTGCTCACACGGGAACAACGGACAAGTTCTTTTTTCTTTGTTTTGGCAAAAGAACTCCCTCCTTTCACGGGGTACTAAGCTTACTGGCGAATAGAAAGCCACCACTAGATTTCGGCCTGAAACAGAAACAATGGGTTACTTCTTTTTTTTTCCATAAAAGAAAAAACTCTCAATTTTTTTTATTTTAATTTTTATTTTTGCAGCTCACCTTCGTCTCCTCAAACGTGTGACTCCCGGTCAGGCTCGGGAACTGGCCGCAGACTGGTTCGGTAGCGAACGCGCAAAAGTATTGGTGGTTTAATGATGCTCATTGGTATGTATTTACTAGCAATACACGAGGGGAGGGAGCGATGAAGGGGGAGCAATGGAAGGGAAGCGTGTGTTTGTGTGTGTGTGGCATGTGTGTGTCACATGAGTTATGTGTGAGTACGACACGTCATACTCGTGCTGCTCCGACCAGCAACGTCACCACACTGTGAGCAAGGTGCAAGTCGCGGAGGTGATTTTTCAACACGGCATGGTAAAACCATATTGTGTCCATTTGTGGTGAAGGTACTTGAAGAGACGTAAAGTCGAAAGCAGCAAGACGAAGTGAGGGGATGGGTGACACCTCCTTTTTTTCTCTTTTTTTTTTTTTTTTTTTTTTTGGAAAGTCCTCTCGCAAGGCCTCTATCCCAACGTTGGTAAGAGAACAGGATTGAAGCTTTGACTGTTGGACTGCTCCATCTATTGGTGGGGAGCGGCACCTGCTAGAAATCGGGTCCAGCGTCCGGAGGAGCAATCATTTCGATAATAGCCCCAAATAAAGACGACGCTGTATTTTTCACTGACAGACCCAATGACGTATACACATGCATCCAATTGTAATATATAACCTTTCTAAATAAACCATTCCCATAAAGAATTTCTCATAAATATTTTCGTAATGATTGCCAACAAATAAACTTCGCAATAGGAAGAACGAAAAAAAGAAAGAAAATAAAATAAAAGAAACCCGCTCCCTTTCCTTGAAACAGAATGACCAAAGATTGCATACTAACCAGGGAGAGTATGCAAATAGGTGGGGGGGGAATAGATTGCACCACACTCTCTTAAGAGACGAGAATATCACTCAATTATATCAAAAAAAATACTTTGACGCCATCAAGCGTACATGTGGGTTCAGAAGAGGGGGAAAGAAAAAGGGAGGGAGGAAAAAGGAAGACGAAGGGAATAGTGAAGTAAGCGGGGAAGGAAAAAAGTCCTAGTCCAGCTCCATTCTCAAGGTCCAATGTGCTCTTGTATCCGCATGGATCATCTCACCGAATTGCAGGAAGGGTGCGGCAATTCCCTTAAGCGCTTTTCTACCCCATGCCACATGGGGCGTCATCAAAGGCGGGAACATCTTCCATGGTCTTTGGAAAGCGAGAGGGGAGGTGGGGGGATAAGATGAGTCGAGGCTTGGGAAGAGGAGGTGGGAGGTTTATGGGAGATAGGGGTTGATAAGGAAGGAGGGAAGAAGGGGAGCTGATGGAGAGATTGCGAAAGAGGGCAAGGGATGGAATAGATGAAGTAGAGGAAAGAAAGGAACGAGAGAAAGGAGAGGAAGGCCAAAAAAGCACATGACGATGTCTCCACTGTCGCCCTAGACTCCATGTGTGCGTTCGCCTAATCCAATGCCAGACGATCGATCGCAAGCCAGCGAACAGCCCCCAGTGCGTAGCATAGGCAACAACAATTGATGAGGAATAGGGTTAAGAAGCAGATAGTGCCTTCAAGCAGAGTAACGAAGGGCTTTGACGAGGAATAGAGGAATACCCTCTCAAAGATGCAGACGAGGACAAGATTAGGTAGCAGGGTAAAAAGAAGAAATGGAGCAAGTATAACACCACGGGTCTCTCGGAGAAGTGGCAGTAGGAGAGCGATTTCACAGGTCGGACAACATTTCTCCGCGCGTCAACAAGAAAAAACCAGACTAGGTGTCTCTGTATACGTCAACATTGAATGAAGGGTTGTATTTGTAAATCGGGCCGGAAATCGAAAACGTGAAGAATGGGATTACTCAATTTGGAATTTGTCGTCCTCACAAACCAACGCTGAGGTGGCAATGAGGTGAGTTGCCACGTGTCTTTCGGACAAGCGGTAGTAGGAGGGCCATCTCACAGGCCGCCCAAGGATTCTTCATGCGCCACCAAGAAGAAATGAGACTAGGTGTCTCAGTATAGGTCAACATTGAAGAAGGGTTGTATTTGCAAAGCGAGCTAGAAGTCGAAGGAGGAACGACGAAACGAATCATCATTGTTAAGTGCTAGTAGGAGGGCGATTTATCAAATCTGGAATGATTCAGTGTGTGCCAGGAGGAAGAAAAGAGACGTGGGGTCGTTGTGAAGGTTAACATTGGAGGTGCGAAGCATTCACATTGCGGGCTGAAAGACATGTAGAGTTAGGATAAACAGGAGAATGTGAGTCAAGAGTAGTAAGTAAGTGTGGGGGAATGTGAAAGAACACTACCTATGGAAGTACGGATTGGAGGAGTTTTCTCATCACTTCGGACAGCTACCTTGACGGCGACAACGTACTTCGGTGGCTTGGCACAATCGGCTCATCTGCCCGACAGGTGGTGGCTGCTGTCCGAGTTGTCTTACCCATGACCACTGTGAGGGGTCTGATGCGGATGAGTATCACGTGCCATCCTGGCCATGAGTAGAACGAGAGGTCAGGACTATAGTTATGAAAATTGACATTCGGCTGGGGATTTTTTGTAGCAGCTACAGGTCTAGGAGGACGAGGGGTAATGCATGAAGATGAGGAAGTGAGTTGAGGGCGACGAGACCGGACGCCACGTACCATCAACACAAGGCGTGTATGATTCGATCCATAAAAGGACATCAGTCATCGAACCAACAATTGGTCTGTGGTGATTATTGTGTTTGTGCGCCGTGAATCAAGAGCGGGTTACAACTGTTGAGGGACTTTCCCTTCACAATCGGGGGGAAGGCGTACATTCACAACTACATATCAAGACGAGTGTCTAAGGACGTATGTTTTGCAGAATGAGCATTGCACTGGGGATGAGCAAGTAAAGGGTGAGACGAACATGCTCTTAGGTTTGGTGGTTGTGAAAGGAATACTAATCGGCAATCGAAGTCGCCAGAGTATCACCTCAGGTTATGATCAAGGACGACTGCGTATTGATATCCAGTCCCCAATGGGGACGGATTAGCCAGGAGAGGGGTTGGCTTCTTAAGTAAGGAGGCGAGTTACGAAAAGCAAAGGTTCGACAACTCAAGACATGAAGGGTGTGCCACGAGGCACAATGCTCTTAGCACGTTAGAAGAACATACACTCGTCGGAGAAAGAAGGAAGTATCAACAGGGAGTGGACAAGGACAGTCGACGCTACAGTGAAGCACCTCGTCTCTCCCTCCCATCCCTCGCCAGTCCTACTCTATGCTCCCTCCTTCTTGAGTGGTTCCTCCCAACCAAAAAAGGAAAGGAAAAAGAGATAATAATCATAATAATAGAAAAAAATTATAAATATATATTATATATATATATGTTAAGAAGGAAGAAGTGCTTTTCCTCTCATTCTTCCTTCGAATCACGTATTTTCCTTTGGTTGGGGAAACCTTGTATCAATATGATCCGCTTTATTCGTCACCGGACGGTCCACCGACAGGTGGACTGTATGCTGATGTTTCGTGGGGCTATGAGACAGATGGCATCCAGGCAATTACACACACCAATAAGACAAGTCGTGTAGGGCAAACAGACACAAGCTGCACGGACAAAAAAGATTCAGTCAATGTCGGTCTCCTCAGATGGTGAAGTCCTTACAGAAGAAGAGAGCGCTACACAAAAAGCATCTTAGAATACTCTCAACTCTTCATTGGCCACACAATAGTAGATCAACTCCTCTCCTATGGGCTCCCCCATCTCCTCGCGAGTGGGGAGAGGAGGGGGGAGCAATAATCACCAAACGCAGGCCATGGTGACTAATCCATTTTATGGGGAGGAGGGAGGAGGGTTGATGCTAATCGTACGATTACGAAGGGGACAAGTCGTATGATACAAACACTTGAAGTCGATTCGATGGTCCACCAAATCTTCACTCTCCTTTAAGGGCGCAACTCCCTAACCATTCCTACAACAAATCTGCAAAGATGGGTGTTACCCCAATACGAACTGCGTTTCCCTTCACTGCAGGAAGCAACTGGGTGGAGCAAGGGAGGAAGGAAGGGACAAGGAGGTGAAGGGCAAAGGGATAGGGGAGAGAGGGAAAAAGAGGAAGTGGGAGAAGAAGGGGAAAACAGATATATGGGCAGGTAGAGAAGGAACCACGACGAGGGGGTCGAAGGCCAAGATAGAATGGTGTTGGGAAATGACCCCCTACCCTCATCAGATGAAAGGACTGGCTCCCAACTACTTTCCTCTGTAATGCAAAGTACCAGTGTGAGGGGATCTCCTTCTTCATGGGTTGAAAAGACAAAAAATCATTTTTATAATAAAACACTCGAAATAAAAAGAACAGGTCAACATGCCTGACAACCCTTCAAATCTCCCTGTCTGATCTGTCCTCAGCGAGAGCCTTTTTCTTACCTAAATTTATCAGCCCATCAGAAAACAGGGTGGTAGACAATGGGGGAAAGAAGACGATGGTAAAAGCATACCCACCCCAAATGCTAGCGGAGCGAGACGCTGTTTATCAACGCCATGCAAGTGATTGGGTATTTTATGATGATGCAACATTCAAATCAGTTAATGAGAAAATCAAATGGGTGAGCCGAATACTAGCGTTCTTCAAAGGAAGTCAGGAAGCTGCTCAGAAAGACTTCCTCATACAGCCTGTTTCATCGACAGTCTTTACCATCCTTAGTATTCATGAAGGAGACAAAAGAATAATTGATCGATGGAGAAAGTCGAGGTGCGATCGATCGGAAATCTGGATATATCCATGGGTCCCTCAAAAATAGGGTCCGGATGAGCGGCGTCGACAGATGATGGAGGATTTCTATTGGGTAAAATTCCGTCATATCCCAATAGAAATCCAAGCCGTATTCATTCATGATTTTGGGGAGACCCATGATATTGTGGACTTCAACGATCCCCTCCCAGCTTTGGTAGCAAGAAGGGATGACTACCTAATGTTAGCTATTAATCATCCTTAAAATTTATCTTTCAACATGGACGATGTCATCCCTTATAGAGTAGGGGGGAACGAATTTCACATTCACACAGCACACAAACTGCATCCGTGGTGCTTCCGATGCAAAGCCTACGGTCACCTCAGCACAGATCAGACATGTGAACAAAATCCAACATGAAGGTAGAGGGCGACAGGGAGGTTGATCAGAGATCCTTTTAAGAGTAATTTGTGGAGGATTGTGGATCAAGGACACAAGAGATGGGTATATATGATACATCGAGGGGGGAGGCAAGGGCACAAAATCAAAAGGATGGACGTGGGAAAAAGAGGGGGACCCAAATTGGGATTCAAAGCCCCCAGATAGTTGGACTTCCCCGAAATCAGTGGACACGGTAGTGAACAAAACCACCTCCACTTCCTCCCCTCCGCCCTCTAATTCTCAGTCTTTACCAAGTTTGTCAAATATGGCTGCTTCAGCTAACTCGGATCAGGAAAAGGGGAAAAAAAAAAACATAATCTATACGAGAACCAGATCCACAAAATTATTTAAAAGAAGTAGAAACCATCATCAACAACAAAAATTTGTCATCTCAACTCACAAAGGGCCAAAAGGATGAAAATCGGCAGGACAAAAACTTGGAAATGGAACAAGAATTGGACAGTGAACAAGAAGTCTCACTAGACCTACCCCTCTCAAGGAGAAGTAGGAAGAAAAGGAAGGAAACAATAATAATAATAAGAGGAGGGCCTCATCATCAGCAAAAATGGAAACCCAAATCAGGTACAAAAGCAGGGGCGTCGCAGGCATCACAGTTTTTGGAAACAGGGCAGTCTCAAAAGCAGGAGGGGGACCCTCAACAGAATCTCTTTAGTGAAGCTTTTGGGTCTGCTTCTATGGACATTGACTTGGAACAGCCTGCAGAAGATAGTCCTATGACTGAGGTTCCCCCTTCAGGAGAGGAAGAACTCATCACGGTGGAACACAAAATGATATAGCTGGCGGAATGGCTTCTCCAACAACTAAAAGAAAAATATGGAGAAGCCACTACTGAGTTACGGGACGCCTCCTATGTACAACTCATCAACCTAATGAATGCCAATCCTTCCTTAAAACAGGTATTGACCGATGGACTCCCACAAGGAGCTAAATGGACAATAGTCAGTCGTCGTGTGTTCAAGGCAATCATGGGCAGGTTTCAACCTCTCACCCCTCACTAGGGGAAAGTAAGGAGGAAAACGGCAGAGAGATGACAACAGCTTTGGTGCCCTCTCAACCGCAACATCGAGGATCTTTAGAAACAAGTTCAGAGGGACAGTCCGTCACCATGGGAGATAACAAAAAAGACACACAAGGTAGTATAACCTACATAGACAATAACGATCAGGCGGCCCTTCAGTCTCCCTCTCTTGCGGACAGCCAAGAGGAAGTTCCAGGGCAAGTAATATACGGGGATACTAATGAATTGTTAATACAATCACAAGTAATAGCAACGAGTGACATCACAAGCAACACTAATGATATGGAGGACAAAAGCATTTGCCTACCCCCCTCACAGGTAGACCAAGAAATGATCTACCAAGAGACGACTACACAAGAACAATTTCAGGAGGGGTGAGTGCAAAAAGAAGACACCCTGATGGAAGTTGTAACAAATCAACAGGAAAAAGGACATTATGACTTTGCAATCACCTAATGGTGTTCAAATGTCTATACAACAAGCTCACACGGTTGCGAGTCCAAGGATAATCCAAAATGATGAGTCACCCTCCTTCTCTCTACTGACAAAGCAAGAGGTAGGCAAGAGGCAAAAAATGAGGAATGTGTTGGAAAGAGCACAGATGGTTAGACCACAGCCTCCTAAGGGCAACCTCATCATACCAGTAAGGAAAAAGGATGTTAAATGGGAGGTGGGTCTCTCACTAATAGGTCAAGACCAATACGGCGATGTCACACTGAGAGGATGGTCAACATATGTTGAATACCAAAATGTTGGGGATCGTACGTTCAAACAAGATATGCGTGATTTCTTAATAAAGCACTATGATCCTGGTCCGCAAGCAACTCATACAGAAATAGGTGACAAGGCTCATATGGCAAACAGGAACACGTTTGTTCGCTTTGAGGAACAGAAAGAGGCAGGGTTGAGATGGTTTTCCCACGCAGCTTTGCTATAATTACAAAGTTTTAAGATTAAAACAAATGTGGTGTGGTCGGCCTAAGACATTCTTGCCTTCCTCGACATTCTACTGCGAAGAGGCATTCTACAGACTTCTGTGGATTTAAAGAATGGTACCTGGATCTGTCTTTAAAACACTAAGGGAGGATGTTCTTTTATAATAAGATGAGGTAAAGATGAAAGCAATACAAGCTTATTACGGAAAGAACCCATCCCGGCAGCGTGCAATCAAAACGGCAGATTTGAATCTCATATCACTGAATGTAAACGACCTTGTTACGGCAGGCGTGGTGAAAAGAAAAACTATATTGGAACAATTGAAAGGTGTGGGAGGTAGATCGTGGCCTTACATCATATGCATACAGGAAACACATCTCACTAACTCCCCCAGTCATATCCAGGCTCACAACACGATATGGTCGTTCGACAAACTCAATGCGCCGACCCAAAGAAACAGTTCAACAGGTGTAGCACTTTGGGTACCACCAGACTCTAGAGCACAAATAGTCCAATGAGTGTCAGATAAAGAGCAGGGTGAGTGAATATCTGTTATTTTTAGGATTGGAACAAATGTTATATGTGTGATCAATGTATATGGGCCAAATGAAATTGAAGACAAAATGAGGTTTTTTCAAAATATAAGAATTCAGATCCCGGAAGGGATCCCTTTAGTTATGGCATGGGACTTCAATGCAGCCTCGGATAGATGGTTGGATCGTTGGAAGATCCCCTCTCCACGTCCTCCTTATATAGAAGAGGATGAAAACATTATACACGCCTTGTGCGAAAATGAACGTCTGTTTGACTCGTACCGAAGAATTTTCCCACGTGAAAGATTATTCACTTGCATACGCAATCAAGGTAATCGCCTTCAGTCCAGATCTAAAATAGACCTCATCCTAATGCCAAAAGATCTAGAGAGAGCTCTTATAGGGGCAACAATTTTCCTGCAAAGCCCATGGGCCGGGGCAGATCATAAAATGTGTTCAGTCCTCTTGTCTCTCTGAAAGAAACTTAATCAGGGAAGGAGACTCTACAAATTAAATACATCTCTGTTATCATATGATAATTTTATAAAGTATTCAGTAGATGTATGAGAATATTGGCACTCGACGGCAGAAAGACATGATTCCTACATCTCTTGGCTCAACAATGGGCTATGTTTCCTTGTAAGAAAATGCAATGAATTTTCTAAATTACAAGCAAAGAACAAACACTTACAAGACATACAAATTCAGGAACAAATCTTAAATTACGAATCTCATGACCATCTAAATGACTCTTCGCAAACTATCAATATTCAAGAACTCAGGAACCAACTTTTGTAAGTTGAGCAGCATCGTTGGCAAGGACAGCTAATAAAAGGCAAGTTGTCGAAATTTACATCAGAAGGACAAGTGGACACATCATTTTTTACTATGGCTCGGTCACAAGCGAAACGTTCTTCTATAAATAACCTGTGTGATCACGATGCTCCTCTGGACCCCGCGGTACCGGTGTTTTCAACAGCAAGTCTGAAAGTAGCCAATGACTTTTTCAAAAAGTTGTTCAAATCATTTAAAGACCGTACTCAGACTCAGGAAGATCAAGCCACTCGTCTCTTCTTGGAACCACTGTTCAGATCCATTACCCATAAACAATGTGAGAGTCTAAAAAAACCTCTAACTAAAGATGAATTGTGGACGACATTAATACAAATGGAGGAAGACAAGACCCCGGGGGTGGGCGGTATTCCCAAGGAATTTTGGGAAACTATGTGGCCCATCTTTTCACCAGACTTAATGCAATACTTTCAAGAGGTTTCGGAGACAGGTGAAATGAGAGAGCTAGTGAGTCAAGGAATACTCACGTTATTATATAAAAAGGGGGATAAGTCAAACATCAGAAACTACAGACCAATAACCCTACTAACGGTAGTGTACAAATTGCTAGCAAAAACTCTTGCAAACCATATGATGAGCAAAGGTTAACAACAGTCGTATTTTTCATCACCACTTCAGGACACCCTTCACCACTTCACAATGCAGCCTGCCTAAACAGGTGGTTTTCAGGATTTTTGGACCTTTCGCCACTTCAAGACCATTCATGTCTAAAAATCCTGAATGGTACTGAAGTGGTGAAAGCTTCGAAGACCCTGAAAACCACCTGTTTAGGCAGGCCGCATCCTCAAGTGGTGAAGGGTGGTTTTCATGGTCTTCGGCCCTTTCACCACTTCAAGACCATTCAGGATTTTCAGACTGCTCAAAACTCTCACTTAACCACTTCAAAATGCAGTCTGCCTAAACAGGTGGTTTTCAAAGTTTTTGGACCTTTCACCACTTCAGGACCATTCATTATTTTCAGACTGCCCAAAACTCTCACTTCAGAATTTTTATTCATGAACTTTTAGCTACCAGATAACCGCTTGTGCATATGATCCCAGTGATGGCTGAATAATTCATCTCTCTCAAACAGGATTTATAAATCGTCGCCACATACAAGATAACATCCTTTTAATTAACGAAATGGTCAAAGTTGTTGTCGTTTTTATAGACTTCGAAAAAACATATGATCATGGCGATTGGTGATTCTTAGACGCTTGTTTTGCAAAGGTTGAATTTTGGACCGAATTTGCGTAGATGGATTCAAATTCTCCATACAAACGCTACCACACGCATTCTTGTGAATGGGCTGCTGTCTCCGGAAATCCATATTCAGAGGTCAATTAGACAAGGAGACTCTTTGGCCCCTTTCCTTTTCGTGATGGTGATGGAGGCCCTGGGTGCCAACTTTAGAGTTAATCATAATATTAAACGTCTAAGTATCTCAGGTATACCGGAAGAGGCAATACCAATAGCCTCAATGTTTGCAGATGATCTGACGATCATAATGGAGGCCTCAACGACAAATATGGAAGAAATAAAAAATCTGCTGGATAAATTATCGGTACTCTCAGACATAGTGGTTAATTGGGAAAGTAAAACGTAAGGATGGTGGATTCACTCAAATGGTGTCCGCCCGCCTGAAGTCCCCAAGGTACAATGGTTGCCCCTACAGGCCCCTCTGAGAGTGTTGGGAGTATCTTTGTCTACCTCTAGTAAACCTATATCCAATCATGAGTGAATTTCAAAGCCTGTGATACAAAAGATGAACCAATGGAAAAATCAACACACCTCGTTTTTTGGCAGATCACTAGTAATAAATAATATGGTTTTTGCTTCAATATGGTACAAATCAGCAATCCGGACAATTAGTAAACCGCGAATCAAGCACCTCCAAAAACAGGTCTCGACCTTCCTCTAGAGAGGGAATTATGAGTTAGAGAGAGTTATTCATAGAGTAGCATGGTCCACCCTCATTCAACCAAAATCTAGGGGAGGGTTAGGAATCTTGGACCCTACCCTACAATGTAAAACCTTGTCACTACAATGGATAAGTGATCTCCTTTTAGGCATTGACAAGCCTTGGCAACCTTTGGCTCCACAACAAATTAGAGGAAACTGGCGCCAATAGCACCACCTAAAGTACATCCCCTTACTTGGGTAGAAAACATATTTTGGAACATCCCTCGTCCTTCTGCACACTCAAAATTCGAAGGGGAACGAGGCACAGCCTACAGAGATCTACTTTTAGATAACCTACGGGTGTCCCTACTGAGGACATGGAGAAAATTACCTCTTTCAAATAAACCCACACCCATACACTTTGAAGAAATCTTGAGGCAACCTCTATTTGGGAATAGATGGATAACGGACGTTAATGGTTGTGTGTACAATAGTTCTACTCCTCCCTGGTATCAGTGGGTGAAAAAAAGGGTAATACGGGTAGAAGACATTTGAGATCTGAAAAAAAAAAAGTGGAAGTCTTCTGATCAACTTAAGAAAACAATTAAGAAAAAAAGTGGAAGTCTTCATCGTTGCTTACCAACTAATGATTGGCTCATTGATCACACCAATCTGGAGCAACATGGTCTGGCACTTCCATGGTGCAAAGCATGTCTATCTGTCTTTCCCCGTAAGAAGATCAGAGAGGATTGAGCATGTGTTCATTTAATGCCCAGGAACGGTTCTACTTTGGAGATGATGTGTGGAGGGGATTGATGGGTATTGATTGACCATCCGATTGGAAAGCCATTCTCTTGGGCCAATAGGTACCGGTGGAAACACAACCTTTAAAATTTCAGACGGATTTTTTTGATTTAGGACGGAAAGTCATTCCATGGGCATTATGGTACAAAAGGTGTGTACATGAAAAAGAAGATGTAAAATTAGAAGGAAAGGAATTTGCTGAACTTATTGTTCAATTTGTGCAGACGGAAATACGGGCACACTGGTCAACGGTTTGATCTAAGATACAACAGCTCCACCAGAAAAAAAAATACCATCAATTGTATTCAAAAATTCAATCAAGACTGGCTGGGCGGAACCGGAGCAGGAAGTTTGGGAGAAATGAAATGGTCGGGAAAGGAAGAACAGGGGTAACCCCTAAAGAGGGACTTCCATCTGTTCTTCAGGGACTGGTTTTCACTTCCACCAGGAGCCTCACTCAGATCATCGGAATGCTTCCCTGATCCCTTCCCTTCCTTGGAGTTGGCTTTGGTTGATTTGCAATGGTACGCCTTGTAATACGGTTAAATCCCGAAAGAAGCATGAGCTCTCTTTGTGTTTGATCTCTGGACGCCTAGCAGCATGGTGAAATTTTGGGGATAATTAAACCACCAGTACTTGGCCCATACATCTGTCACGGACCCTTAGCGTTAACGCTACGCGTTTCTGGCGCTTCGGCAAAGGCTTGGCATGGCAATGGGGGAGGGAGCTGGTGGCCCCATGGAAACGGGGCAAAAGGACTGCACGATGTCCTGGTGGTGTGCTATGTGGAAACGCACGGACACTGAAATCAACGAGGGGAAAAGCAGAAACGAAAAGGAGAAAAAAAAAAATACAAAACAGATTGTTGGCCCCTCGTGGTCAGACTCCTCGTTGGACACGGGAAGCATTGAATGCCAGGCAGTGTAACGTCCACACTCTCCCAAATGTATCTGGACGTAAAACGCGACACGTGAGTGCATATCTTGGTTTCCCTTTTCTGCTTTTTTTTTTTTTTTGCTTTTTCTGAAGAAGATCGTTGGCACTTCGTGATCTGACTCCCCGTTTCAAGTTTTTTTTTTTTTTTTTGAAGAAAAAGATCTTTCACACTGGCTGCACTCCTGGCGAGGCTTTGGATGCCACCCGAGTGGAAACAAGAAAACGACGGCCTGTTTACGTTCCATCTGCTGGCAGCAGGTCCAACATAAGGGGCAGCACCTGCTTGAAGCAACAAATGTCCCGTATTTTTACCCATTCACTGCAGGCTCAGCAAAAATCGGCGCGCAGGGCATATTCAGGCTCGGCTTCAATAGCTGGGCCAAGTACTGGTGGTTTAGGATCTCATTTCCTGATTGTTCTTTTGAGTTCTACTTCTCACTAGTGAGTAAAGTCAGGAGATAGTGCTGCTAGTAATAATAGAAGTATCTGGCGGCTTAAGTTTCGGCTGAAGAGGCAGATCTCACTCTCTGGCTACTTTATTCAAAGTTATGTACCAGATTTATATATATTAAGGGACGCTGGACCCGGTTTCCAGCAGGTGCAGCTCCCCACCAATAGAATGGAGCCAGTAGCTGGGCTGCTAGTGGTGGATGCTCTCATCACCACCGCTAGCAGCACTGCCAGTTCTCAAAAAAAAAAAAAAAAAAAAAAAAGGATGCTCACTCCTACGGGGTTACCACTTCTTTCGCCTCCTGTCGCTCCTCCTCCTGGTCCCGGCCGGCGAAGAAATCCATGTCGTGCACAGACTCGCAATCCCCCGATGAAGCAAAAACCGGTACGCACCGCAGTACAATTGTTGTCAGACAAGATCGTAGTCCGGTGGCCAGATGAACAAAATTCTACTATTGCTATCGTAATATAGTAGCAGCGTTCAGCGTCTTGTCGATGAGGAGTATGCTTTCGTTAGAAGCCACCACCCACTACGGCTCGTTCGTTCAAACTAATCTGATGGTCGTGAAGCATGTACCTCAGTCCTTGGGACACGTACAAACAAAAAAGAAGACAGAAAGGGAAAACGAAAAAAAAGAAAGTAAAAAAATATGAGATGAACCACATGGAGGGAAGAATTCGCAAGAGTGCGAATGGCGCCAGGCCTCAGCCATGAGCGGAGTTATCCCTTATTTCGCACCCCTGGCTCTCGTCACCACGTAAGGGATCGAGTTACTTCCTACGTACGCTGATCAAGCTGCACGCGGGCAGCTTTCCTTCTTTTTCTCGGAAAGTAAGCGAAAAGGCCAAAAATCGAAATAAAAGTAAAAAAGCAAACAGAGGTAAACAAGCACGACGAAGGAGAAACAGAAAAAAAAATGTAAAAAGGTACAAAAGTAAAACACAATATTCATCGCACAGTTAGTTAGATCCTCTTCGGAGGTTGCTCAGGCCTTGTGCATCCTCTGTCCGCTCGCTCCTGCCTTCCGTTGCCATCTTCCTGTATGCGTGTGTGTGTATTAATGTATGTACAATATGCCATGACACGTTTACCTGCACCATGCATTTCTCCGATGAAAGATCACCAGCGCACCTAGTACTCTGTAGCCGTGCAGGTATGGCATGCCTCAAGCATGGCAGGAAAGATTTTTACCAGGGCAAATGGATAATAGCAGGGTGGGGGCATGAGGCCTGGGAGAGCTCGGCAGGGAATAAGACTGTTAGAGAATCTTAGAGTGTTTTGTTGGGGATTCAAGGAGGAGTTCTGAGCATTCGGAGGACTTCTGCGGCTTTCCTTTTTTAGCAACTGCTGCTTGAATAGCCTAGAAATAGGTCGGCAGGTCAGCAGTTATTCATGTTTTCTGGAACTTTTCTTGAACTCTTTTCATAGTTCTCTTTTCATAGATTGTTCTTAGCCGAAGCCAGGTAACGGCCTCAGGCTAGTATTTCAAATCATTTGTATAATTCCATATGGGACGCTGGGCCCGGTTCCCAGCACGTGTTGCTCCCCACGAATAGATTGGAGCATTTGTCTCAAAAAAAAAAAAAAAAAAAAAACGTTCTTCCTGGTTTCATTCCTCCTAGGGGGCGAGAAGAGCTCATCCCGTTTTTATGCAAACAACACAGGCAGACAACAACAACCAGCAGACAAGCCAAGTACCAAACCCAAACACAAACATTGGCAGAAGAAGGCATAGAGACTGAAGGGCACATGGGGGAAGCAAAAGAAATTACGACAACACATAGGTTGGAGGGCATGGGGGAGGCAGGAGGGCAGACAACACATAAGGCCGGGAAACGACAACAACCAGCAGACAAGGCAAGTACCGAAACCAAGAAAACTGAAAAAAATAAGGACTGATGATGATAGATTGTTTCGTTGGAGTTGCACCAACTCATCAGGAGGCTGAACCCTCGACAATCTGTGGAATCTCCGTATTTAATGGTTTGGGTCATGAACCCTTTTGACCCATGTTGAAGTCAGACTGTCCCCAAGCGGAACATAGCAGCGGGCAGCAACACTGCGGAGCACCAGCAAACGCAGTAGAGGCAACACAGCTGCACAACACCAAAGACGACTGCAAGGAATGGCATTGCAAGCGGAAGAACAACGTAGCAACAATGTAGTGATGCACAGGGCAACACAAGTAAGGCAACCACACTGCAAGGGACGACAGGGCGAGCGGACAAGCAGCCCGTCAACCGTGCAGCGAAGCACAAGGCAACACCAACAATGCAACCAAACTACAAGGCACGCAAGCAACAAACACGGAAGGCACGACCAGCGAATGGGCGGCAAGGCAATGGAGCAGCGAAGTGCAAGGCAACGCCAACAACACGGCCGGCCACACCACACAGCGAACACAGCAACTTGCAGAGAACCACGTGCGAAGCAAGCGGGAGAGGCAGGAAGGCAGCGGCAGAGCGCAGACAGGGCAGTCCACACATCCAACAGCACATCACCTACTCCCATCACGATTGAACCTCGCAGACCGTTGGTTCCCACCACCCACTGAGCCAGGGAGTCACTCCGACGAGCATCCGTCATCGCCCACAGGCAACACAGACATCCCAAACCGAGCGGCCCCCCTCAGAGTGCAGTAGGCACTCCAAACGAGGAACCACCGACTGTTTGGCACAACTTAAGGGTGCTCCATTGGGTAACTAAAAAGTAAGGAAAAAATAAGAAAAAAATCAGCGGAAAGACAAACAACAAAGGGAAGACAGACATACAAAAATAAACTGTCTGTGTGTGTGTGTGTGTGTGTGTTAGATTCTCCCCACAAGAGTCCGAATTCCACCCAGGTGAATAGATTCAGAATCAAAGCAGTCTTTGTCCTATTGCAAACAACGAGAGCATTTGAGATGTCCAACATATTTGTTAGTAGTACAAAGGGAGTGGAGGGGAGGGTGGAGGGTAAGGGGTAGAAGGCGGAGTTCTCTAGGAGTATGGGGCAGGGAAGGTAGGGGCAACGGGAAGCAAAGAAATATGTGGAGGGCAGGATAGAGTGACATGCAAGAGCAGGGGAAAGGCGTATGACAGGTCTCACAGATTTCTAAATATTCACCGCTGTGAGTGGCCACCCCTACAGACCGGACAGGACCGGTTCGGGTGTGGGCTATGGAAGCACCGCATCCAATTTTCGCAGTCACAGTTGCTGCATCGAATGCCACGGCGCAGACAGATGTCACAGGCTACGTGGCTCGTACATGCTACGAACACAGAGGCACGTCAACCACAATTATAGAGGCATTGTCGTTCCAACCCCTGTCTACAAATTGGACATGACATGTCGGGGTGCCATACACGAGTACAGTACCGACTGTCATCGTACGTATGGAAGCAAAAGCTCGCATGGACTAGCTAGGAGAGGATGTGGAGGGTGACGGCACCGGGGATAGTCCACGCAGTCAAGACACATACTTTCTATGACAGCTTGAAGTTCCTGGAAGCATTGACGACACATGGCATATTGCTGACATGCCATTAGTATGGAAGTCTGACGTGCACAGTTATTTAAGCATGGCAGATCAGGGCCACAACGGCATGCTGGGCAAGTAATCAGGGGGTGGGGGGGATGAGCACAGGACTGGGGATCACAATTTTCGTGTGAGAGGCTAGCAGCGACCATCCCTTCATAGTGTTCAGAGCAGAGGCCATGTCGTGTACATTCCAACTGAACTGCACCTGTGCGACCTGTGTGTGCGCACATTGTACATCGTCATCACAACAACCCCTTCTCCACCTCGATGCTGTTCTATTGCGCTTCCTTGTGCAGCTCTTCGTTCCCCTTTCCTTACTTTGGCTTTTTTGTGTTATTTTGTTTTACTTCTTTTTGCAGCTCCCCTTCCACTGTGCATCTCACGTTGCTCAGCATGCAATGTTCGCTGTACACAAAAAAAAACAGAAAAGCACGACTGTGCCAGACTGTTTCATCGGACTTCTTTTAACGAATACGTGTGCGTATCGTAGAGAACTGCCCAGTGAACTACAGGAAGAAAAGGAGAAAACGGCGGGCGACATACGAGGGGCTATGCGTACGAGTGTGATGATGTTCTGAAACTCCGACACAACAGCCTGGCACTGCCCTCAGTGCTTCTCATTTTCTCGCTTTCTGCCTGCGGTTCATCAGGCAGCTCTTTGTGTTAATTTTAAAGTTTTAAAGTTTAAACTTTAAAGTTTAAGCCCATCTGCGCTTGCTCCTGGCAATGGATTACCGATCGAGTACAGAGTGGCAGCGGTCAGGGTCATCACTACATGGCCATGCAGTGCATCTAGTTCCAGGGGTGTGTGTCTAGGCCCTAGGGTGCATTTTCTCTGCTTCTTTTGGAGTTCAAACTCAGGATTCTGTATTTCAATTTTCAACACTTCAGGGGTGTGTACCATCTGGGGTGTGTTTTCTGTCTGAGGCATTCCTGTCTTTATTTTGTGGGGATTTTGCCAGCTTATGATGATGGGATGTGAACCTTTTCCTCTCTTCTGTTTTTTTTTTTATTATTATTATTGAAAAAGAACCACGCCTCCCCTACTTGCGAACGTGTGATTAGAGCAGCCCTTCCTAGGTACTGGCCCAGTTGCTCCTTCTATTGGTGGGGAGCTGCGCCTGCTGGAACATGGGTCCAGCGTCCCCAGTACACAGTTAACAAGGATGGGATGTGAACCTACAGTCTGTAGACTGTTCCATCTGGAGACGGTTGGAGATAGTCCGCTTTGGTTTTGCCAAACCACCAGTACACGGCTGCAGCGAACTTGACGAGAATCGCGGTCGATCAATCCAAAAAAGTTCCGATGAACAGTGCTACTGGACCAAAATGGCTGGCAGCACCAGACAAAACAAAACAAAACAAAACAAAACAAAACAAAAACGCGGCGCTGGCGTTTCCACAAATCTGGGCACAAAGGGTGGTTTGAGGCTCGTGACTCAGTTGTCGAGGTCGTTCAAGGGTCTAATTGCACTACTCGCCATCCGCAAACACTTAGTAGTTGAAATGCATCTGGGCTCAAATTTGGCCAGATGTATTTAAAATGTTGGCTGATGGCGAGTCGTGCAACTAGTAGACCCTTGAACCGCACACCGCAAATACACCGCCCAGGCAAAAGAAATTCATTGAAAACGACTCGTTCCGAAAAGATCGGGGGTCGGGACAGGGTCAAGGTCGGCAGAAAGATAATGTTCAAACCAGGGGAAAAAAAATATTAAAAAAATGCACCTGCAAAGAGAGGAATGACGTCCGGGAAGGGCTGTGAAGGACGTGTGCTCACACGAGTGCACACGGGAATGAACCTGCCTGCAACTGTGGCCACTATTAGCTTTCGTTGCTCTTGTTGTTGTTTTTTCCTTCTTTTGTTTTCTTTTTGTTGCCCTGCCACCGAGGCAGCGCGCACTGCACGGACGGCTGACACTTGGTCAAAAAGGGACATTCGATACCTAACGGCTTTCACGTACATATATTGTTGTTGCTTTTTTTTTTTTTTTTTTCACTTCTGAAAGTAACGTCCGTGATGACCGCGTAGCTGCAACGTCCTCACTGAGGGCATACTCTCATACTGACCCCAGATTCTGTATCCGACTGCTTTCTCGTCCTTAGGTTTGATGCATTTTTTGTTTTGTTGTTTCTTTTTTTTTTTTTTACGCTGTTCATTTCGGAGGACTACCAAAAAAGAAACTACAACGGGACCCAGGCTTTTTTTACGCAGTGAAATTCAGGTCCGTTTAAATCAGGTGCCGGTGTACTTGTGATTTATGGTGGATCGTCAATTATAGCATCATCTGTCAAGCACGATTCTGACGACTGTCGAGTTCTTTTTAAGGTGCATCATCACTTCCTCTTTTTTTTTCCTTCCTTTTTTTTTTTTGTTTTGTTTTTCAG
Source organism: Chara braunii (assembly GCA_003427395.1). Lineage (NCBI taxonomy): Eukaryota > Viridiplantae > Streptophyta > Charophyceae > Charales > Characeae > Chara > Chara braunii. The sequence continues at coordinate 3,409,100 of BFEA01000071.1, read as the reverse complement.
AGACGATGCTCCAATCTATTCGTGGGGAGCAACACGGCTGGGAACCGGGCCCAGCATCCCTTATCAGAATACAAAAAATGAGCTACCGGGGCGCCATTACCCGGCTTCGGCTAAGAACAATTGAAGAAAAGGAAGAAACCTCAGAAACTTTCAGAAGATGTGTGCATCATCACTTCTCCTATCACCTAGGTGCATCATTACTTCTAGTATCAGCTGTTAGGCGACGACTCTGATAACTCCCAAGTGGTCAGCTTTCGGACAAATCGGTGAGACTCATGTCAAACAGTTCGACACAGCTCCCC
>BFEA01000071.1:3365994-3383588 GCA_003427395.1 Chara braunii | reverse complement strand
CCACACACCACACACAACCCACTCGCGCTCACACTCACACCCGTGTTGGTCATAGACCCCGCTAATACCGATCAGGGGTATCCAGAGGACTATCAGTCTCCCACACACCACACACAACCCACTCGTGCTCACACTCACACCCGTGTTGGTCATAGACCCCGCTAATACCGATCAGGGGTATCCAGAGAACTATCACAGTCCGTTGGCACTAAGTGCGCCGTAGGCGGCCATGGGGCTTGAACCCACAACCTCCTGAATGCCTCTTGCATGCCTAACCAACTGAGATAGGCCACACAACTTTGTTTTCTTTTTGTTTTTCCAAAACACAAGATATAAATAACGTTTAGTGCGAAAATATTTGGTGGCTGTAAGACAGATAGCTAAACAACAGGTAGAGAGCCTCACAGCGTAGCTAAGCTTTGGAAACTTAGGCTGTGAGCCTCTGACTAAGATATGGTTGAATTGTAGAACTTTCCTTGGTATGAAAATGCCATGAATAGAGGCCGGGGACCTCACAATTCAACCGGGATTGCTGGAAAGCAGGCCCAGCGTCCTGTCTTGAGTAGCAAAGCTGGAAAACAGGTCGAGCGTCCTGTCTTGAGTAGCAAAACTGGGAAACAGGTCCAGTGTCCTCAGAAAAGGATGTATAGCTATATTTCCCGTCCTGTACAGCCAAGATGAGGGTGCTTTGTGTTTGGGGGAAGAGGGTAGGTCCCACCGGCGAAGTTTTTTTTTTTGTAAACTTTGCTTGTTGGTATTAAAGGACAAGAACAGACGCCCGGGACCTCACAATTCAACCCCCGGATTGCTGGAAAACAGGTCCAGCATCCTATCTTGGGTATCAGACTGGAAAGCAGGTCCAGTGTCCTCAGAAGAAGAGATAGCAAACAGGCTGGAAACCAGGTCCAGCATCCTTTCCCCCAAAAAAAAAAAAAACTTCTAGTAATTCTAGCATCTCTGCATATGACGGAAGAAAATCGGGTCCGGCGTCCCTTTTTAGATTCAATGACATAGCTTTCTGATAGCCTTATGCGTTCTGCTGCTCCTCAGTGCCCTTACGAGCCTCAGAAGGGACCTCAGACCTTCTCAGGCTGATGGGCTGCGTGCTGAATCAATAATGCCTAGGGGCCTCGTTAGACCCTCCTTGGAAAATCCTCCGGAATTAGGATGAACTCCTTGGAAAATTTTACGGTTTTTGGTGGAGTCGTTACACCACGTCCTAATCGAGTGGGTCCCAAGGAGAACCCTTGGAGGCCTCCGGCGGCCAATTTCATATGCATATACGCGGCCGCGGGGGTCGATGTCCGTCGTCGTGGTGGGATGTCCGTCCGTCCTCAGGCATGGTCCAGTGGCGGCGGCAAGGAGGCCTTCCGGGCTGCGAAGAGAAAATTCGGCGCGAAAATCCCTTTTGAAATTTCAAATTTCAAACCCTTGGCCGATACGCATCGACACACCGTGGCGTGTAGACCGCTGGAGTGGACACCGGAGCGAAACGTCTGCGCGGAGGATTTGCGGCGGCCATCGCTGAATGCGCGGGTATTGGAACGTGTGCCGACGCAGCGCGAACGGTGAAGATCTCGGAGTGCGTCCGCTATAACGGGTTCCACATTCCTGTTGGGGGTGTCGACGACAATCCGGCGGGCCGCCATAGCAGAGCTCGCACTGTGCCCCTCCGTCGAAGTTGTGTGAGACTGTTGCCTTCCCCGTCCACGTGGAGAGAGTGGAACTGTGGAATGACGGTGCCGGCAGCTGACGCAGAGGGTGGTGAAAGCGCATTGCGCGACGTCATCATGGTCGGAGAGCTGCAGCGCAGTGGCAATGCCTTGACAACTTCGGAGAGAAATGCGGTGGTTGCAGCTGTTTCGGCGGTCGCCATGCGATATCGCATCGAGAGAACGACAGCGCGCCTCAAGATGAGACTGTCAATTCACAGGCAGCGTCAGCTCCTGCAACAAGTGATGGAGGCGCCCGACTGTGTGTCCATGTGCGCCATCGCATCCGATGTGATCCCGCGGGCGACTCCGAGGTGGTGGATGAGGAAAAGGACGGGAGGCACACGGGAGGATCTCCGGAAGATGGATGACGCAGCAGACGACTACTACAAGGAGAAGTTGAGGATGTCCCCGAGGGTGTTCCGGGAGATCGTGGAGGCGTTGTCCCCGAAGAACTCCAATTTTCGGAGCAGGAGAAGAGTGGCCAGTAACAGGAGCGGGAGCCGTCGGAGGACGTCTACCATGAATCGCAGCAGCTGCCAATCTGCACCGACTGGAGATCCCTCTTGCGCGCATGTCAATATCAGGCAATGGACGATGTCGAGGAGAACAGCAGTCGGCCGAAGCTGCTCACATGACAGGGACAAAATAAATTTCAAAAAAGTCGACCGTTGGACACCACGCCCAACGATGCGCGCAAGGACAACCCCGCTACATGAATGGCGTCGTAGCTAAAGAACCGCCCCCCGAGCCTCGACGCGCCAACGGTAACGGCACAACGTCGTTGGGGGCCTGTCGCCTGCTGGAAGCCGATGTTGTCCGCCCGATGGACTACGGACGACCTCTGGACCACGAAGAACTCCAATTTTCGGTGTCGACACACACTCCACGACGATCCGTCAATCGCGGCTCCTTGAGCACAAGGGACCTCGCGAGGACCCCTTGAATCTAAGGACGTTTTGGCTGGGGATTCTGAGGAAACTAAGGAAATCTCTCGGGAGCGTTTTCACATTCATTCAAGGAATTTGGTGAATTAGGACGCGGTGTAACGATGCCGGTTTCCTGAAAATCGGATTTCCAAGGAGGGTCTAACGAGGCACTAGGTCTGTGAGTGGGTGGTCCCACAACAGCTCCAAGTACCTGAGCTTGTCCCTGTCATCGAAGTAGGCCCAAGAATGTAGAGAAGCCCACTTAGATTGGAAGCGGATCTTGGGAGATTTTGGCGATCCTGTTTGCTTCTTGATTTTGACCCACTCCGACATGATGTCTAGTCTGATAGCATGCTTGTATTCTGCGAAGATAGAGCCCAGGGTGGTGGCTTTCTGAGAAAAGATTCGGTCTCTCCTAGCTATCCAAAGCACCCAAAAGGCTCTCACCCGAAATGACTGTGCTATTTTGAGAGACTATTTGTCACAAGCCTGTTGTGTTCTACCCCTGAAAGTCAATTCCTTCTGCCATATTAGAGACCCTCCGTATGCTTGTGACCACATTTGTTGTAATTTGTCCCAAAAACCTCTTGCAATGACACATTCCCACCATAGATGCAACGAGTTTTCTAATGCAGCTTGTGGGCAGGCTCTGCATAAAGTGTCAACTTCCATGCCCTTTTCTGAGCACCCAATTTTTATTGGGACGCAAGAGTGGAGGTGTAACCACTGTAACCCCCTCTGTCTTGGTTTCCAATGCCCCTAATAGTAGATGAATAAAAAAGGTAACCCATTTAGACTCAATAGTCTGTAACCCCAATGATTTACACTTGTTTACCCATCCAATCCTCAGGCTCTCTCGCAGCTCATGGCTCTTAGTCTGCAACTTGCACCCAATCTTGGATGAGTAGTCAGTGAGTGGTACCGTCGAGGTAACCCCTGCTGTGTCTATTATTTTCCAACCGATTTTGTCCACATCCACTCTCCATTCATAGACTGGATTGGATTCCAATAATACCTGGAATTCATTATTCCCCCCTTGTCCTTTCTTTCGAGTTACGCCGATCCTTTCCCATCCCACTGGGGTCTTCACTACTGTGTCTCCTTGTGTCTGCACCAACCGCGAGCTTGATAGTTCCCATTTTGTTACTTCCACTTGTCCATTCCCTATTACTTTCTCTATTCTGATAAAGAAGGATGTAAACGGGACCTTCCACCACTGCGGTTCTTCGTAGTCCTCACTCGGTCTTATGAGAATATCTACCCATGAGTCTGGGATAACTTGTATGATTGCTTGTCTATTCTCTTCGATCCTGCGTAGATTTCCTAGCTTTGTTCTGAGCTCTTTTCTGGTGTTCCAGTCTTGTGTTTCATTGTCCGATATGTGCCTCACCAACTAGATTCCTCTCTGCATCCATTTGAGGCCGAAACTACCTGGAGTTTGGATGTCGAGAGGGGTAGTTGTCGGCCATCTTTGATTGTTGGATTCTCGAATAAGCAGGTGACTAGTACCTCCTCTTTCGTGTTTGGATGCTCGATTGTTTGTGGCAGGATCTTGTGCCATGCTTTCATGATCTCCCTCCACGAGGGGGAGACCATTCTCGTTGTAAAGGATGGCATTAGCATAGCATACCAAACTGCTTTGGGGTCCCTGAGACCCAGTCTCTTGTCAGTAACTGTTGCGCCATGTTGATCCAAGGCTGATCTTCCATTGCTTTGAGGGCTCTGACTAACCATTTGGACAGCAGGGCTCTGCTCCGTGTGTTAGGGTCTAGTATTCCTAGGCCTCCATCCTTGCGCTTTTCCGTAACCTCTTTCCCAAGTTACCTTGCTCAGAGAAGATTGGGTTTCAGAATCACCTTTCCACGAAAATTGAGTAAGTAATTTACGGATGTTAGTTGCTGTTCCAGACGGGGTTCCTCTGATGGATAGAACATACCAGAATTTTGATAGAATTGCTGTGTTTATGACCATTGCTCGTTTGAACAAAGAGAGGAAGTGTGTTTTAGACCATTGGGAACAAGCGTCTCTGATTTTATTCTCCACCAGTCACGCGGTGCTACTCGCGGTCGATCCTCCTTCGCCGGCCGCTTTCACCGACCAGCTCGACCTGGAGCGCCATTCTCTCGGCGCTACAGTTCTCTAGAGTACGGCGAGGACACCTCGGTCGAGCTTGACCCTACCCTTGGGGACGCCCCCAAGGATATCGAGCTCCGAGACGTCATCCAGTATCACTTGGATGACGAGACTGTCCCGGTGGCCGAGTGCCTGCAGATGGCCATGTCCACCATGGGTCGTGCGCGCAGTCGGGTTGCACAGGCTGGCACCCGCACGATCACGGTTCCTCAGATAGACCTCCCGCAGGGTTTTGTTCCTCCTCACGGAGCTCCATCTCCTGAGGAGCGCACCGCCCTCGAGGCCCGTCGCGGCTGCCTTCATTGCCACTTGGATCGACACACCTCCTCACGGTGTCCATACCATGCCGCCCGTGATCGACACTATGCTGACATTTCTCGTCAGCGCCGATCTTAGTCCCCCCCCGGCACCGCCCGGCCAGCCCCACCCAGCTAGCGACGGTGCAGTGTACCGCTGAGGCCTCGCACGTAGCCGACTTTTTGACCACCGAGTCGCGATTTGATCCTTTGGCTACCCCACCAGAGGATCCTCAGAACACGTCAAACGCAGTTCCCTCTGCCCCACCGTTTGTCGAGGTACCGTCTGCCCCACAGTAGACCGCCACATCTAGTCCTTCCCCTCTGAGACTTTCGATGCGTCTCGCCATTCGCACAGCTCGTTGTAATTCCCAGTTGGCGACTCGCGATGACGTTGTGTCATCTCTCATGGATTTGAGTATCCTTCAGGCTCACCAGGAGCGACTCACAAGACACGTAAACGTCTTGCGTTGTTTTCTCGCTTTGCTCACTGACCTTGATCGCACCCTCCCCATCATCCCTATTCGCCTGGGGACATCTATGAGGGTGTATCGCGCTTCATGGGACTCTAGCTCGCAGGGAGACTTCGTTCAGCCTTGCGTGGTTGAGGAAGCTCGCCTAGCTACCTCCGGGTCTCGCTCTCCTATCCCCGTTACCCTCAGAGATAACAAGACGCAACGCTTCTTCGATCAGATGGTCCCCGACCTACACTTCTCCCTCACCCTCCAGCCATCGGATAGTACCCAGGCGCCTCGGCGCTACCATTCCTCCGCATACTTCGACGTGCTGGAGACTGGGTACGACTTTTTCCTCGACACTCCCTGGTCTCGCCAGTTCCGTGACACAGAGGTCGAATGGACGACTTAGACACTCGTTCTCAAAATGAAGTGTGGTCAAACCCATCGAGTCCCCTTCATTGGAACCACGGGCGACACGCCTCTAGACATACCTCCAGGACCCTCGTCCCTCTGGGTCCCACCCAGACATCGCCTTCACTTTTTCTCGTCGGTTTGCTCACTTCATACGACAGGAGGACATCACGTTCTACTCAGTGAACATCATGAATCTTCTTTGCTACGATCCACTCTGTCCCGAGGTTGAGCTCATCTCACTGGAGTCCGATCCCCCTTACCTTTTCTCCATCTTCCCGGTCCCCATCTCCACATCCACCCATCAGCCTGCCGATACCCTCTCCACATCCTAGGTCCCTTCGCCGTCGGCTGCCGAGTCCACCCATACGTCTCGTGCCGATGCAGACGTTGAGGAACTCATGCGGTTCACAACCGACTTAGAGTCCGCCATTCGCGATTTGATTCGAGGGTACCGCGACGTTTTCCCCCCGTATTTCTCATACAGCAGGATCCCTCCCATGCGCGGTGTTGAGCATTCTATCTAGCTTGTGCCTGACTATCGTGTCCACCATTAGGCACCCTACCGACTCTCGATTCCAGAGGCGGCGAGACTCAAGCGTCAGCTTGAGGAACTCCTTCGACTGGGTTTCATTAAACCCAGTAACTCCCCTTGGGTTGCACCCGTCCTCTTTGCTCACAAAGCGGACGGAACTCTCTACCTCTGCATTGACTACCGCGGCCTTCCCATGCCTTGCGCAGATAAGCTGTTTGACCGTCTGGCAGGGAACCACTTCTTCACAAAGATCGATCTTCGTAGCGGTTACCACCCACGTACCCACAGAGGATCAGCCGAAGACCGCCTTTCGGTCGCGCTTCGGCCACTACGAGTTCACGGTGATGCCATTCGGTCTCACCAATGCACCCGCCACCTTCCAGACGACGATGAACGACATCTTCAGGGACATCCTTGAAGAATACGTTCTCGTATACCTGGACGACATCTTGGGCTATAGTCGTACATTGGAAGACCATATCAGACACCTCCGCGATGTCCTACAATGCTTACGCAAGCATGGCTTCTATGCCAAGCTTAGTAAGTGCCGCTATTGCAGAGTGACCCGTCCCCACATCTGCCAAGCAGCTTCGCAGTTCTTAGGCCTCACTAGTTACTGTAGTAATTTTATCTAGAGATACGCTAGGTATTCCTACGTCCTTACCTCCACCCTCCTCCGAAAAAACCCGCCGTGGTTTTGGACACCCCTCTGCGAGGACGCCTTTCGCGCCATTTTGAAGGCGGTGACTTGTGCGCCGGTTTTTCGTCTCCCCAATTTGATCGCCCCCTTATCGTCACTACCAGTGCGTCAGATTTTGCAGTAGGAGCTATACTTTCTCAGGTGTTTCTCGCTCCTCCCGATTCACCTTATCCTCATGTTCCTCCTTTCCTCCCCCCTCCTGTTGACACTGCTTCTCGACTGACGCCTACCCTCCCACCACTTCCATCCACTGACAGTCCTCTCGTTACTTACTCCCCAACCATCATGGAGGATGGGACTGTTGAAGCTCGTGCTGGAAATTGCCTGATCGCCTTTTACTACCGTCAGCTACTGTCTGCCGAGATAAACTAGACTGTCGATGAACGTGAGGTTCTCACAGTAGTTTATGCTACCCAACATTGGCGTTATGACGTGCACGGGGCGCCCTTCATAGTGCTCACGGACAACTCAGTTGTCCAAACTTTCTGCACGAAGCCCAAACTTTCCCCTCGACAGGCACGTTGGTGGAGTGACTTATCTGAGTTCAGTTTCATCACTCAGCCCATCAAGGGTGAAACGAACCGCGTCGCAGATGCCTTGTCCCGCCGTCCTAATCACAATCAGGAACCCATCCATCTTGCTGCCATCTCCATCACCATTGTTGATCAGTCGGTGATCGACGCATATCGCACTCAGTACCTCCACTGCCCCGATTATCGCGCCATCCACGCGACACTGCAGAGTGGCAAGACCGTTCCCTCATACTCCCTCGGTGAGAACGGTCTCGTGTACTGACATGGCAGATCTGGTCAGCTAGAACCACGTATCTGCGCTCCCTCCACCGAACAGCTCAATGTACAGGCTGTCGCAGAGTTCCATGACCAGGCAGCTGCTAGGCATATGGGCTTCCACAAGACGTTGGCTCGTGTTTACTGCCTATACTTCTGCCGAAGTCCAAGGACTTCGTCAAAGCCTACATCCAAGAGTGTTCTACTTGCCAGGAGGTGAACAGTGCGAACCACCTTCCGTATAGGTTACTTCAGCCCTATGTAGCATCATGTTCGTGTTCGGAGGCGAACGCGAACATGTTCGCCCGAACGCGAACAAACGCCAAGACCCCTCCAAACGTGAACATAAAAAAAAAAAAACGGTTCTAAAAAAAATCTGTAAAAAATATATGTTATGTAAAATAATAATACAAGCAACTTTTGTCTTGGAGTCATGTTCAAATTCGTAGCCAATCATTAGTTAAAAATGAAAAACCAATATATTTGACGATATATATATATTTCTGCCTACGGTTTACCGGGCAGTTCTATTTGTGACGATATATATATATATGTTTGTCACAGCCCCTCGTTTGTTGTCCTCTTCTCCCTCTTTGCCTACGGTTTACCGGGCAGTTCTATTTGACGATATATATATATATGCCTACGGTTTACCGGGCAGTTCTATTTGACGATATATATATATATATATATATATCGTCAAACAAAACTGCCCGGTAAACCGTAGGCAGAGAGGGAGAAGAGGACAACAAACGAGGGGCTATATATATATATATATTTTACAAAAAAAAAAAAATGTTCGCCCGAACATGTTCGCGAGCTCCTCGCGCGAACGTGAAGGGGCGAGAACACGTTCGCTGTACTACGCAGCTTCAGCCATTACCCATAACCGAGGGTCGTTGGCAGTTCATCTCGATGGATTTCATTGGTCCCCTCCACCCACCCACTGAGCGTGGTCATGATGTTATCTTGGTCGTCGTCGATCGCTTCACGAAGCGTGCACGTTTTTTCCCGTGCAGCTACCGCATTAGCGTTCGTGAGGTCGCCGACATCGTCTTCAATCGAGCCATGAGAGATCACGACTTACCTCAGACCATCATCTCCGAACGTGACCCGCGCTTTACCAACACATTCTGGCGACGCTTACACGAGGTGTACGGATCCCAACTCCGCTTCTCATCGTTTTACCACCCTCAGACGGATGGTCAGACTGAGGTCACCAATAAAACTCTCAGTAATATCCTCCGAAAGTTTGTTCGGGATGACCAGCAGTGATAACGATTGCGATCACCTATCCCTCTCTTTATTATCAGCCCTTGACTCGACAGGGGTTGGTAAGAAAGAGTAAGTAATAAAGGTGATGGTTTTCCTTTCGCAGTGATAACGACTGCGATTTTGTTTTGAGTGGCCTGGTGATGAAGATGGATGCTTCACCATTCAAGGAACGAAAAAAATAATTATTGCCCAGAAAGACAAAGAGACCAATAACATTTTCATTCACTATATAATACTTTCCTCCAAGCAAGCTGCATATGTTGTAAAGGCGTGGTCAAACTAAGAGTCCAAACTTTGGTCTGGAACCAAATCACTTGTTAATTTGCATGGTAGAAGTGAAATTTACTGGCAGAAGTCATTCCTGACAGGGTTTAGTAAATGTGTCGATGGACCAACCCATAAGTCAAATGTTTGTCTATTCCTAATCTTTCGTCAATAACGAACCTCCGTTTTGGAAGCGGCGTATAAAAATCTCTTTAATCATATAAGCTGGGAAAAATAACTTTGGCAGATCATCTCATCAAGTCAGAAACCTATGTTGTGTAATTTGATATACGGAGTATTAATTTTGTTTGTTTTGTTTTTAAAAATTTGTAAAGGGACCAGGACCATTTTGTGGATTTCACGTTTAGTCGAGACTGTTCTAGCCGACCGACGCGACCGACGTTCGTTTCGTACCTAGGAGATCAGCGCCCTAGGGAACGGACAACATTCGGTCCACTTGACGTTTAACCGAGCATACCTATACTCCAGCGAGTGAGCAAACGTCCTCGGTTGGCCTACCTCTACAATTAAATGTAAAATCTTCCGCACGTGGGTCAATAGCTCGGTAGGGATACGCCCCTACGGGTGGTGACAACCCCTTAGGGAAAGCAAGTTGTGCCCCACGGGAACCTACTATCCCGTCGTAGGGGATCGCGGATGTACTGTTGGCGCACCCAACTAGAGCGGTGAAGGAGCGATGCAACCGCGTCCGTCTCAGCGATTCGCGGGGTTACCTATGCATCGTCCTAAGTTGTCTCCTGATTTTGTTTTGTTTACTCCTGGTGACATAGCCGGAATGACTCTCACATTTGCTAAAAGGCGGGAGTAGATGCGCTCGACACAGTTTCTCAGGGACCAACTGACTCAGAGTTGGCCACAGGAGACCACGTCCTCGTCCCAAATCCAACCTTAACAAAAGGGCGGACCATATAGGACAGACAAATAATCTGGATTCAAATCATAAACCGGTAATCGCGTCCTTCCAATTTAGATCAGAGATGCAAGGGGAGAGAGGATTCTTCCGCCTAAATATTGAGAACCTGCAAAATGACAAGTTAAACGAATGGATCAAGGACTTTTGAACGAACTGGAGGGCACAAAACGGAAAGTTCGCTACCATAGCTGAATGGTGGGAAAGGGATCTCGAACTCTCTCTAACCTACTGAATGTCGACTCTTATAATTTTGGCGCTGCAACGAAACAAGGAGGAAAGGAAGCGTTGGAAGGAGGTTGAAGAAGCGGCAAGGAAAATCAAAGAAAACCACATATCAACACCTACGTGGGGTAAGAAGAGTGCTCAAAGATTGGCGGAGTGAGACTGACTTCAACAAGAGAAGGCGGATCAATGAATGGAACGATTTAAGGTACAAGGGATCGAGGTGTATGATCGTATGACAAAGGACACGTTCCAAAAATTGGTGTCGTCGAGGACGACGCATGCGATGAAGGAGCTCAAACACCCATTCGAACCTGAGGAACGAGTCGCAGTGGAACCTAAGCTGATGTGCACTTATGTGGCAAACTACTTCATGGACATCCTGACATCGCAAAGACCAGAGAAAGGAGAAGACACGAACCTGACACTCGTTTCAAACCACTAGGAAAATACAAGTTGCAAATTATCAGCGCATGCGAAGCTGGATTTGGAACGGCCGATTCCAAAGCTCTACATGCATTGAAGGCGATGGCAAGCGGGAAAACATCTGGGAACGATGGACTCCCAACAAAATTTTACCACAAGCATTGGAAACGTCTTAGGGGGAGACTTGGTGGATATCTACAACGAAATTCTGACAGGGGGAAATCTCCCAGCTAGTGCATGCAAGGGGATTATCTCCATCCTATGCAAAAAAGGGGATATGAAATTGACACCCTATCTCGTTGTTGAATGTATCTTACAAAATTCTGGTCAAACTCTTGGCCAAAAAAATTGGGAAGATACTTTACCTCTGTTAGTACAAGATGACCAGGCAGTCTTCGTAAGAGGACGGTCGATGTTCGAAAGCATTGTCATAACAGTAGAAGTGCTGGAGGTGGTGAGTAACGAGGATATGGATGTACCAATCCCCTTGTTGAATATGGAAAAGGCATATGACCGAGTCAATTGGTCGTATGTCTTGACTACATTAAGATGGATTGGCTTTGGGAAAGTATTTTGCACCTAGATCATTACGCTTTACTCCTCCACTGCTTTGGTGATGGTTAACGGTCATTTGTCAGCTTCGTTCTGTATGATACGTTCGCTCAAGCAAGGATGCCCGTTGGCACTTTTTTTTCTTTTTTTTTTCTTTTTTTTCTTTTTTACCAAGGCCATTACCCGGTTTCGGCTTGAGAGTATCCTCCAAGATCATGAACAAGCTACTGAAAATCGGGATAGATCATAAGAAAACTACGAATTGTTTTTTACGATTGCTAAACACCTCCTCAAATCCACTGCAATTCTCTGAACACTAAAGTATCTTAACGGATTTCCAACAGATCATAACAAAGCTCACCAAAAGTGACTTCATTCTCTGACAAACTCATCCAAGCCTCACAGCCCCTATCCGCTAGGTTACAAAGTAACGCGACTCATTCCAGCTCCGACCAGTGTCGTCTTGTGTCAGCAACCCCCAACTGTCCCTTAGGATGCCCCCGAATAGCATCCCCAAATCTCTCTACACGGCCTCATGCCCTCACCTTCAGCAAGTTACAGGGCATCACCCCGACTCCGGCCAGCGTCGTTCTAGCATGGAACAGCCATGGAACCTAATTTCAGTGCAGCTTCGTACAAACCACCAACAGTTCCATAGAATCCTGAGAGATTCTTCAAACTACCAGGAATAACAAGGGTGCTTTGCAACTCTCTTATTCGTAGTTCATCTAGGAGTTCCTCTTAACAACATCCTGCCACACATAAAAATAGACGGTCTCCGTCTGGATGGGATGACTTGCACGGTCAAAGTGCTTGCTAACGACCTCTTTGCGGCGTCGGAGAACTCAAAGGAATCGATGGGAGCACTTTGGTACTGCCTAAGACAATGCGAACAATTGTCTGAAGCGGCCATTAACTGGTCGAAGTCCGCCTTCTTTCTTCCCAGCAGATACGATCTAGCAGTGGAATGGGTAATGAAAAGACTGAAAGGGCAAGACACTGAGCGTTTTCTTGCGTCCAGATCTCTTTGCTCCCAAGCGGCAACCAACAGGATCAGATCATCCAACAGAGAGTCCTGCAAAGAACCTCGATCTGGTGAATAGCACCCCACCTCTCACTATTTGGGAGAGCAGTAGTGGTGAACGCAGCACTCTTTGCACTTCTCTGGTTCGTCAGGAATGTCCGCCCGATAGGCAAGAAGACCCAGGATGCAATAAGGAGGACGACACGGTTCATTTGGCGCCCGTATCACAGAAGAGGGCGAAGGAGTGATGCTGAAGGTGGCATGGGACCTGATCTGCACACCCAAGCAAGAAGGCAGACTGGGCTTGGTGGAGTCAGGCAGATAATCATCGCGATGCTGGCAAGATGGGTGGTCAGGGCAGTATGCACGCAGGGAAATAAGCATTGGATCCGACTGGGCAAAAGAATCCTGGGAAAAGAATGGGGTCTATCTCACCCAGAATTTGTCTGGGCTTGTGTATGGATTGACTCATTTCTCAGAAGGAAGTTGGGATCAGAGTTTTGGACAGCAGTCCTGAGAGCGTGGAAAGCTGTCAAACCAGACGCAGTAAGCCAGCCAGCCAGCCACAAAAGAGGAAATCTTAGCACATATCATCTTCGAAAATCAACTCGTCAGAAAGCCAGATGGCTCCATGTTTATGGCGGACACAGGAACAGGCAGATTTGGAAGATCATGGATAATGAGAGGAGTGGTGAGACTGAGGGACCTGTGGAATACATGGGAAGGCAGGTGGCACACAGCGGAGGAGCTAAAACAGAACCTGAAAGACTAGCGATACTCGGCGCGCTGCCACCAGAATGGACCAGGCTGATGACTCCAGAGGGGCTGAATCCCGCCGGCAATTGGTACTAAGTCCAGCCCCTGAAAGAAGAAAGAAAATTTTTGAAGCTGACTGAACTGCCAATTGGAGGGGGCAGAGTCTTCCAACAGTGGAAACTGCAAGAATGCTCATCAAGCCAACTGATTACGGAGGAAGAGTCCCAACTCACAAGTGACCGCACCCCAAGGCCCGATAGCAGAAGTCAGAGTCAGAGAAAAGGTAGACGAAGGAGGGGGGAAGTGGACGGTGGAACCCCGGTGTGATGTAACGCCCATCACACAGTTAAAAGTGGCCCCAAAAAAGTGGGTGTGGAGAGGCCGTCGACAGCGAGGAGACAACCTGACTCTGGGGGACTACTCGATAAAGGTGGGCTACGAAGTACAGATGACGACACGGACTCCGTTGATGGTACCCCACAAAATGTTGGTCACAAGCCAACATAACGGAAGAAGATAGGGTGATGTGGGCATTAAAACGACGCAGGGAACAGCTTGGAAATGCTCCCAATCCGAGGGCAGCAGCCATCCTATGGCTCGCCTCACTGTTAGCCACCCAATCTGCTGTGTGGCTCCTGTCAAAAGGACTTCAAATCGGTTCTCAATGCAAAAGATGTTTGTTGTTGTTTGAATCTACAGTGCACATCTGGTTGGACTGCCCCGCTTCAGAGAGAGTGTGGAAGTGATGGGCAGCCCACTGGACAACCATCTCAGAATCAGTAATGGAATGAGACAGAGATTGGGTTCTGTTGGGAGGCGTCCCAGAGAACCTCCAGCTTGGGGTAGATGGGTCAGGCTCGTAGGATCATCTGGTCCGAAAGAATTCGGTCCCCCTATTCCAGGGAAAGATCATGCCTGATCCGGAAATCAAGTCCTACGTTCAAAACAATGACCAGCAGGGCCATCCTAGCAGACTGGAAGAGAAAGGTCTCAAAGGAACGAGGAAGAGAGGCCGGAGTGAGATGGTTCAGGGAAACTTCCACAATCAACGATAAACTAGCCCTAATTGACGGCAGGAAGGTGAGGTTCTTGGAGCGGTTCATTAGCTAGGTAATACCAGGGCACTCGGTTCACATCCGCAGTAGGAGGCAGAAGAGAAGAGGGGAACGGGAGGGCCACCATGTTTGCCGGAACTGATATAGGTTCCAACCGACGCGTAGGCAGTCTGAGAGCAGAGGATAGCGGTAGGTGAGGAATAGAGAATAAGGTAGTAATCAGGAGGAAATAGGCTAGATAGGCTCCCCGTAGCAGCACGGGAACAGAGTTATATAGACAGAAGGGTTAGTAGTAGGTGCTGCTATGTCCTGCGTTTCTTTTCTTCGCTTGCTTTCCTTTTGAGTTGGCCGTTGAGTGCCGACAAATTAAGTGTGGATGGCCTCTGGCCGAACTGTGTTGTTGGGGCTGCATCCCCACTATTGAAGCTGGGTATTCCCCAGCGGTCCGTCTTTGTTGTCCCGGGTTCTTTGTGAGGGATTCCCGGCCTCATGTCAGAGTCTTTAATGGAATTCCTTGATTCCTCCCCCCCCCTCCAACACACACAAACACACACACAAAAAAAAATAAAAAATAAATAAAAATCGTTTTGCTGTCCATATGATGATGAATCTTGATTCAAACACGGGTCTGTAGTTCAACAGTTCATGGGTGTAACAACTGAGCTACAGTCTTCCACCGAATACAACGCACGGTCATTATAGCTGAATTTAGACTGAAAGATAGACCAAATTCGGCTATAATGACCGTGCGTTGTATTCGGGGGAAGACTGTAGGCCTGCTGGTGTGGAGCGTGCTCTTTTCTCCAAAATTATGTTATTCTGTTCATCTGATTGCATTTCAACAGTTCATAGGTGTACCAACTGAGCTAGGCCCACTGGTGCCGTTCGTGCTCTTTTTTTTCCAGAATTATTTGATTGTGTGTTCATGTGATTGCCACAGGATTCGAACTTGGGCCTGTATTTCAACAGTTGATGGGTGTACCAAGTGCCCTAGGCCCCCTGGTGTGGTGTGTCACCGTGTGCGCCCTTTCCTTCAGAATTATTGTATTCAGTTCATCTGGTGCACCAACTGAGCAAGGCCTATTGGTACAGATGCGGTGACTTTTCTTCATGGGTGTAATAGCTGAGCTAGGCCCACTGTTGTGGCGCACTCTATTCAATTCAACCCTTTTCTCTAGCATACCCGAGGTGGAGGCTCCATCTATTGGTGGGGGAGCAGCACCTGCTGGAAATCGGGTCCAGCGTCCCTGTGAACAATATGGTTGATGGTTTCAACTGACGAAATGATTGCTTTGACCGAACTGACGGTAAGCTGCAGGCTGTGCCTACAGAGATCAGAGATCGACATAAGAGACCACGACACGACCGCTAAGTTGATTGCCTACACGACACAACAGTATAATGAAGGCCATACTAACCATAGGTAATGAAGGAGATACTAACTAACCATAGGTAATGAAGGAGATACTAACTAACCATAGGTAATGAAGGAGATACTAACTAACCANCCATAGGTAATGAAGGAGATACTAACTAACCATAGGTAATGAAGGAGATACTAACTAACCATAGGTAATGAAGGAGATACTAACTAACCATAGGTCCCCTGGACATTCCTTCTGGACGCGGAGGGCTAAGGGGTAGAACTGTCCCTCTCCCTTCATGCAACTGGAAACCTTCTTGACTGGGCCTTGACTGAGTCGTGGGGCCTGGTGGTATTACCTTTTCTTTTTTTTGGAGTACGCGGTACACTGCAGAGCTTACCTGCAGAGGAGAGAGTTTGACAGGTGGGCCTACACCGCGGCCAAAGTTAATTGCCTTCATTAGATCGCACTGACGGTGATCGCATCCACAGGACCCATGGCTGCTGCTAAGAGAGGTGGAAGCAGATACTAAGAGGTGGACTTGTTGTCTCTATTCTCCCACCTCACGTTCCTCGAACCCCACCCTTGCAACTCAGCAGTGTCTGTTGATGAGCTGTGTGCACACGCGTCCGGGCAGACTTAGTGCGAGTGTACATGCAGATGATACGTGTTTTTTGTGTAACTGTCATTCGAGGCATATTCACTTTTGGAGTCTCCCCATCGGGCCGGCTTCTGTCTTCGACCGTCGAGTCTTCTAACCGCCGCAATTTGGCAGAGTGCAGCGATTCCGACATCTCCGTCGAATACCTCCCCCACCCCCCCCACCAAAAAAAAAAGGAGGAAAGGGTTCTCTATTGAATAGAGCACACCATAACAGCACTGCTTGTTATATACATATATAGTCAAACAGAGCTGTCCGGTAAACCGTAGGCAGAGAGGGAGAAGAGGACAACATACGAGGGGCTGTGACAAACTGTTTCGTAGGAGTTTCACGGACTCATCAGGATATTTTATATGTATATACGTGTACATTATTAAGAGATTGCAACAAATAGAACGACACAACTACGGCTTTATTCCACTGCATTAGAATTGCACGTCATTGATGAATTCTTGTTTTCAGTGCAGCAGAGCTATGCCCTGACTACTTGCAGATATAACAAAGAATCTCCGGCTGCATTGCTTGTTTTTAGTGCAGCCATAAAGGTGTTAGGGGGCCGTTAAGGCCCCTACCTGTCTGCAGATATAACAAACGGTAAAAACCCACCAAGGAAAGGTGAGATATACACAGTTCCCCGACCCCCAACCAACCACTTCCTCTCAACAAAGGATCACGGCCCCCAGGCGAACTGCTGCCCACCTATCGGCTTGAAGGGGCAATTACTTACATGAGATGCCAGCTGTTGTTCTGTTACAAACAGATCAAGTGTCGACAGTGGACACCAACGAAAACGATTGGGCCTCGCTCCAGTACTCTCCACATGCACAAAAGAAAAGAACTATAGCAATGTATCTTTCCATGTTCTAGCGAAATCTTCATTCTCATTTTGCACATCTGAAGAGTAGCGGAGCANTTCATTCTCATTTTGCACATCTGAAGAGTAGCGGAGCAAGGCCCATTATCCCCATGAGATGCCAGCTGTTGTTCTGTTACAAACAGATCAAGTGTCGACAGTGGACGCCAACGAAGACGCCCTCCAGTACTCTTCACATGCACAAAAGAAAAGAACTATAGCAATGTATCTTTCCATGTTCTAGCG
>BFEA01000071.1:3328520-3347185 GCA_003427395.1 Chara braunii | reverse complement strand
GAGAGAGAGAGAGAGAGAGAGAGAGAGAGAGAGAGAGAGAGAGAGAGAGAGAGAATTGCGCTGGCAGGGAGAAGGCAGCCATAGCTGCGCCAGTGCAGAGTGTTAGTAGTAGACTTTAGAGGGTTAGTAGGCATATCAGTGGGTGTATTCAGAGTAAATCTTGGAGTAGAAGTTAGTGTGTGTGCACGCACGTAGGGAGAGGAGACACAACGAGGACATAGCTAGGGAGAAGACCAGCAAGGAGGGGAGATACACAAGAGAGAAGAGCGGTGGGGAAGAGATACTTACCTGAGAGCTTATGCTGGTTATTGGTTACCTTTGACACGCACTGATGTGCGTTGGTGACTCGGAACTCTTATTGCTCTTGTAATAACTTGTTGGAATTCATAAGCTGCGCTACCTGGTCTTAGTCTCTCTGGTCTCCAATGTGAACTTCGTGTGATCTCATACATGCATGTGGTGTGAATATGTGTGCTCATTGGAGTTGAATCATTGAGGTTCATTGCAAACTGGTATCGGAGCAGTTGCTCGTCACATCCACTGAACATCGCTGGAAACGATCAAGGCCGGCGAGAAGGGTGAAATGAGAGTGAGTTGAGTGGGGAGAAGACTGACGAAGGGGGTAAAGAAGTAGGTCGAAGAAAAAGTGGCTTGATTACGTACCTGTTGCTGCTGCCTTGGAGCGTTGGAGCGGCCGTGGAGCTTCATCAACGGAACATTCATTGGAGTGAAGTGCATTCCCCCATCAAACCTGTATTGCTTGCGAGATTGTTTTGGTGTTTGGTACCTTCTCAACCCTCGTGTTGCTGCTGCTGGGCTGGTCTAAATCGTCACATACTCGATCTGCCTTGAGTCCAGTAATCAGTCCGCTCATTAAGAAAAAAAAAGTAATATATAGTTCTGGGAAGGTATCTAGCAATCAGCAACAGTCAGAACCACTCGTGAGTTAGTGAATTGGTAGTTGCGGGGTTAGTGGTGAGGAGGTGGAGGCCGCTTACCTGTGCTTCTAGTCACCATGGACAATTATCCCATGTTCACACTCCTGTTCCTGTCTGTGCTATGGGGACCCCTACTTTGCTTATTCTTTCCTCTTGGGTTCCAGCGAACCTTCTTCTCACATATGATGCTGAGGTCTGGGAAGTCAACGCAGGCCCAGACAGTTGAGGAACAGACAGAGATAGACCACCACTTGGCAGAAAAGAAGAAAGAAAAGGAGGAGAAGAAAAGGAAGGAGAAGGAGGTGAAGAAGAAGTTGTTGGAAGAGAATGAAAAAATGGAGAAGGAGATGAAGGAGAAGGAGAAAAAAATGTTGGCGGAATTGAAAGAAGAAGAAGAAGAAGAAGAAGAAAAAGATGAAGGAGAAAGGCTGGAAAGAACAAAAAAAAAACAGCTGCAGGAAGAAACGGCCGAGAGTAGTCAGGCCGGGGCAATCCGTATACGACAGTTGGAGGCGCTGAATTGGAGTGAGCAGTTCGGGTACAAGACTGAGTTTCCGGAACAGACGGAGGAGGAGAAAAATGCCTTTATAATTAAGTTGGCATCTGCAGCAGACGAGATGGAGAAGAATCTATTGCTGGAGGAGAAGAAGAGAGAATTGAACAATAAGATGGTGGCGGCAAAAAGGCAGGAATATAACGGAAAAAAAAAAGATGAAAGAGGAGGGGGAGAGGTTGCAGAAGCTGCTGCAAGAGCAGAAAGGTAAACAGGCTGCCGTAGATGAGAGACTCTCCCTCCTAACAGATACCCTCCACACCAACCAAAAACTTGCTACATTCAACCGGCCAATCAATCAAATGGAATTGCATCAAGGGGAATTCGAAGGCATTTGGAATAATTTCCTGCGCAGTGCCTCCGAACAGATTGATCATCGTATATATGAGTATGTTGATCAATTAGATACTGCCTTTGTCAAAAAGTTGTCCAATCCTGCCGCAGTAAGAAAGTTGAGGATTGGGGGCAGGGGAGGAGATGGAGGCGATGATGAAGATGATCGGGATAGGAAAGGAAAGGGTCCCAAGAAGGAGAAAGACGGTGAAGAGGAGGAATCCAGGCAAAATATGAAGGTGACGGGGAAAAAGGATGAAAGCATCTTCCACTGGGAGGCGGCTATGGACACATACATGTACGCACAAAAGATTCTGTATTGGGACCGTGTGCTAATGGCAAGCTCATGCATGGCAGGAGACGCAATGAGTTTCACTATCTCTTTGATGAAAGAGGCTGGTTGCACAACCATGATTCAGTATTCTCAAAACTCTTAGAGAAAGGTTCGAAGATAAGAACCTGGCCCGTAGCACTAAGTCTTTGATCCTTAACATTGGTGAGCGTAAATGGAAGAGTGTGTCAGCCCTTAGGGCCACAATGGATGAACTGTTGCAATGCCCGGATCACGGATTAACACCGGCACAGATCCTAAATAACTTTGCTAGAGCGCTCCCAGACCCCCTAAAAACACAACTATATCCCCGCACTAAAGAAGGAATGACATACGAGAAATTTAGTAAGATCGCTGTAGATCACGCTGACTTCCTGCAAGAGGCACAGTATTGTCATTACTAGAAAGACCTGTGGGCTGGCAAGAAATGGAAAGACCAAACAATTTCGGGAAATATAGCAGGCAAAGATAATCTACTGCTCACCTTCGAAGAAGGACGGGTAAAATCACTTACCTACGACCAAATAGACTATGGGTTAGAAGAAGACAACAATGGTCACTTAGCTCAAGGAGCGGACTATGCGGCTGTTGCAGACCATGGGGGAAGGCGACAAGGAGGAAGAAGCTGTGGTAGAGGAAGATGAGCCCGCGGTCGAGGTAGAGGAAGAGGACCCGCCGCCCAGAGGTGTAGTGGTGAAGGTAGCTACTATGTGGGAGGAAGGGGTAATGGTCCCTCGCAAGGTGGGAGAGGTTCTTACTCCACAGGGGGAAGAGGTAAAGGTAGACGGCCATACCCGAAACTCCCAGGGATAACTAAAGGCAGACCTTGGTTAGAAATGGGTATAGACTAGAAAGTATGGGAAGAACGTTGCAAGGTCGGTCAATGCTTTACACGCGGTGACCCCGACCACATAGTTCCCTTTTGTCTAGAGTATAGGTACCCAAAAGGGACCGGCCAGTAGAGGTTGCAGTTGCCTCTACAGGAACTCTAGATGCAAGCCGACTGTCAACCTCCCATCCAGAGGTCGCAATGGCAAAGACTGAAACGGTAGTTGACCCCCACCTAGTTAGCTGCCCAGAAGTTGCTTGTGCGAGGACTTTTATAGGTGGTTCCCTCGCACGCATAGGTGATGAGCTGATCACTTCAGCGCCGCGCTTGGGCCGAAATGAAGAAAAGGAAAGGGCAATTAATAATTGCAGATGTAGAATTTACAGGAGTCAGAGTTGGCACACTAGTGGACAATGGGTCAACACACAACTATACCAGTAATAAGGGGTTGCAAAAGCTGCGATTAGGGCTTAAGGTTCAGAAGTTAGGACAGCCCGTTGTAAGTAAGCTAGCCGGACAATAGAGAAATGGTAGTAGATAGTTATGTTGAAGGGGTTAGGGCATACTTCCGGTTGGAGGCAGGGGGAAAGGTGGAAAGTATTTTGCACTCCCTGACACTCTTAATGGAGGACAATCTCCCTTTTGACATGATTTTAGGGACTGATTGGGGTGAGGCCGCCAATGCAAATGTGAAACTGGATGAGCACGAGTGTTGTTTGCCTAGTCCTACAGGTGGAAAGAACAAAATTTGACTTTACCATGCATCTGGCGTAGAGAATAGCCTATCCCTTTGTTGCATGAGTGCCCCCGCGTTCGCCCGACATGTGGTCAAGAATGACCTCACTGACTAAGTGTTTCTTGCGTATGTGCGCGCGGTGAGTGAAAGTAAGAAAGAGGAAGAACCTATTCCCCGAAATGTACAAAAGTTGCTTGTTGAGTTCGTTGATGTTGGAGAGGCCCCAAGTGGAGTGGTTGAGAGAGAAACCAAGCACTAGATAGAGTTAGAACCCAGTAATCAGATTCCCAAGAGCCCTATCTATAAGATGTCTCCAAAAGAGATGGATGAACTGCGAAAGCAATTGGATGAGTTGCTTGAGAAGGGGTGGGTCAAACTTAGTTCCTCGCCATTTGATGCACCAATCTTGTTTGTGCCACAGAAGAGTGGTGAACTGCGTATGTGCATAGACTATAGGGTACTCAACGCAATAACAGTTAAGAATGTTGATGCACTACCACAGATAGATAATCTCCTGGATAGAGTTCAGGGTTACAGATATTTCACCGAGATTGATTTGAAATTGGGTTACCATCAGATTGAGGTATTGCCTGAGGATCAACATAAAACGGCTTTCCGAACTAGATATGGGCACTATGAGTTTGTGGTGATGCCGTTTGGATTGACAAATGCCCATGCAACCTTCCAACGATGTATGAATGAGCTCTTTCGTGATTGGCTAGATAAGTTTGTTGTTGTTTATTTGGAAGATATAATGATTTTTAGTAAGAGTTTGAGCGAGCATGAGGAGCATCTTCAAATTGTGCTTAATAAACTATGAGAGGCGAAATTCAAGATTAACCCGAAGAAGTGTGAGTGGGCGAAGCGTCAGGTTCTTTACTTGGGACATATGATAGATGGTGATGGGATTAAACCGGAAGACGCTAAGATTGCAGCCATTAGAGATTGGCCTAACCCGCGCACGTTGACGAAACTGCGCTCATTTCTTAGTTTGGCCAACTATTACCGCAAGTTCGTTCCGAACTTTAGGGTAATTGCTGCCCCATTGCGCAGATTGTTAAAGAAACAAACTATTTGGAAATGGGATCAGGATTGTACTGAGTCCTTCAACCGTTTAAAGAAATGTTTGTTTAATTACCCGCTGTTGAAAGTTGCGGATCCATCTCCACCCTTTATCGTAACCACTGACGCCAGTCAATACGGGATTGGTGTTGTATTCCAGCAAGCCGATGGGAATGGGTACAGACCTGCGGAAGTCATGTCCTGTAGACTGCCTAGCGAAAAGGTCCCCGCTTCTACCTATGAGAAAGAGTTGTTCGCTCTAGGGGAAGCATTGAATCACTGGCGACATTATCTGCTAGGACGCCAAGTTAAAGTTTACTAGGATCATGAGACACTTCGTTGGCTAAAAACCGAGCCCCGAATGACACTTGAACTGACTAGGTGGCCGGGGGAGATTGATCAGTTTGACTTTGAATTGAAGCCAATAAAAGGAAAGCACAATGTTGTTGCTGACACATTGAGTAGAAAAGTTGACTTTTTTGGTGCCATTATCACATACTTAGACGTCAGCACCGAACTGCACGGAAAGATTAAGTCTGCCTACGCAAGTGATCCTGTTTATAGTCAATTGATTGGCAAAGTGCAGACAACACCTCACGAAGTCCTGGACTATAGAGTAAAGCAGGGACTGCTGTTTGAAAAGACAGATGTTCATGACTGACTATGTGTTCCGACCAGCAAGGAAATTTGTGGCATAATACTTGGGGAAAACCACGCTACTGAGGAGCACTTCAAATGGAGGAAGACTTATGCTAACCTCCTACGCTCCTACGCGTGGCCAAGAATGAAACATGATTGCATCTCCTATGTGCCAGGCTGCCAGGTTTGTCAAAGGAACAAAAGTTTCACACAGCCTCCCCTTGGATTACTCAGACCGCTACCTATCCCGTCGGGACCCGGGGACTCCGTGTCTATAGACTTTATGGACACTAAAGCAAAGAGCAGAAAGTCAGGTTATGGTGATAGTAGACCGGTTCAGCAAGTTTGCTTTGTTGCACTCCCTGGAGAAGCAAGAACTAATTTGGTAATTAGATAATTCTTTAATCATTGGGTGAAAGATTTTGGGCATCCCTTGACTATTGTAAGTGGTAGGGATTCACGGTTCACAGGCGAGCAATGGCAGCAACTGATGAATGTATACATGTCTAAATTGACTATGTCTTCAAGAAGACATCCTGAGACAAATGGGCAAACCGAGCAGATGAACAAGTTGTCGCAGGAAGTGCTGCATATGTATATCCGACCAGATCAGATTGATTGGGATGAACATCTGTCAAAAGTTGTCAGTGCCTATAACAATTATGTGCATCTAGCTACATCTAGAACACCGACTGAACTGCTAGTGCCAACTCCCCCTTCCCTCTCTTCTTCTCTCCTCCACCTTGAGGGCACTGGTTGGTGTTCAGCCTCCTGATGAGTCGGTGCAACTCCGACGAAACAGTTTGTAACCGCCCCGTGTTTCTTGTCCTCTTCCACATATCATCAAACAGAGCTGCCCAGTAAACCGTAGGCAAAGAGGAAGGAGCACAACAAACGAGGGGTTGTGACAAACTGTTTCAGTAGAGTTTCATCGACTCATATATCATATTTCGCCCAAATAATATGGCAATATTGTTCTTGTTCTATTCCCTTTCTCCTGCATGACACTGTACTCATTTGGCTGTTTTATTGCTTACCTCTCTGCCTCCTTTTCCACCACCTGTTACAACCCTCATCTCCTGGTCATTATAGCTATATGGGGGCCAACTTTCAGTCTAGATACAAGGATAATGACCATCTGTTATATTCCAGGGAAGTCAGGAAGGATTCCACCATTTGGCTGGTCATTATAGCTAGATGGGGGCCGACTTTCAATCTAAACGACCATCTATTATATTCCGACGAAAATGGGAAGGATTCCACTATTTGTCTAGTCATTATAGCTATATGGGGGCCAACTTTCAATCTAGATACAAGGATAATGACCATCTGTTATATTCCAGGGGAGACGAGAAGTCCCACCATGTGAACCAATAAGAGTCAGACCATGAGTGCCACATGCATAGTCTTCCCATCTATCCACCTAATCAATCTTAGACTATTATCACATCCACAATCTCATATATAGACAGTCCCCACTAGCCTCCCACCCAAAGTCCAATCTCGAGATCCACCTAGACTCCCTCCCAAAAACCCATCTAGAGTCCACTCCATCGCCTAGAGTCAAAATTACGGTCCTTTCTTTGTTTTGCTCTCTCGTCATACCTCTACATCAGCACTGGAGTCCCATGACTTAGTCGAGACAACTTTTAGTCTAGACTGGATAGGGTAGTAGGTAGGTTAGAAGGCAGCCTGAGAGTTGTGGGGTCCCTTGTGTACAGGCCCGCAAGCTGGATGATGCTTCCAGTAAGTTCTCCGGTAAGTAATGTTAAGGTCCCCATTCTCAAATTGGGCAAAGTACTGGAACCTAAATTAGGAGCCCAAAAAAAATTTAAAAAATTGGAATCCCATAACCTCTACAGCAGAAGTAGAGAGACAACAAAGAAAAAGAAGACCTGAAAATTTTGAATTGCAATCATATAAGTCATATCGTCATTTCTTAACAATAATTTGTTTTCGTTAATGCCAATAACTCGAATTTGTAATAGGCATGTTTTAATGTTCACGAACATGGGGCTCACCACACCACTGTCAAAAGGCTAAGAAAATTGACGGTTGTCCGAAGAAATTTGACAGCCACCCCTACGCCACACATCACTGTTGAATGCACGAATTCATGAATGCAAGACTAAAACAGACAAACGCGCCCGACGATAGGCCAACCATTCAGTCGTCCCAACCTCGGGCCCACTCAATAAATTTCGATGAGAACTTTATAAGGCAGCGAAAAAACTTCAAAGTTGCAAGCTGGGGATGCAAACCTTCTTCGAATGGAGGTGTCGAAAAGCTTTCTCTGGAGGGGGAGAGGCGTGTTACCGGCACAAGAGCACTCTGTCACCTCGCCATCGGCTCGGGAGAATCGGTCTCACCAGCCGCCACTCCAGCAGGCTGGGGATGCAAACCTTCTTCAAATGGAGGTGTCGAAAAGCTTTCTCTAGAGGGGGAGAGATGTGCTACTAGCACAAGAGCACTCCTTTGCCTTGTCATCAGTTCGGGAGAACTGGTCTCGCCAACCACCACTCCAGCACACAACCGGTCGAAGCGGCCATCACCCACCATCCCACCTAGCAACCGCTAGGTCAACTTACTCCAACAGAGTGGGGGGACATGGAGGTGAGTGGCGAGTCAGACTATGCTTGGAGCTCCACAACACGTGTACTGTGGGTAATTGGGCATGGCGCTTTGTCCTGTCCTTGATGCGCCCGACATGTACCTTCACAACACCTTAGGGTTGGTTAGTGTCGATACTCCGGCATCAGCGACAACGTACTTCTCATGAACCCTCTTCTTCTTCCCCCGCCTCCCACCCAGATCGATCAGATCTCCCCTGCTCGAGCTCTTGCATTCCTTTCGCACGCACATCCAACGGGTCTTGCCCCTCTTCCTCGCCTCAAATACTTTACACCCCTCCTTCTTAGGTCTTGACGATGACCAATAGCCCCTTTTAGAGATTCCATCCCCCCTACCGCCTCATCAACTTTAGACCCAAAGCTCTCCTAAGACCGCAACCCGCACCTCCCAGCCCCTTCACGCTTCACCGTACTACGTACTATCTAACTCTCCGTTCCCCTACAACCTCCTACCCTAGCCAACCTCTGGTCAACGTACCGACCCCGATTCATCAACGCAGGATAATTGGTGGAAAGCGCCCGCATGGAAACCTTTTTCGTTTCAAGCGCCTGAAAAGACCAGGGCCAATACTTTGCGCCCGAGGAAAATGACCCGAGGGTATTTTCATCCCGCGTCGGGCTGGTAGGGCGAGGGAAACTGCCTCAACTAGGGCCCGGTGTGGGATCAAAATGCCCCTCATCGTTTTCCTTGGGTGCATAGTACCGGACCGGGGGGGTTCGGGGCAACCCAAACCAAAAAGGTTTTTGCGTGGGTGCTTTCCCCCAATTATCCCCATGAACGCTGCTGACCCCCTCATCGTTTTCCAAGGGTGTATAGTGCCTGTCTCTTATACACATCTAGATGTGTATAAGAGACAGGGTGTATAGTGCCGGACCCGACGGACCGAGGTTTTTGGGGCACCCAAAACCAAAAGGGTTTTCGCATGGGCGCTTTCCCCCAATTATCCCCATGAACGCTGCTGGACCCTCCTTAGGGGGGGTAGGGGTAACATGCACATGCAAGCCCAGCACAGCCGACAGGTAATCCTCCGACACAGCCAGAGGACATGTCGAGAATCCACGCTCTACTAAACAACTGCTATGACGATGGAATGTTCCCAAAAGCCTCTTTCGCCCACAAAGCTATTGAGGTTGTAGACAAAATAGGGTATCTTAACCTCAGTGAGGAAGTCGACGAAGCCACTGTCACATGGCTAAAGGAGAGGACAGATATCGTTGTCTTCGACACCAAAGCAAATAACATCTCCGCAACTCAGAGGGAGCAATTCATTCGGATCTATGAGGATGCCTGGTTTCGGGACGTCAATTTCAATCTCTCCCAAAAGTGAGGGCGCGCCCATGGTGAAAACCTGAATGTGATGTCTTTTGTAGCTCGATCCACCCAAATTGCACAATGGACAATTGCCACAGGGCACGACCGAATCCCTTCTCGCTTTGGTCCAATTAAGGTCCTATTTCAAACCACGGCGACCCAACAAAAATTGGACCAAATCAGAGGCGCGGAATCAGCAGCTAAGGACAGAATCATAGCCCTTCGAGTCCCACTTGGCGCTATGTTCTTACTTCAAGATGTGGTTCAAGGATTGATGGGTCCCATCGTATATATGCACCCTCCCAACATAAGGGAGGACAAAACTCGTCTGGGCAACGTCAAAATTGACTGCGACCCACCCGTTCAGCATAACTTCATGGAATGGATTGTGCTACGTCAACTGACCGGTCAATTCATGCAGATTCACTTCGCCAATCAAGACACCATGTGTTGTCGGAAATGCCTTTCGTGGTTCCACGATGAATTCGATCCAGACTTCCCTTAGATTCAATGAGCCAATGCCCCCGACACGTGCGTTAGGGAAAGGGGAAGAGGTCGTGGGGCCGGCAGGGGCAGCCCGCAATCCACCTCCTCCATGTGGAGTGGTGCAACAAGCCCCCCGCTGACCCCAACCCCAACCCCAGCCACACCCTGCGCTTCACCTCCAACGGCAGCAGTGTTCCTCCACCTGCACGGACTCTCCCTCCCCTCCCACCCCCTGCACTTCAAGGAAAAGCTTTCTCTGTCTGACAACTTGCAAATTTTTTTCCCGTCTCCAATTTCAAAAGGCTGTGTGGCAGACCGAAACTGTTCGAAAATTCCTCTTTCAACAGTGAATTTTCGACAGTGGTTCGGTGAGCCCCTATGTTATTACAATGGGTCTGGCTCCACTACTCACCATATGTGCAAAAGACAAAAATTATGGCCGTGTATCTTTCGATTTTCTTGTGGAAGATTCATTCTCATTTGCACATTTGGTGAGTAGTGGAGCGAGGACACATTTCACGCCTAGTACTATCGAATTGATAGATCCCCACAGAAAAAAAAAAGGCATTTTCTTTCCCTTATAACCTTTATTACGGGCCACCTTTATTATTGGCCCAGTGCCCGAGGCAGAAAAAAGTACAGTACAAAATGAATAACACCTTCAGGGGCAGCCCATCCCCTGTAATAACAGGAAAAATGCGTAGCGCAGCTAAAAACTCTAAACTAAACACAAAAAGCATTCAAAGAAAGCTACCAATGTTATACATGTTTTCATCTACACTACTAGAGTAACAATACTTCACTTAAAAAAGAAGACGAACTGTTATAACAGGAACTATTCTCAATTATAGCAATGTCTATATCAAAGTACTATGTTGTCCATGGTTTTATTATTTGTAACTCTTCCTTTTCTCCTTTTTTGTTTTTTTTTTATTTTTTTAGTAGTATTTTATACCTCTTTTACTAGTATAATTTGTCATCATTGTTTTGTCTACTTTTTTTTTTTTTTTTTTTTTTTAAGTTTTGTCTACTTTCCTATGTCTACATCATTTATTAATACATTATTATTATTATTAATTAATTAATTGATTATTATGCTAATACATTATTTCGTGCTGCTCCTGTGGTGAGGCCCCACTCGGCTGAATCTGGATTGGCTTCACGCAGAGATGCAGAAAAGCAGATCAGTCACGATTTTCGGCACCTCTCCACGAACTCGTCCATATTGAACCATTATATCTCATCCTCTGCCTCTTTGCTAGTAGGACCTCGCCCCCACGACCGAGCTGAGAGCATATTCACGCTATTACTAGGAGTCTTTTACTTATTTCTGGGCGTAATTGCAGACCGATACATCCAGGTCCGGCCATAAATGCGGTCAGATCGATTTAAGATAGCGCTAGTGTGAGTACGCCCTGAGTCATGGCCACCACAATGCTTTTCCCAAAAAAAAAGAGGAAAAAAAAAATCCTGAGTCAGGATCTCGACAGATTGCCAGTCTGCAATGATCCCTCCTCGCCGCAACCAGCTGGTGTCTCAGCAAGGGGTCTCATGATCGTGATGCCGCGACGTCAGGTACCCACTTGCATTCCAAATCTTGGTGGCAAATCGCATCCAGTGATAATGAATCTTCTGCTAGAACATGGAAAGATACACCTTACTCTCTCTGCTGTGGCTAAGGGCCTCCCTCCAGCACTCACCAAACTGTGCAAACTGAGAATGAATCTTCCGCTAGAAAATAGAAAGATCCACTGCCATAATTTTTGCCTTCGTGCAGGTGGTGAGTGGTGGAGAGTGGTCTCCTATAAGGGTACTCACACGAGGACCTAAAGCCACAATTATCTGGCCAGGGACGTTTGGTACCATGTATTTGTTGCTCCTTTGGGTGCCCATGTGGTCACACAGAAGTGCTCTGTCGACAAATTAAGGGCATACTCACACAGGGACCTAAAGCCACAAATATCTGGGACGTTTGGTACCATGTATTTGTTGCTCCTTTGGGTGCCGTGTGGTCACACGCATGTGCTCTATCGACAAATTAAGGGCATACTCACACAGGGACCTAAAGGTGCAAACATCTGGGATGTGTTGGTACCATGTATGTGTTGCTCCTTTGGGTGCCTGTGTGGTCCACAAAGGACACACAGCCGCGGCGCTGACATTTGCGCCTCCCAGAAAGTGCATGTGGTCACACTGCTTACCCCAAAAAATATATAGACTCTGAGTTCTTTTTCTTTTTTTTTGGTCCAAAGCTGAACTAACACGCACGACCGAATTTCTTGAAATGCCTCACAGAGAAAGAAAAAATGGAAAAGGTAATTTGAGACCACCTCCGGAGGTGGTCTCGAAAAGGGTCCTCCCGCGGCCCCGCAGGCTGATGACAAAAGGGTCACCAAAAAGGACATTTGGGTAGTGGGCCTCTCCAATTTGACCCCAAAACTGCCTCAATTTTGGGATTTAAGGTCATCAGGTCCCTGTGTGAGTATGGGCCTCGTTAGACACTCCTTGGGGACGTGAAATCCACAAGGACGCGCTCGTTCCACCAGTCCTTGGGGACGAGATTGAAAAAGAAATGTGAAAACGCCACAAGGAAAATTCCTTGTGGCATCCTTGTACCCCCAGCCATTTCTTCCTTGTGCCCAAGGGACCTCGTGGGGTCCCTTGGGCACAAGGAATCCGCGTTTCACAGAGAGAAGAGGGCACACGGGTAGATAGACGTTACAGCTGAGAATCTGGATCGTGGTGGCACCCTATTGGCTGAAGGCCTGAGGCACAACTGTTTTTTTTTTTTTCCCTTTTCTTTTCTTTTTCTGACATCAGTCTTAACTTCTTAAGAAATGTCCTCCAGGGACGTCCCCGAGGACAGGTGGAACGAAGAGCCCAAATTCCCTTAGGAGCCACAAGGAAAATTCCTTGTGGCTCAAGGAACTCGTAAGGAGTGTCTAACAACGCCCTATGCCCTAAGTTTTATGTGACGCATTGTGTTTGCTCCGTGTCCGCTGCATGATCGCCTATCATGTTTGTTGGCTAGCTGAGCCTTCAAAAAAAAAAAAAAAAAAAAAAAAGGCCCATACTCACGCATTGTGTTCAGCTCCGTCGAATGGTATTGCTAAGTGCTGGAACCTGGCAAAGATGTGAAATTGTGAATACTCAAAAGAGTGATGACTTTGGGAAATAATAATGATGGCATACTCATGCAGGCCCTGATTTGACAGAGGTGGTCTCAAAATTTGAGGCAGTTTTCAGGTCACACTGGAGAGGCCTGCTACCCAAATGTACTTTTTGGTGCTCATTTTGTCATCAGCCTGCGGGGCAGCGGGAGAACCCTTTTTGACAGAGGTGGTCTCAAATTACCTCTTCCATTTTTCCTTTCTCCTTCCTGCATGTGCAAAACATCCATGCGTGTTATTTCAGCATTCGAAAAGAAAAAAGAAACCTCTATATGCTTTCGGGCGGAACCAGTGTGACTACATGCAGTTCTGTGAGGCACAAATGTCAGGACCGCGACTCTGTCTTTTTTTGTGAACACAGAACTCGTGTGTGACCGCACGGGCACCCAAAGGCACAAATAAGTGGTACCAAACGCCCCAGATATTTGTGACTTTGGGTCCCTGAGGGCACACTCACACTGGGACCTATAATCCCAAATCCCCCCCCAAAAAGGCAGAGGACCGGTCACACAGATTTGCCAAGTCCTAAATGTACCATTCGTGTGCCCATTTGTCAGCGGCCTGTGTAGCCCCGGCGGGGCAAATTCCCATTTGCGGTCACCTCAAATGCCCTATTTATTTTTTCGTTTTGTCTTCAAAAATTTGGTGAAAATTCATATTTTTTCACTTCTTCTTCGAGAATTTGGTGAAAATTCGGTCACGGAAGTTCTCGCACACTTTGTGGATGGTGCCTGGTGACCAGCGAAGAACCAAATAGCCATTGCTCCAGATCCCATCTGAAAAGGTACAGCATTGCGACCAGACCCATGCCCAAAACCTCAAATCGGCCCTTCCCAAATCCGCATATTTTGCGGACTTATGCGGACTTGCGGCCGCAGTGTGAGTATGCCCTGAGAAAGACACCGAGAGCTAAAAAAATCAACACAAGTTGGCCATGAGGAGGGAGGTGCCATGGTCTCTGTGCTCCGACCACGACGATCTATCTTGTTGTCGTATGTTGTATCAATTTTTGAGATTTTCTTTCACGTCCTCGCGCCGTGGCCATCATGGTTGTGTGTGCTGCGTTAGGTCCGATTATGCTCTTCTGACTCTTTTCGCTGTTTCTCATCAACAGAAGTTGCATGCAAGAGGTCATGGGTTCAATTCCAATTGTTCATTCATTTATTTATTTATTTATTTATTTATTTATTTATTTATTTATAGAATTGTAGGAATAGCATAGCATCATACTCAAAGTTAGAAGAGGGGAATAAATAAATACATAAATGAAGAGGAGCAAAAAATGCCAGTTGAATGCCATGTTCAGAAGCAGATGTTTGCCCCACCCTCCTTTTGGTATTTTCTTCCTCATATCTATCTACACATTTTCCCACCGTTTACAGAAAAGATAGAAAAAGGAAAAAATTGCGATCCGGACGCGATCAGAAGCTGATGTTCGCGCATAGACGTATCCGGCAATGATATCGGTCTCATACCGTTCAAAATGTTCGATCCGTTTCAAAACGAATCGGCACGGCACGGCGACAAGGTCCGGATACACACACACATAAACGCTCTGGCCCTGGCTGTCCATCCTTGTCGTAGTTTAATTCTCTAATAAATTTATGAACTATCAGAGAATCCAAAACAAAAACAACGTTCCGCTAAAAAAAAAATTCCAATCCAAGCCTCCGTCTGCAGTATCTCCTCCCACCCTTGGCCCCTGTCCCAAGACGGGAGCCGTTGTTTTGTGTTTTTTTTTCTTCTTCTGGGAACCCATTTGTTGTTGTTGTTGCCCTTTTGCAAGGCATCTAGTTGTTGTAGTTGTTTTTGTTTCTTACTTTTTGTGGATCACCATCGGACTGACCGGCCCCAGGTAATCGAGAATGATTTTATTCTGTTCATGTTTTTGTTTTGCTTCTGTTGTTATTGCTGTCATTGTTGTTATCCTTGTTTTTTTTTTGCTTTGTTGCTATTGCTGTTTTGTTTTTTTTTTGTTTTTTTTTTTGTTGTTGTGGTTGTTTGTTGTGTGGTGGTGGTGGTGGTGGTGGTGGTGCTGTTGGTGGTGGTTTTCAGTTGTGGGCCAGTGGCTGGTTGCCACGTGTCACTGCGATCAATGGCAGACCATCAGCATTGCCTTTTTTCGTAATGGCATCAATCATTATGGAGGGGGAGGGGGRGGGGGGGGGGAGGAGGAGACGAGTTCTGGCCCTCTCTTAGTCATTACAACCGAGAGGGCCAAACTCACTGAGCTGTAAGCTGATGCTGAACAGCTCGAAGGC
Source organism: Chara braunii (assembly GCA_003427395.1). Lineage (NCBI taxonomy): Eukaryota > Viridiplantae > Streptophyta > Charophyceae > Charales > Characeae > Chara > Chara braunii. The sequence continues at coordinate 3,331,905 of BFEA01000071.1, read as the reverse complement.
AAAGGGAAAGAAGAAGAAGCAGAGCGAGGGGGGCGGGAATCCTTCAGAATGCTCAGCCGCGTGTGCGACGGGTGAGTGTCTACCTCACAGAGAGAGAGAGAGAGAGAGAGAGAGAGAGAGAGAGAGAGAGAGAGAGAGAGAGAGATGTTTAGCACCGATCGCAAAATGCGTTCCTCGTTGACATCCACGTGGCAATGCGTTATACCACGTGGCAATGACTTCTGACTCTTTATACGTGTACGAGTCCAGATAGATACTCACCCTACCGAGTTGCTCTTTCACGGACGCGTTTTTTTTCCTTCTTGTTTTTGTTTTTTTCAGGGGGTATCGTATCCTTTTGATAAGATCTTGTCAAGAGAATTGAACTCCGGAGCAGTCTATTAACAGTTCAGTGGTTGTACCATTCAGCCACATTGGCTGCGTTGTTTTATATATATATATTGTCACATGATATCAGAGCGCCTAAGCGAAAAAACCAAAAAAACAAAAAAATCTTAAATTCGTTTTTAATCTTCTTCCTTACAACTCCCCCTGTATATCGTCACAAACAGAACTGCCCGGCAAACCGTAGGCAGAGAGAGAGAAGAGGACAACAAACGAGGGGCTGTGACAAACTGTTTCGTCGGAGTATATATAAATTTGGACCATTTCTCCATTTATGCGTGTCATCCTTGCTCAGGGGCCATGCTAATCACCCTCCTCTATATCGTTCCAATTTTAACGGATGTCCCGAAGGACTTGGCTGCTGCGTTGTTTTTGTTTCTTTTTCATTTTTTCCTAATGCATCGCTGAACCTCAGGGCTCTCTCCTTTTTCGTTCACGGATACAATTCACCTGTTTTTGGAAGGAAAAAGAAGAAGAAGAAGAAGAAGAAGAAGAAGAAGAAGAAGAAAACGCATTTCTTATCCGATACGGATACGGAAACCCAAAGATAGAAGGGGAGAAAAGGAAAGAAAGAAAGAAAGGGGGAAAAAAAACAGAAAAAAAAAACAACACAAAAAGGAGAAAAAATCGCATTCCTTATTATCCGATGGAAGAAAGTCAATGGTACAAAGCACCGAGGTGTAAAATAGAGTAGACACGTCCTAGGCTACCAGCCGGGCCGCCCGGGTCACCTTGTTTTCCCGGGCGGCCCGGCCGTGCAAGGGCCAAACGAAGTCCCAGCAGAAAATTAAACTTTTGCCTCAGTCTCATATCGAAATTTCTTACCAAATTTCATTGTCAAACAGAGAAAGTCGGTGAAACTCCGGCGAAACAGTATACATATATCGTATATAGATATATCTCTCTCTACATATGCATTGTCACAAACATGTCATATATATATATCAGGCCGCAAAGTATTTACTTGTACCATGGCCCCTGCGCAACAGTCTCTTTTGCCTCAGTCTCATATCGAAATTTCTTACCATATTTACTTGTGCCATGCCCCCTGCGCAACAGTCTCTTTGATCAAGGAAAGCAAGGATCCAATACACATATACAGGCCGCAAAAAGCATGACCGCTTATTAGCAGTTTGGTTGTCAATGAGTGTTTGCCTCCCAAGAGGGAGATCGCGCGTTCGAGCGTTCGATTCTTCCATCGATCCTCGACTCGTGAGAAGATGCTTTGTTCCCCAGAAGATGCTGCGCACGTCCACCGGTGGTGCGTAACGTTCTCTCTCTCTCTCTCTCTCTCTCTCTCTCTCTCTCTCCCTTTGTCCAATTTTTCGGCGAAGTGCTTGCACTTGCTTGGTATGTTGCTTCAATCAATCGTAACATATCCTCCAAGTGAGACTGCAAGGATCTCAAATCACTTGCTTGGTTTATCATAGAGACGATTTCGGGCACAACGAGAAATTCCCCGGGTGTGACGACGGGCGGTGTGTACGAGGAGTGAATACATATATTCACCGCGGAATGCGAATGTGCGGGATTAGGGCCTCGACACACCACTCTCGCAATGTGAAAAAGACAAAACAATCAGGCGAGTGCATCTAGACATGTTCCAGGGGTAAGTTCCTTCTCATTGGGTGGCGATGCGCTTAGTCGCAGCGATTCCAACTTCATGTTCTGCAATCGTCGAAATTTATTTATTTATAGTAGTGAAAAAAAGAAATTATCTACATTCGCTAACCATTTATACCGCCAAATTACAGTCGGGCGTCGAAATTTATTTATTTAATATTTATAGTATTGAAAAAAAGAAATGATCTACATTCCCTAACCAAATATACCGCCAAATTACAGTCGGGAAAGAAATTCATTTATTTATAGTATTGAAAACAAATAAATAAATTATCTACATTCGCTAAGTTAACCAAATATACCGCCAAATTACAGTCGGGAAAGAAATAACTAACTTCTCCACACATTTATCCACACACACTTATCCACAGTAGCTCACTTACTATTTATAAGAGGCATTCATGCTTTTTTTTTTTTTTTTTTTTTTATAGAGATTCATTCATGCATATTCGCATACAGCAACGGGAAAGAAATAAGTAACTTCTCCACACATTTATCCGCACACACTTATCCACAGTAGCTCACTTACTATTTATAAGAGGCATTCATGCAATTTTTTTTTTTTTTTTTTAGAGATTCATTCATGCATATTCACCTACCGCAAAGAATGTAGAAGGTCCCGAAAATCCAAAAAAAAAAAAAAAAAAAAAAGTCCCCCGAAAAAACAAAAGGAGTATCCACACGTGCTTCAGCTACCGCAAAAGAAAAAATGTTGCCGTTCCAGAAAGATGATATATGATATACATCCACTCAAACTTCAACAGACACACTAAACGTATCCACACTTGTCCACACTTATCCACACACACACTAAACAGTCTAAACTTATCCACAAGTATCCACACACACACACACACTAAACTATATCCTTCTCACGCACAGATGTTCGACTTACTAGCAATGTGCAATCGCACGAACTCGGCGCGCTTAGCGCCGTTCCCGCGAGGGGATGAGTAGATGGTTCCCCCTTTTTTTTTTTTTTTTTTTTTTTTTTGAACTTGGCAAACAAACAGTACCCAACGGACAACAACAAAAGAGAAAACAAAACAAAACGAATTCCACACATTCATCCCGCGCGCGAGGGATGCATGTGTAGACTTCGTTTTGTTTCTTTTTTTTCTTTTTTTTTTTGTCCGTCGGGTAATGTCTGTCTCGTACAGGTACTGTTTGTCGCGGATGAACGTGTGGAATTCGTTTTTTTTTTTGTCGTCGTTGTCCGTTGGGTAGTGTTTGTTTGCCAAGTTCAAAAGGAGAACCACCTACGCACCCGACAGTTGCAGTTTGTCGCGTACGGCAAGGGAGAGGAGGGGGGAAGGAGGGGAAGGGGCGGCCCTGGAGGGGGTGCAGGAGGGGGTGCAGGAGGGGGTGCGGGAGGGGG
>BFEA01000071.1:3293006-3328281 GCA_003427395.1 Chara braunii | reverse complement strand
TTTGTTTACGTCCTCGTGTTTTTTTTCCAGGAGCAAGAAGGTTCGTCGACTCTACTGAGTGCCTTGCATTCCTTAACATTCTTCTGTACACAGGGGGCGTCGCTCCACGACTCTCCACATGCCCAATCTACAAAAATCATGGCTGCGTACGTATCTTTCCATGTTGTAGCGGTAGATACACTCCCGTTTTTTGCACATTTGGAGAGCAGTGGCGGGCGGGAGGGAGGGAGGGCCATTGTTGTTTCTTTCGTTCTTCTCTCCCTGCAAGTTCCAGTATTTGCTACTTATATAATATAATATACTAGTAATACACTTAGGGCATACTCATCACACTAGGACTTTTTTACTTATTTCTGGACGTAATTGCGGCCAGATGCATACGCGTTCGGCCGAAAATGGGGTCAGATGCATTTAAGATCGTGCTACCGGTACTGTGAGTACGCCCTGAGTAATAACAGGAATCTTGTGAAATGACCTCAGCCGATTAAACCTCGCGCTATATTCTTAAGTGCGGAATCCTTTCTTAACAAGTTCAACTTGTATATTCTTCTATTTTAGTCTTTTTTTCTTTTCTTTTTTTTAATTTATTTAAAACAATTCCAATACAGAATCCAATTGTGAGGCCGGAGTCCTCACAATTCAACCCGGAGTATCTGATATTTTAGTCTTTCGTTATTCCTTACGCTTTTTCTGTATTCTTTCTTTGTCCCTTATATTAATATATACGAAACAGTTTGTCACAGCCCCTCGTTTGTTGTCCTCTTCTCTCTCTCTGCCTACGGTTTACCGGGCAGTTCTGTTTGTGACGTACTGTTTGTGACGTATCGTCACAAACAGAACTGCCCGGTAAACCGTAGGCAGAGAGAGAGAAGAGGACAACAAACGAGGGTATATATATATATTATATATCGTCACAAACAGAACTGCCAGGTAAACCGTAGGCAGAGAGAGAGAAAAGGACAACAAACGAGGGGCTGTGACAAACTGTTTCGTCGGAGTTTCACCGACTCATCAGGAGGCTATATATCTATATATCGTCATATACATATAGATATAGATATATACTATTTGTGACGACATACAGATATATAAAATTTAATGTATTCGTTATTATATTCTTCGTTTACTCCTTATATACTTTTACATTTTGTCTAATCGTCTCTCCCGCCCCGGTCCTCCGTTCTTTCTCTCTTCCATCCCTATCTCCGACTCTCCATCTCTAGCCTTTCGTTATTCCTTATGCTCTTTGTATTCTTTCTTATCCTTTATATTACAGTAATATAATAATGTAAAAATATTCTCGTTATTACATTCTTGGTTCACTCACATTTCATCTATTAATTCTCTCCTCCCCCCCTCCCCCCTCCCCTTTCTTTCCTCCGTTTCTCTTCCATCCCCATCTCCAACCCTCCATCTCCATCTCTCGCTTTCTCCGGTCCTACTCTCCACTCCTCCATCCCTTTCTCCGGTCCTCCATTTCTTTCTCCAGCCGTTCACACCAATCTCCAGTCCTCCATCCCTATCTCCAGCTCTCCCTTTCTTTCTCCGGTCGTTCCTTTTTTCTTTTTTTTTTTTTCTTTTTTTTTCCCCCCAATCTTCGGTCGCTCGCACCTATGTCCGGTCTTCCATATGCCTATCTCTCCAGCCCTCCATTTCTTCTCCGGCCGTTTTCTTTTTTTCTTTCTTTCTTTTTTTCTTTTTTTCTTTTTTTCTTTTTTTCTTTTTTTCTTTTTTCCCCCCCCTTTCTCTGGTCGTTCACACCTACTACTACCTTCCGTGTTCCATATGCCTATATTTCCATGCCTGCCTATCTCCGATTATCTATTCCTATCTCCGATTGTATATATATACATATATCGTCACATATATTCCTATCTCCGGTCCTAGTGCCGAACACAGCTGTTCCTTTCTCCGGGGTCCTCTCGTTTACTATATCAGCCGATCCTTCATTCGTCGGCTCTTTAATCTCCACCTCCCGTCCGAGTATCAATAAACTCATCGTCTTCATAAGTACTAAAATTGATTGACTGATTGCAACTAGTTGATTGTCCATGATCGATTAAATAAGAACTATTTTATTTTTTTTGTGTGTGTGTGCGTCAGCTTGCTCCTCTGCTTCGCTTGTAGCGCTGCCTTCGCTCGTTTCTCTTTTGACTTCTTTCAAGTTGTTGCTCGACGTCTCTTCAGTCAATACGACCGACAGATCAAACTGTTGTTGTTTCGAATGTGCATGCACAGGAAAGCAATCCCAACGACAAAAAACGATAGCCTAAGGGAAAAAGAACAAGGAAAACGAATCAATTGGCCTCTCTACAATGTGGCATGCACGCGATGCATGAGAGCACGGCCACAAGCACAATTATCATGGTGCTTTGTCGCAAACGCTCGCACAAGGTGGAGGTTGCGTAGAGGAAGAAGAGGAGGAGAGAAGATGAGGAGAAGGGCAAAGAGAAGCAGGGGCAAAGACGAGGAGGAGGAGGAGGAGGAGGAGGAGAGAGAACAGGAGACAAGAAGGAACAAGGAGAGAGGAGCGAGAAAACGGCGACGAGGAGGAGAGAAAAGGAAGGCTGATGACAGGAAGCCGCCGGCAGCGGAAAACAATGACAACGACGGCTACCTAGGCTGAAGCACAAACAGCAGCAGCAGCAGCAACAGCATCAGAAGCACCATCAGAAGCAGCAGGAAAAGCAAGAGGAGTAAGAGGAAGCAAAGGATAGGACGAGCAGCCGCCGTCGGCGGCGAAGGAGAAGCAGGAGGAGGAGAAGGAGGAGGAGGAGGAGGAGGAGGAGGAGAAGGAGGAGGAGGAGGAGGAGAAGGATTGCCAGGAGGGGCAGCACATGCACGACGACACAGGAAGCGCTGACGTCAACGCACAGGCATGCAGTCATGCATCTTGTACCGACCACTTACAACGTGCATGTCGATCGACTGTGTCCTTTGTACGATCGACTCCTCTCTCTTGTCGAACTCAACTCTGGAATTCGTCACTCATGATCGATCTCCTCCCTCCTCATCTGCTCCCTGCTTCTTCAGCTGTCCGTCTCCTTGAGAGCTTCTACCGCTGAAGTCACCCGACGTATTTCGCTCACTCTTCTTATTATAACGGATGAGTCCAACGGCCATCTGACACAACGGTAAGCGTACTCGCAGTGCTCTGACTTTCCGGAATATACTGACAGCCAGCCAGCCATTGCGGGCCGTTCTGCATGAATCTGACCGCAATCACGTCCAGGGGTCTGCGGAATATATTGGCCGCGTTTGTGAGCCGTTCTGGATGAATCTGACCGCAATTACGTCCAGGGACAAGTGGAGAAAGTACGAGTGGACAAGAGTCCGCCCGTGTGTACCAACCCGCCCACCCGCCCAACCCCCCCCCAGTAGCAGCAGAAGAAAAGAAACTCGGGGCACATGGGCTCGATCCACTACTCGCGAGATGTGCAAAACGAGAGTGAATATTCCGCTAGAACATGGAACGATACACCGCCATGAATTTATTGTCTTTTGTGGATGTCGAGAGTTGTGGAGCGAGGGCCAGAGTCAGACTGGGACTACTTCGTTTTTTGTTTTTGGTTTTTTTTCCAAGTGTGGTCCGAAGGACCACAGGATCACAGGACGGATACTAGCCAAAAGGCCGAGATCAGTGATGTTCCTAAGGGCATAGTCCCAAATCCCTTAAAAACAAAGGGTCGCGGGCCGATCACACAGATTTTTATTTTTTATTTTTTTATTTGTTTTTGGGGAAGGGCGACAGCCTTGAGATATCGTCATTGAGCTGAGTGGCCCCAGGGCCAAGGTCCCCTTAGCAAAGAGGATAGAGCTCCTGCATCTGGATGTGTTTTATGCAGAGGTGCAGAAAAGCAGTTAATCTCGATTTCCTGCACCTCTCCACAATTAGGTCCATCATATGGATCGAAGTCCGAACTCAGGTCTATATTTCAGCACTTTTTGGGTGATGCGATCACACACATTTGACGAAGTACTATTGGTGTGCCCATTTGTTTGTTTTCCGCATTTTCTTCAAAAATTGGCAAAAAAAAATCGTTTCACAAAAGTTCTTGCACAAATTGTGGAGGGCGCCATGTGACCAGCCAAGTACCAAATCCCCATTTCTCGAGACGGCCGCGACCTTCTCGCATCTGAAAAGGTGCAACAGTGTGACGTGAACCATGCCCAAAACCTCAAATCGGCCCTATGCCCAAAACCTCAAATCTTCTCTGTATCGTTCCAATTTTAACGGATGTCCCGAAGGACTCAAAACCTCAAATCGGGCCTTCCCAAATCCGCATTTTTTGTGGATTTGAGGGCATACTCACACTGCCAATTTGAGGGCATACTCACACAGCCAACCCAAATCCGCAAAATATGCGGATTTGGGAAGGGCAGATTTGAGGTTCTGGGTCGGACTACTGTACCTTTTCGGATGGGACAAGGTCACCCCAGTCTCGAGGAATGGGAATTTGGTACTTTGCTGGTCACACGGGACCATCCGCAAATTGTGCAAGAACTTTTGTGAAAGAATTCTTGCCAAAAAAATAAATGGGGCATTTGTGGTCACCTCCAGAGGTGGAGGTGACCACAAATTCCTTGCCCTGCAACTTCCCAGGCCGCTGACAAATGGGCACACAAATAGTACACTTGGTATTTTGGCAAATCTGTGTGACCGGCCCTCACCCCTTTCTTTTGGGGAATTTGGGATTATAGGTCCCATTGCCAATGTGAGTATGCCCTGAGGTCTTAAGTGTGAGTATGCCCTAAGTCCCAAGAGATATGATGTTTGCCTGGTCAGGAGATCTTGCTTGGGAAAGACAAACCAGATGATCTGAGATCCTTGTTTTTTCTAGAGTTGTGGAGCAAGGCCCATAGCCACACTGGAAGATAGTACACTCGATCTTATCCAAAAGGGCGAGAATGATGTTCCTAAGTCCTGAGAGATATGATCTTTACCAAGTCAGGAGATCTTGGGAAAGACAAACCAGATGATTTGAGATCCTTGCAAACAAACAAATAAGGGCCTCCTTAGACACTCCTCGGGGATGTGATTCCAAGGATTTAGTCCTCGTTCCACCTGTCCTCGGAGTCTATTTTCGAAAAGAAAATGTGAAAACACTCTGAGGACAAATCCTCGGGCTCAGGTTGGTGAATGTCTGAGTAGCTTGTTGGCCAGGCTATTCAGTAAGCTACTTTTTTTTACTCTGTGCTTCAAGGTTTAATATTTATGAAAGCGATTTGTTTCAGTTGGGATACTGGACCCGTTTTCCAGGAGTTGTAGGGGCGGGTTGAGCTTTGCTCGTAAGCGAAACTGGCGGAGGCTGCCAGGATAATCCCGGGTTGAATTGTGAGGTCCCCGGCCTCGTCCCAATTGTTTATGCAATATATATATGGAGCTTCCCCMCCCCCCCCCCAAAAAAAAATAATAATAATTAATATCCTCGGGCTCTGAAGATTTCCCAGGCAAATTGTCCTTGGCTCCAAGGGACCTCATGAGGTCCTTTGGAGCCCGAAGATCCGCGATTCACGGGGTGGCATTGTGACAAACCAATTTCTGTTTCGCGCAATCTTCTGCGCGATGACAATGAGGGGTCCTAAGATGGGAAGGTTGGGCCAATTACGGGAGATCGGGATCAAAGGGAAATTGCATCAGTGTCCTCGCTTCTTCGTCCTTTTTGCGTCATTTGTTTTCGGATGGGTTCAGGGCCGGGCAAGTCCCGAGACGGCCGATTGAGTGGCTGGCGCGCCGATAAAGGTGCAATTAATAATGGTTGACATCACTTCTCTCCTGTTCTGTTGTCGGATTTTAGGCGCGGAGATCGTGCGGGAATTTTCGCTTCGTTCTTTTCGAATTTTCCTCTTTCTTCTTTTGAATCTTGTCGAGCCTTGACGGCTCTCAGAACTTCGGATTTTTCTTTTCGGAATTAGTATTTCTTTTTGCATTAGCTAGAAATTTAGGAATTTAGGAATTCAGGATTTTTTTGCCGCGCGCTGTCTTTCTTGCGCGCTTCTTTTTGCGGCTGCAACGGAGTTCTGATTAGTCAGCGCCCTTAATCTTGCACGTAACTGTAATTTTTGGGCGGGCGCCATTGTAACTGTATCTTTCTTCTTGAACTTCGTCTTTCCCACTCCTTCTTTCCCTTCTGCTGTGCCAGTTAGCACCACGGCCTGCATGCTCGGATCGATGCGTGGAGAGTGGCTACATCCCCCACGCCGCGGTCTGGCCATGCAGAACGTAGGCGCTCCCTCTCCTAATCCCCTTTCTAAGTCCTTGCAATTCCGTGTTCTTCGCGCATGCATGCACGCTATAAATTCCGGTTGCGCGGTTAGATAGCTCTCTTAACCAGTGGTTGGAAGCTCGAGGTAGTGCGATTAGTGAGGGTCGGCTCACGAGCGAAGTAAAAGGTGAGTGAAGTGGAAATCGGGCGACCCGACGAGCTGGTGCCGAATGCGCGGGGTTGACGGGTAGTGCTTCGACGGACTGTAGCGCGCGGGCGAACCTGATGAATGTAGGAGGACTAAGCGGGGTGACGGCTTCGTGGGTTGGTGCGTGACGACGGACTGTCCGCATCGGAGAGAGAGAGAGAGAAGAGAGAGCGAGCTGAGGTTGCTGGACGTGGATTTGCAATTTTCTTTGTCATGTCTCCCTCTTTGCTATTGTATATAAATTTTGATTTCGGCTCAGGGCGACTTGCCCGTTTCCTTTTGTTTTCGGAATCCTTGTCTCGGTTTCGTCCCACACTCGTTTTTTATCTCGGTTATGGTGTGTTTTGCCGAATAAGTGAATGAATGAATGTTATGTCGGTTGCTTTTCTTTTGTTTGGTCATTGCCCTTGCCTGCCATTACGATACACCCATAAGCATGGTAGGAATTTTTGTGTTGCTCCCGTTATTGCTTATCACTCTGATCCGCTGTTGTTCTGATATTGTCGTAATGCTTGATGAGTGATAACTTGCATATTCAGGAGTGAATGCTTACGGATCATCGAGTGATTAGATGCTTGGGTAGCCGCCCGTGGTTCGTGACGATTTTGCATTAGACTCTCGTTTTTGCGTTTTTGCGGGAACAAGCGAGTACCTCGCGGGATACGTGTATGCGCGATCTGATCTGCGCAGCTTGCACGTATCCACGCGCGGTGATTCACGACCATTAACGAAACTGATAGGCGGGGATTCTCCTCCTCACCCGCACCTAAACGGATTGGGACTCCCAATATCGCATCGAGAAATCCCCTTGCTGGTCAGATGCGCGCGAAAGGCTTCCACCACGCCGTAATGACAAGATGCCGAGCTTATGGGATTCAGAGTACTTTGAACCGTGGATAAAAGAAGAACTTAGGCAGAGACGACCATAATGTCCCTGCTTAACCGAAAACTGGTTGTATCCCCGGGAGTTTCATTGTGTTGTAACTAGCGACCCACGGTACCCCGACTACCCCACTACGTATAACACGCAATACTTCATATCCCCCGAATTTGCCGTTATCACTACCAACTTCCCTCCCTTCCGTATTCTTCTCCTGTATTATCAACTCATGGTAGTGCCGTGGAATTCCATCGCCCCGTATTGGCCCCGCACGCCGTGTGAAAATTGTCGGCGGCGCGGCAACAGACGAGTCTATGAAACTACGAGGCCTAACCAAAATGCGCGATGACAGACGCCACTTGCCTGCACCTGGAGGTCCGACTCATCGGAATCACAACCATTCCGGGCGGGCCTCTCCCCGAACCACCACCGCCAACACAGACGGATCGGATGGCCCTGAATGCACCGCGCATGCCATCTGCCTTATGCTGCACGAAACCGAACGCCGTCAAATTTGAAGTAACTCGCCCCTTTAGCTCGATTGCATCTATGCCCCTGAAACCCTGCACAGGAGATCTCAGTTCCGACCTGGGACTCCACCCCCACGTTCCCAAAAATCCTTGGCATACCCCTTTTCTCACTTCCAGGCCCACATCTCACTCCGATCAAGAAGTCGCGCCGGGCCTGAGGTTGGTATCGGAGCCCGACACGTGGCAGGGTTCTGAGACTCATAGCCGGGCGATCTGGCTAACAGGGGACGACCTCGACCCCGTAACGCGCATAGACGCGACCCCGTCATCACTAGAAGCAGATCGACTAATCGACGGGCCGTCAACATGAACGCTAACCAGCAGAACCCCCAACAGAACCCGAATCCCCAACAAAATCCTAATCAACCCGTACCACGTGCACGGACTCCCATGACGCCACTTGACCTCTACCTGTTTGACCCTGCACGTCATCTTGTTGGAGCATGGCTAGCCACGCTCCGGGCTCGACAGTATGACGACTACGAAGCTCAGATGAACATTCCTGCTCGACTAGGAGGAGACGCTCGTCGTTGGTTTAGTACTTATGTATGGGTGGATCTTCCGACCTTCGAACGAGAGTTTTTGAATCGGTTTGATTATATCCATCCGGAACAAGCACTCTTTATGATTAAGGACCGAGTTCCAAAACCCCTCGAGTCTATCACGGAGTATCGAAACAGGTTTTACCGAATGTTTGTAAAAACGGAACGAGGTGAGCAAGTAGGAAGAAATTTGTTCATCGACGGACTTCGCAGCAGAGCGATGAGGGCGAAAATACGAAAACAGTTCTCCCCCATCAATCACACACTGCAACAAATCATGGCCGCCGCAGAAGAAATGAAACGAAAATTTGTTGCGAGTTTCCTAGAAGGAGAAGACTATCCTAGGGAAGGAGACTCGTCCGAACTAGCGAGAGCTAAAGCTGAATTGGCTGCACTGCATAACAAATTTGAAAACGTGGGGTTTGTATCAGGTCCAGTCACCTATTTATAACAGATTATCCCTAAAAGATCAGTTCCAAGTGTGATTGCAAGCGTACCTGCTCCTGTGATGACAATACCCTCACCCCCGATCGAAAATCCCGCACGACCGAATAGCCAAAAAGCACGGGCCCACTCCCCTGGAATCGAAGGAGTGGACCCTAATCCCACTGAGGTAATTGATAACCCCAATCTTCTGCATCTTAGGACCATATGATCAATGGTCCTGAGTAGATTGAAAAGTGATACCCTTTTCCCATATATCCCTCTGATTTTTCATCAGAGCGTCGCATCGGACCCTTGGCGGTCGTGTCTGGGTGATCACTTGGCAACCCAAAAAATCAAAGATTCCGTACCTGTCGTCCGTCTTGATCAGATTTAATTTGAGGTTTATTAACAGGGCTCAATGCCCAAGGCAATTATATAATCAAGATAGTAAAAAACAGGGACAACATGTTGTCCTGCCCCACCACGAGCCCAGAGCCCCATCCCTGCATACACAGTGTCCACACTCTTTACCCTAACGCAGCACCAGCCCTGCTACGAAAACAGATCACCACACTCCGTACCCTAGCACACAGCACCAACCCTACCACGAAGACCGTCTTCATTCCTACCAATGACCAACCTACATACAACACCCTACATACTCAAAATAAAAACTACTAACTCAGATAACTCAAATTCGTCACACACACGAAGCATCGAACTTAAACAGTGGCAACAAAATAAAATAGGGTTGCCCACCTATAAAAACAAAAGGCCATCCAGTTCGAGCAAGGTATATCTATCCAAGTCAAATAACAAAAATTCATGTTGAACACTACCCAATACACACCTGTCCAAAGAATCAAAGCATTTCCATATCATTACCCCATTGCAAACGAACGCCAGCGACATAACAAATTAGGGTCGCCCACCTATCTTAATTCCAATGCGTTCGTATTGCAATCCCAACATCACACACACCGAGCATCGAACTAAACAGCAGCAACAAAATGAAATAGGGTTGCCCACCTATAAACACAAAATCCATTTTGTTCGAGCAAGGTATATCTAACCAAACAACGTTAACCCAGGAACAAGTATGGGATCCCGTAGAAAATGCATCTTTGATGCCTTGGGTATTAGCTACAGCTTGTATTCATTCAGTCATTTCATTTCGATCACATCGAAAGGTTAAATCCTACACAGTAAATCCACTGGCTCTCTTGCATCAAAATCTCTTCCTTCTTTGGGCAATGAACGCATCTGGCCATCCTTGTTGTCCCTGTCCATTTTACAAATGGTGACCTCCTGTCCCCTCACCACGGGAAGTATCCTTTTTCCACTGAGACATTCACTCCCACTGTGCCAGACGTGTTTCATTTCTCCGAGTTACGTAATCAAAAATCAAAAATAAGGAGAAAAGTTGTTTCTAGCATTTTTTTTCAGTTTTTTTATTTCTTGTTTCGAATTTATTAATGCCAAAATGGTGTCACACGGTTGCGTTTTCTAAACCCTAGGCAATTCAGAAATAGTTGGTTTTTCAACTTCACTCATCAAGTGTTTCCATCATCTAGATTCGAACACGGGTCTGTATTATCAACAGGTCATGTGTGTACCCACTGAGCTAGGCTCTTGGGTGTTTGGTAAATAAATTCGATGTGACCCTGAGGCAAAAGTTGTTCAGTTTATTTTTCTGTATAAGATGATTGTTTCTTCAGAAGTTTTGGATGTTTTTTTTTTAATATTATTTTTGTTGGGACCTTCTATGGTCGTTGCACGGCTGGGCCGCCCGGGCAAACAAGGTGGCCCAGGCGGCCCACCCGGTAGCCTCCTTGATGGGCAGCGGGTGTCCCAGGTTGGAGTAGCCGGAACAACACCACCAAGTTAAAACCTTTGCTTCCTGCCCAGCCTCACTAACTTTAAGTACCTCTTAGATACCTCCTCTCCACAACACTCGGCCTGGAGTCCTATTATGCTGGTGGGGCGGTGTTGTTATTTATTGCCTTCATTGTGGACTATGATGCTTCCGATCTGCCATTCACGCATCGCAACCCCGCTTCAAACATCGGAAAATTTGATGCCTTTCCCCTTTGCCCCCTCCCGATCACCATTTTCTATTTGCCATTGGCTTGGCTCAACGTTCTTCTTCTTCTTCTTCTTCTCCTTTTTTTTTATTTATTATTATTTTTAATGCTTTTCCCCTTTTCCCCTCCGGGTCACCATTTCTCACTTGCCATTGGCTTGGCTCAATTGTTTTTCCATATGATAGCATTACTGAACTGGATAGCTCATCACCAACAACTGACCTCCTTCAACACATCAGATCATTCCCTCACCTAAGTGTTTGGAAAAGCAAATCCAAAAAATACAAAAATCCTCTTGACCGTTGTACACCCTTGGCTGTGTAGAGTCTTAAGCTGGTGCCAGCCATGGTTATCCACGGCTCCCATTCTGCCCCAATTTGAGGCTAGATACATCTATTCGGGCAACAACATTAGCCCCAATCCAATCTAATCTAATCTAATCCAATCCAATCCAATCCAACCCAATCCAATCCAAACTAAAACGATCCGGAACGATGGGGGGCCGGCGACGCTTGAGAGCTGTGCTAATTTTCCCAGCGCTAAACCTCTGCCGGAGAAGCGGGCGGTCGAGGCGCTTAGGGTTTAGCAGTTCTTAGGTGGTCCGCCCCCTCCTCGCCTTCGGCCTCGACAATTTTAAGGCCTTGGGGTCGAGGGCCTACCTTCACTATGGCAGCTATGGTGAGTGCCTACCGAGAGATTCGGGACGACCAAGGTAGGGGCCAAACCGGGTCGGTGATGCTATTTGCAGTCGCGCGAACGGAAGTCAACAGTGAACACAGAGTGAACTCTCGCCAACTATTCCAAGAGTCGTGTTTATTCAACTCTCGAAGGTATAGCCTCGTATTCACGGACACATGCTTTGTGGAGTAGAGGGGAGAAACCCGACTTGTCCTATTTATGGATGCTATTATATCAGGATACTATCCCTTATGCCCGTAGGTCCCTTTGCCTGTATTTACGAGGGTAGGTGTTTTGGGGTTGGGGCGTGGGTCTTTATTTCTTTTCAATGAATGATCAAGATCCCCGTCCGACTATGTCGGACGAGGAAAAGAACAGAATTAGGGGGTTGATTGCTAAGTGTTATGCTGATGGAATTCTTCCAAAAGAATTGGCCCCCAATTCGGTAACTACTGGGGATGATTATGTTAGAGTAGTTATTAACCCAGAGGTGATGAGCATTCAGGAGGAATGGCTCCAGCAGCACGCGGTGTCTATCTTCTTTGGAGATGACTCCACGTCTCTTCCCATGAGTGTGAAGAAACACCTAGTGCGTATCTATGAGAATGGGTGGGTAAGGCAAGGGGAGATTGCTGCTCAACCCAAGAGGGGTCTATTCCACAATGAAGGAAGAAATTTAGCCACATACGTGGCAACGGATAAGGAGATCGCGACGTGGATGCTTAGGGTCGGCCAATCGGTAGTGAAACTGGATGGGAAAAAGTATTCACTAACCTTTGAG
Organism: Chara braunii; assembly: GCA_003427395.1. Taxonomy (NCBI): domain Eukaryota; kingdom Viridiplantae; phylum Streptophyta; class Charophyceae; order Charales; family Characeae; genus Chara; species Chara braunii. The sequence continues at coordinate 3,315,946 of BFEA01000071.1, read as the reverse complement.
TCGTGGATGACGGAATGTGAGCTTTGGGAGTGGAGGGAGGTGGTCAGGCATCCTTTCTTCTGGATAAGATGTCTGCAGGTACCAGTGGGTGTCCTCCCTCACCTCTCCAAAGCCGTTTCCGATGCATTTGGCCCTATTTTGAAAGAATTATCGGCCTATAACGATCCCGTGGAACCTGACTTGTTGAACATTTGGTTTGACTTGGAGTCGGCAGCAAGACTCCGGTATAAACGTTATTTGATCGTTGACCTCGGCAATGTCGGGTACGTTGAATTAGAAGTGATTTGTGCTTCTACCCCTTGGTGCCCCTCTTGCAGGAAGTATTTTCACAGGGAGGGAGACGAGGATTGTTGGTCGAAGAACAAAAAGTCATATGCGGATGCAACAAAGGCAAAAGCTCGTAAATCTCCCTCGTAGGGGAACAACAAGAAGGGGAATGGTTCCAACGGAGGAGGAGGTGGAGAGAAGGGGAATGGTGATAAGGATTCAGAGGGGGGGGGAAAGAAGGGGCCCTCGCCTGCTAAGGATGGGAACCATACAGAGGAAGTTCGGGTGAAAGGGAAAGAGAAATGGGTGGAGAAAGATGGAAAGGCAAGGAGTTTGGATGGGGGCACGAAAGGGCCAGACGAGAAGGGAGACAGCAGCGGGTCAGGGGGGGCCAAAGATGGGTCCCCGGAAAAAGGAGATGAGCGTAGGGAGAAAGGAACTGAACTGATTGTGGAAAAAGATAATTGCGATAGTTCCGGTCTTCCCTGTTTTAAAGACACAAAACAGATGGAAGTAGATGCTATTTTGATTAGGGGAAAGCGTAAGCGGGTAGAGGATGATCACCCGACAGACGGGGTGATTCTCTCGAGTCTGGCGGAGCCCGATCCGGGCAATGCTTTAGTCCAGTACGATGCAATCAAAGCCCGTAAGGCTTCAGGGCGGCACTCCTCGTGGTCCTAAGGGGAGGACTCTGAGGAAGATGAGGATGGGTTCCTGGTGCCGCTATTCGGGGGTAAGGACGGGAAGTGGAACTCTCTCGTAAAGACCTACGACAACGAGTCTTTCGATTGGACGTGCGTGGGTAACGTGTCAATAGAAGAATTGTCCACACCTATCACAACACGCCGGACGCTACCCGCCCCCTCTCTGGAGCTTCACTCTTCCATTTCGGAGGAATTTTTTGAAGCGATAGAAGCGAATACGGACGAACGAAGTGCTGTCGGGGAGAAAGACTTACTCAAGCCGTTGCCTCTGAGTAAGTCCCTCGTGGTCGATTTTCAAAAAGAGGCTGTTTCTCCAACCAAGAAGTTGAAGAAAGTGCTCTTCCAACCCAAAGCTGGAGTTCAGCCCTCCGGTAAGAACGTTGTCCCCGTTGATCAGGAGATGGTGAGCAAGGGGAAGAAGGGCCCACGGCGAAAGTCGACCTCGTCCCTCTCTTCGGCTCTGCCAATGAAAACTTTGTCAAAGGCTGAGAAGAAGAAAGAGGTAAAGGTTGAACTGGCTGTTCCCCTAATTTGTACGTTGTCACCCCATGGTATTATGGTCCTTACGAATAAATTACCTGACGAGACTCTGACTCTCCCCTGTTTTCCGTCAACAGGCCCCCCAGGGGACGCCCAACAGACAGGGTGGGCAGCTGAATCTGTCCTGAAAGGGCTAGCTTCATGCTCGATCTTGTCAAAGCCAAAGATGGGGAGACACGTGCACATAGCCCCACATGGTGAAGTGTACATTGTGCAGATATCCTTTTTGGTTCTTCAGGCTGATAACCTTGCCAGAGCACAAATGCGCAATTTAGAAATCCACTGACTGCCGTTGTCCCATCTGTCGGACGTAGGGATCGACACACTCTGTGACATCTCGATCTTGGAGGAGGTCTCGGCACTTACTGTGGCACAATGGCTGTCACAGTCAGGCTCTGCCGATTACCTGACTTTCACTACCTTTGCAGCGAACTTGGAAAAGAAACAAATGCAATCCAGCCACAACTCTCACGAACTGCAGAAGGCTGGGGGGCATACAAGGGGGTCCGACCCCAAGAAACAGGCAGGAACCCGCATCCAAATAACATGCGGCAAGGACCCAGTAAATGGTCCTACCAAGAAGGATTAGACTTGCCACGTGGAATGTTTGTGGCCTAGGTGATACCGCTAATAAATTTAAGAAAGCGAGACTACGCTCGTGGGTGCATAAACACCAGGTCCTTTTTTTATGCCTGCAAGAAACAAAGCTGAACTATCCGAAATTGTCCAATATCACGAACTGGTGGAAAGACCCTCAATTTTGGGCTCCTGCTCAAGGTTCAAAGGGCGAAGTGGCGATCTTAGTTAATCAAGATTTGGACCTAGATATTGTTGATCAATATATTGATCCAGAGGGAAGATGGCTATGGTTGAAATTTGAAATGGAATCAGAGACGTGGGCGATTATGACTGTGTACGCCCCAGTGGATTTAGTTGAAAGAAATTCCTTTTTTGCCGCCCTCCCAGGCTGGATTCCGGATACAGAAAACCTGATTTTGACCGGGGATTGGAACACGGTGTTCAATCCTGGTCTAGATTCTTTGAAAATATATCAGGTCAGACCGGATACCTTACTGCTTTCAGAATTTATGGAATCCCGAAATCTAGTAGATGCTTACAGGTCCCTGAACCCGGATGATAATGGGTTCACGTGGTTTGGTCCCAAGCCCAACAACCGCACGCCCGCGCCAAGGAAGGAACTAGATTTCTTCTTGGTAAGAGGATCTTCGTGGGACATATGCATTTTCTGTGACGTGCAAATAAGTTCGCTCTCGAATCATTATCCTGTAACAATGGACATTATCTCTAAGGATCTCTTAGAAATTCATCGCCATCCTTTCCGATTAAATGTGAACCTGCTTAAAGATGAAGGCATTTCTAAATGGGTGTCCTCTCATATGGAAGCCTGGAAAGGAGCGCATAACCTGTTTAGCAATCCTAATGATTGGGCTGATTCTGGTATTGCCATTGTTAGAGCGTCCCTGGTGTAATTTTCGAGGATGAAGGCCGCCGCCCGCAATTGGAAGGAACGTTCCCTGGAAAAAGCAGTTAAAGCTGCAGAAGAGAAAATGAGGAAGGATGCCTTTGCAGATTTTATTGGGCCGAAAAAAGATCGAAAGCCTTGGCAGACTTAGAAGCCCTACGGATACAAAGACAAGGGGACTGGCTTGAATGGTTGAAGCTTAGAGGCATAATAGGATATGATAGAATGACTAAATTATCATTTAGATCACTCTTATTAAGGCAGTCTAAGTCTTTGGTGAGGGAGTTAGCTCACCCCTTCGCGATCAATGCTCCGGTAGCCAACGATACCATCACTATGTGCGAGTATGCTTTAGAGTATTATAGGGACATTGTGTCGACTAGGAGACCCCTGGACCCTCCGGATCTGGATTTGTCAGAGGCCTCGGACTTCTGGGAAGCGCCGTATGCCACCATTACTCACACAGCCAAGGTAGAGTTGGATCAACCGATGACTGTGGATGAATTGTTGACAGCGGCAAAACTCATGGCAAAAGGAAAATGCCCCGGCCTGGATGGGTTGCCAGTTGAACTGATACTTGTGTCGTGGCAAGCCTTCGGCCCCTTCTTATGCGAAATTTATAACAAAGCCCAGACCTCTGGCTCCTTTCCAATAAACCTCACATTGGGCATGATCTCTCTCCTATATAAAAAAAGAGACAAAAGAGACGTGCGCAATTGGAGACCCATCTCAGTCTTGAATGTTACATATAAACTGTTTGCTAAGACACTTGCCCTGCGGTTAGCAAAGTTTCTGCTGGATTTGATCGGATGGGAGCAGGGTGCCTTTGTCAAGGGACGTTCAATCTTTGACAATATTTTGGCGACAGTTCAAGCGTTGGAAGTAATTGGGAAGGAAAAGAGAGATGTCGCATTCCTTCTCCTTGATATGGAGAAGGCCTACGACAAAGTTGGCTGGGGTTTTGTCCATACCACACTCAAAAGTCTAGGCTTTGGGCAAGGGTTTTGTCGTTGGGTCAAGGCCAGCTATGCGGATGTCTCCTCAGTCGTAATGGTTAATGGAAGGTTGTTTGACAAATTCCGCCTAACCCGCTCTCTGAGGCAGGGGTGTCCGCTTGCCCCCCTTCTTTTTGTCATTCAGCTGGAGGTGTTATTAAACAACATAAGAAAGAATGATAAAATTAAAGGGTTACAACTTTCTTATTCTGCGCAATGGAAAGGGGGTGCTATAGCGGACGATTTAACAATAGCTAGTGAAAACACAATAGAATCCCTATCCGAATTAAGATCTGTAATAGATACATATTGTACGTTATCAGAGGCATCCATAAATTGGGACAAGTCTGTGTTTTTTCTCCCTCCCTCCCAAAGCCTGTGTGTTAATTGGGGTTTAAGGCAAATCCCGTCGGATTCTTCGGATCACTTTTTGGGTATTCAAGTATCCCTTTCTGACTGTGCAGCAGTGCAAGATGACATTTTGGTGGGGAAAGTTTCAGCGCGCATAGCAGGATGGGCCCGTAGCGATAAACTTTCGTTGTATCGCAGAGCGATGGTCCTTTCAGTGGCGGCTTTCTCTTTGCTATGGTTCCCTCTCTCTGTTCATTTGTTGGGTGAGGTGGCCTCTGCAAAAATAAGAAAGGCAGCGGCCCGATATTTGTGGAAGCCGGCGGCAGAAGACCAGCAAGGATTCATCCATAAGGTCGCTTGGGACGAGGTGTGTGCGGCCAAGGATCAGGGGGGATTGGGAATCCTTGACCCTGTACAGCAGAATCTGGCCCTCCTTATTAAATGGATTATTGCAGCCACTTGGGGCCCTCGTTCTAAATGGTGGGTGAGACTGGCGGAACACACTCTCGCGGGGGACTGGCGCCTGGCCAAAGGTAGTGATCTGTGGAGAATTTTATTTAAAGCATGTGGGAGAAAAGGTGCTGGCTTCTACAGGCGGTTATGAAGAAAGCAGGGTTTGGTCTCCAGGAGCAAGAGGGAAGGGCAAGACGCAAGTTCTGTATGAGAATGCCTCAGACATTTCGGTCGAGCCAATCCTGATGGGCTGGGAAGGGCTGGAGTCGCCCTCTGTGATCGCTCCAGTGTTTCAATACAAGCCATGTTGGGGGGTGAAGGTCCTCCGAGCCAAAAGCAAGAAACAGCCTATTGCCACGGCTTCCAGACGCCTGAGTAAGCAGTCCGGCTTTGAAGTGGGCTCGGTTGATTTGTTCAAGCTGTGGAGGGCGTTTAAGCTAATCCCTTCTCAGAAACAAGCTAGCATACAGCGGCTACAGTCCCTGTTGGCCACCCCTTCGGCCTTATGGCTAGCGGAAAAAGGTATGTCTGTTGCCCCCCAGTGCGTCCGGTGCCAATGGGGCTGGGAGACGGCATCTCATATTTGGCTGTACTGCCCTGTCTCCTTTCAAATCTGGTCCTGGTGGCAAATACACTGGCAAAACATGTCCAAAAGGGAGTTCCCATGGAATCATGAGTGGATTCTATTTGGGGCCTCTCCAGCAGACTCGGATCTATTGGAAGGCTGGGGTTACCTTGCTCTTGTCTGCAGAGGAATAATAATGGAGGCAATCTGGAAAGGCAGAAACAATGCAGTCTTTCGCAAGGAGAGTTCATCTTTTCAAGGAATAGTTACCGAGATAAAAAGCCATATCCGATTGGCCATTAGGGTAGATTGGAGGGCCTCTTCGGGCCAGGCTAAAAAGAACAGGTTCTGGTTTACTAAGACATGGGCTAGAAAAGGGGCTCTGGCTGTTATTTCCCCTGACGGCCATTTGTGTTTTTGTTCGTGGCTGCAGCACAAGCTCCCCGGAGGGGTTTGATCAAAGACCGGGTTAGGTCTTTAATGCTGAAATATCAGGTTTTTCGGGAGGGACTGACCTCTTGTTTTGTCTTAGTTCGGATAGAACTACCTTTCTAGGATGAATGGGTCGCTTTTAGACCCTACCGTTCCTTTCTCCTTTGATAAGTGCTGTTTCACAGTCTAGATATTTTAGGTGCTTAGGTGGGTGGGTGTAGAATGTATGTTTGTTATCTCTGAATAGGGTTATGAACGTTAGAAGTGCCTGTAAGAGGTGCGACAGGTAATGGTGCACAGTAGTGGAATATGTTGAAGCTTAGGCTTTTTGCAAGGAACAATGTCTCTTTGACGCTTGATCTTGTTGTCCTAGGCCCAAACTTGATCCCATTCTCAGTTGAATGGACGGCCCTCAGGCCGCTGATAGGCCGGCGTTAGGGTTTAGGAATAGTGGGCGTCTAGTAGGAGCCGGGTGAATGGTTGTTTCGGTCGAATGGTAGATAGTTGTGAGCATTGCCAAGCAGCACTGAAGTCCTTTGGATTGTTCTCCAAAGAAGGAGTTCCATAAGCTAAACCGGCTGATGCTGCCGGGATAACTCCGGGTAGAATTGTGAGGTCCATGGCCTCTTTTCAATTGTTTGCAATATGAATGAACAAGGGGAAAAAAAAAGAAAAAAAAAAAAAAAACCTCAACCAATCCAGTCCAATGCAATCCAATCTTTTGAATGAGAGACCTGTGAGGAGGGTCTATCTTTTTTTTTTTTTTTTTTTTTTCCCTGTGAGGAGGTTTACTACAGGTAGGCTCCAGCTCTTGGACAAGAGTTTTTTTTTTTTCTTTTCTTTTTTTTTTGCTCCAAGTGGCAAGCATCACGTGCTGCATGTTCACGCCTCTGGACTATAGTTCTCCCCGAGCACTTGTTGCCGTTTACAAGCATGACTTGTATACACTGGAGGCTTCTAATAAGGTGTTTTTTTTTTTTTTTTTTTTTTTTTTTTTTTTTTTTTTTTTTTTTTTTTTTTTTTTTGAAACAGACCTCCGTCTATTGGTGGGAGGATTCTAATAAGGTTGTTTAAGTCCCAAACTTAGTCTTTGGGCCATCCCTTTTGGCTTCTGATATGTTTAAAAAAAAAAAAAAAAAAAAAAAAAGTTGTTTGATGTCCAAACTTTAAATTTTCCAATTTGCTTATGACATATGTGGCAGCCACCTCATACTTAATGACCCCGGGCCTGTTGATGATATGGAGGTCTTGCTTCTGAATCCATTCCTTCTATTACCCTCGTTTAGAAAAAGAAAACAAAACAAACAAACAAACAAACAAACAAACAAACAAACAAACAGAAACATAAACCCTCTGTTCACACGGTGTTCTATGCATCTCCAAAATGTGGGGTATGGTGCTGAATTTGCTGATGAGTAGGGGGGGGCAGCTTGCAGCCTTGCAGGTCAGTGGAACAGGTGGCTTCCATACATCTTTGAATTGATTCTGAACTACTAGCAAAATACAGCTAGGGGTGGATGCTCTCATCGCCACTCCTAGCTGTAGCTGCTCCTGTTTTGTTAAAAACGAAAGAAAGAAAGGAAGAAGCGGTAACTACGCGGGAGTCACAAAAACAGTTTGAAATTACACTTTGGGCCAAAACTACTTTCGAATTGCACTCCGGGCAATGTACATGCCCCGGAAATCTTGGCTTGTATACATTGCCCGGAGTGCAATTTGAAACTCATTTTGGCCCCTAGTGTAATTTCAAACTGCTTTTGAAGTTAGAAAGAAAGAAACAAAGAAAGAAAAGAAGTAACCCAGAAAAAAAGGTGGAATGGGTTGACCTTCAGAAGGTCCCGGCCAGGTTCTTTAGCTTTTTTTTTCTTTTCTTTCTTTTTTCTCCGCCAAACATCACAGCGCAAGCCCACTTTCCAAGCGGTGGTCAGAGAACCACCCTGATTGAGTCCTTGCAGGGAGGATGGCTCTAATCTATTGGTAGGGAGCAGCACCTGCTGGTGCTTTACCCAGTGCATTTTTTTTTTTTTTTTTTTTTTTTAAGGTCGGGCATTCCAAGGGAAAACCAAGGGTTGCTGTCAGTACGACGCTGGCCGGAGCTGGGGTGAGTTGTGTTGCCCTGTAACCTAGCAGGATGGGGGCATGAGGCCTGGGAAAGCTCGGCAGGGAATAAGATAGTGTTAGAGATTTTTAGAATGTTTTGTTGGGGATTCCAGGGGTTCTGAGCATTCAAAGGGCTTCTGTGGCTTTCCGTTTTGACTTAGTAAGTGCTGCTTGAGTAGCCTAGCAATAGGTCAGCAGTTATCCATGTTTTTCCTAAATTTTCTAGAATCTGTTTCATAGTTCTCAGATTGTTCTTAGCCGAAGCCAGGTAATGGCCCTGGTATTTCAAATCATTTGTATAATTCTATATGGGACGCTGGGCCCGGTTCCCAGCATGTGTTGCTCCCCACGACTAGACTGGAGCATTTGTCCAAAAAAAAAAAAAAAGGCCATCTTCTTTTTTTTTCAGGGGGGGAGGCAAACATCATGTTGCATTTCCTCTATCCAGGAGGCTGGTGCTCATAGGAAAAAAACAAAGAACGATCATATGCTTGGCGACCGAAGTGCCCGTGTGACAAGGCTCGCTCGATAGTGCTTCAACTAACAGACTCTTACCCCACTTATCTAACATCATCCACCCTGACCAATTTGGGTTCATGCCATATAGGAATATTCAGGATAACATCCTGTTGGTCAACGAGACCATAAGGTATGCGAGACAAAGACGAGTTGACATTGCGGTACTCTTTATCGACTTTGAAAAAACATATGATCATGTTGACTGGGACTTTCAGGAGATGTGCCTGCGAAAGATGAACTTTGGCCCCAGATTCCGGAAAATGGGTGAATATATTCCACAGAACGGCGACCACTAACATAATGATGAATGAACACCTTGCACCCCCGATCAGGCTCTAGAGATCTGCCAGACAGGGAGACCCCATCGCCCCGATGCTCTTTGTCCTCACCATGGAAGCGCTGGTGGCCATGATCCGGGCCAACCCGAACATACAAAGAATAGAGGTCCATGAGCTGCCACCCCACCTTATTTCGATCACATTCATTTTTGCTGACGATCTTACAGTCCTATTCAAAGCCGACCAGGCATCCTTTCAGGCACTAGCACGCATGATTCGCCGATTTGAGGTGGCAGTAGATATGAAGGTCAACTGGGGAACAAAAACGAACGGGTGGGGGTTTGATAGCGAGAACAACCTTCCACCATAATCCCTGAGAGTTGACTGGAAGCCTAAGGATGGCGCCATTATAGTCCTGGGCGTTAACCTTACTGCGAACAACCCTTCTCAAGACCACGACGATAAAGTGGTAGATCTGGACATCCACTGCATGGGGGCATGGAAAACGACCCATACATCGTTGGTAAGTAGAGCACTCGCAATATTTGCAGCAATCTGGTATAAAGTGGCATTCTGGCAACTGTTCCGCAGACAACTTACAAGACTGAGGCAAGCCGCTGCAACATACTTGTGGCGCGGTAATCATAAGCAAATTGCATGCATCAAAAGAGTGGCATGAGACATTATAACGCAACCACGCACCAAAGGGGGACTAGGAATAGTAGACCCAGAAAATGAAATTAACGCGCTGATATTCAAGTTTCTCATCCGATTGTTGCTGGGTAACATCCCATGGGAGCCATATGCATACATCAAAACTTCGGCCCTGGCCCCGCACACACAGTCCGACGGGCAAGTGCACCCGCTGCAATGGCTCACCAGTAAACACTGGACTCTCCCAGCCCCCCCCCGTATATGACGAAACAACATAACAACATCGGCTGTAAAATGGGACTTTAGGACAGATCCGCTATGGTTGTCGTTCCTCAGGCTCTGGAGAGAGCGGGGCCCATCTCAAAAGCCAACAACGCTGAGATGGGACGAAATATAGAGACAACCTGTGTTTGGCAACTCGTTCATCCTGGAACAACATGGCGACTCCTTCCCCTTGCATAATCGCTCACGTTGGCTCCCCTAGGCAAAAAAGGGAATATACACAATCAGCAAGTTGTGGAATCCCCAGACTAACACATGGTATATGGCACAGGTTGATGTCTCAGCAATTGTGCAGGATAGATCGGTAAGGCATCTCAATATTCACGCAGACCAGCTCCGAGCAATACGTTGGTTTCGGTTCACTTAAGAAAAACCAGCTAAATTTGCTTCACTCCAATGGCAGATCATGCATAGATGTCTTCCCACTAATGATTGGTTGATAGATCACTCAAATTTAGAACAGCATGGTAAGGCGCTGCCATGGTGCAAATCGTGTCAAATGGCGTTCCCCTCACGAAAGTATAGAGAAACAACTGAACATATCTTTACTCAATGTCCTGGATCCATCCTTATGTGGCGTCGCTGGGACTGTACTTGGCGAAGAGTAACGGGTCTTGACTGGCCTTGGGAATGGAGAGCTCTGTTATTAGGACAGTGGAACCAGATTGGTTCGGCTATCTCTACCTCTCAGCCCAATCTATTCAACCTTGGAAGGAAAGCAATCATATGGGCTATATGGCAAAAGAGATGTGTAAAGGTTATGGAAGAAGTGAGTATGGAAGGGAAGGAAGTTACTCAAAATGTCAAACATTTTGTGGAAACGGAAATTAGGGCTCATTGGGCTAATCTTAAAGGAAAATTAAAATCCCTTACTCAGAAGAAAGACATCAAAAAATATATTCTCAAATTCACAATGGACTGGCTAGGGGAGTCTCAGACACAAGCTATTGGACAGGTGGTGTGGCCTAATGAGAATGAGAATGGGATGCCTCTTAAAAAAAACTACTCACTACAGTTTAATGACTGGATTGATATCCARCCAGGAGAGTTTCTCAGAGATACTGCATGTTTTACTGAAYTGTTTCCTCCCTCGGAGCTAGCCTTAGTGGAGCCTCAATGGTTTGGGGGAGGAGAGGAGRATAATGTAACCAGCAGGGGGGGTTGAGCTGTCCTTGCCTATGGTCCCAGGCTCCTGGTAYGGGTACAAATAACCCCATAGAGGGGTCTGGAAATCARATTTGAGAAGAATTCAAAGAATAGTACATAGAGGTTTGAATAGAGCTAGATGTGAAAAGTTATTCTGGCGCTCGGTAACGGGTGAAGAGGCTCAAAGTAAAAACCCAACAGTCATTTAACATCAGCATGATCATCTGCTTGTTCACATGAGGGACGCTGAGTCCAGTTCTCAGCAGTTTTTCGTTTTTGTCACTCCGGGTAGACTGTGAGGACCCCGGCCTCAACATCTTCATTGGTAATATCAGCCTTGGGCACTGGGCCCCGTTTTTTTTTTTAAAAAAAAAAAAAAAAAAAAGGTATATGGCACAGGAGCTCCGACCCAAACATATCACAAACATAGAGGATGACCTACAAGTGTTGCAAGAGACCATCCCACTGGCCTGGATCTCAGTGCTGAAAAAGGGACCAAAGCGTGAGCAAGGGGATTGGGTGGTCAACAAAGAAGACTGACCGCTCCCGATGGTGATGTACAAAGTGGACAGAATAGAGGCACAGCAGGTACGGTTGCATGCCTATACACCGCGACTGCCGGGGGGAAGATGGACCGACCTCCTCAGGGATGAGAGGCTGGACCATGACAGACCGCCCGATAACTTGACCACGGTGTGCGTAGTGAATGAACAGGACAAAGGTTGGTACGTCTATGAGTCGGCCACGCCGCTTTGCCAGCTGCCCTTCGACCCGCGGGAATGGGAGTGGGATATGGGGGGAGAAAGAAAACTCCACATTTGGCAGTATACGGTCAAAAATGGCTACAGGCTGGCCAGAAAAAGACACAGATCTTGGATCCAATCAAAGTGCGATGTAGAGATTCACCCCTGAACACAGATGACCTCCGCCTCCAATGGCAAATCGTCCACCTATGCCTGCCAACTCCGGAATGGATCACATCAAGGACAAACCTGGGAGAGAGACGGGTGCTCTCCCCGCTGAGCTCCTTCTGCGGAAAAAGCTCCCCCAAATATCGGGCCACGCTGGAACATTGCCTTTTGGACTGTCCCATGGTGGCCCAACTATGGGGATAGTGGGATGCTGCGTGGCACTACTTGACAGGCACCCACCTGCTATGGGATCTCGAGACCATCCTCCTGGGAGAGAGACCGCCACAAGCTGCCACTTGGTCACCCTTCATGACTAATCTGTTCAAAATAACTCGATTGCCAATGCTAATGGCGGCATGGAGGATGAGGTGCTCTCACGAATACAAACAGCATACATTTGGATATATGGAGGCGAGAACAGTGGTCGTAGAGGCGATCTTCACAAACACACACGCGACATGGAAGGAGCTCAAACAAATGCTGGCAAAAGAACCAGAAGAGATCAAACGTAATGATCTTACAGCGAACTTCCGTGCAGTATGGGTGGACAACACAGGTTCTGCGAACTGGACCAACATAACCAACTAAGATGGAAGCCCTGGCTGAAAACAGAGAATCAATGGCAACGTTTACCACGTCACCACTTCGTCTTCCCCTTTCAACCAACCAATTTCATTCTTGTCTAGGACCTCACAACCCTCAACTCAACATCGCATTTGCCCCTGTCCCCCACCCCATTTCCCGGTCCCCCCCCCTGTGCCTCAGCTCCCCCCCCCAACCCACGCTCTATCTCCTTCCTCCGTCCTCCCTCTGCCTCCTTCCTCCCTTTTGTCCTCCTGCGCCTGCAAGCTGTATGCTGGCCAAGCATGGACTCCCCTCTCTGGCTTGAAGAAGAAGCTCCCCCGGGAATCAAGAGGGACAGCAGCAGGATCTGGTCACGTGGCGCCAACGACTCACACAAAGGACAGCAAGGGTGAAAGTAAGCCGGTGACTACATGATATCCAGACAATATGCAACCAATCGAACCGGTGTGGGCTACTCAGTGTAATGGGGTTTTTATGCCGGGCTGTTACAGCATAGACAGCACAGACAACTCAAACTCTATGTACAGAAGGGGACGATAGTGTGTACATTACTGAATACACCTTCAGTCACAAAAGTATAGGGCAGATCGGGTCCCAATAACGACTCAGCACCTGTGAGGTTAGGTGAAAGTATGTGCCATAAAAGAGGGGTGGGAAGGTCAAATTACTGGGACGGTAGGGTCTTAGGGTTTAAGGGTTGAAGTAATTAGGCACAAAAGGGCACAGAAGGGCATCGACACTGACTATCACAGACAAGCAATACTACAAAGACAAAGTTGAGACAGATGTGACGTACGTGGTAGGAAGGTGGGACTGTGAAGGATCAAACAAGCGACCGAAGGGCAAGGCAGGTAAAGTCGCAAAAGGGTTTAAGCAACTGAAGCATTAATACAGTAGGGATACAAAGGTGATGGGATGGGAAGATAGGGTAGGAAGGATATAGGTCGAAACAGATCGGTGACAGGATGCATCCCACAACGATTACAGAGCAGAGGAACAACAAAAAGATTGACAAGGGTGAGGGGTCTGAGAACTGTGTGGCAGGCTGCATTGGGAAGGAAGGGTCCACTTGAGTCCAGTCAGCAAATCACAGGTGCATCCCATGGGGTATTGCTACCTCTGTAGGACTTCTGCAGTCTATTCCCATACCTTTTCTCAGTAACGGACAAGAAAGGGATCGAGGTGAGAGAGAGAAAGATATCACACGTCCTACTAGTGAAGGGGCTAGCTGGTAGGACAGAAATAGGGCATGGCAGCGGCAGAGATGGTGGCTTTGCTGCAGTAAGTCTTGCCGGAGTGAGGTAAAGAGGACTGATGGTGGATTCATCTGAAGTAGCTCCAAAACTCTTAGTTGGTTTCTAATCTCATTTTCATGGAATTTTCTGATGACTTTTCTGAACGTGCTCGTTATGGGACGCTGGGCCCGGTTCCCAGTTTGTGCCAATTTGTGAGGATATGGTTGTATCTATGGGACGCTGGACCCGGTTTCCAGCAGGTGTTGCTCCCCACCAATAGATGGAGCTTGTGTTTTTGTTATAAAAAAAAAAGACACTAGTAATTAGTTGAGTTCCAATTTGGGTTATGGTTAAATTAGTAGGCATTTGGAAGGGATTTTAGATTTGAATCGTATTTAAGAACTTAGTTGGTTTTGGAATAATTTTAGGGTTATTTGCAAAATGTTCGTGAATTGCCTTGGGGCATTTCCGAGGTCTGCAGTTTACAGCCCGCTGTTTGGAGCCAGTAGTGCTTCAATTTTAGAAGCATGTTTAAAATTAAAAAAAAAAGAAAAAAAAAAGAAAAAAAAAAGGTATTGCTACCTCACCCTCCACTCTAGCAATTTCTTGGACTCTGGGTTGTTCAGGAGTTCGTCACTGGATCCCCTGACTGTCTTGTTTTTTCCCCTTGGTGTTGCTCAGATGTTTGATGCTGTCCAGCATGGTTTGCCAATCCTCTGTGACTGCTGTTTGGATGTACCTTTTTTTTTTTTTTTTTTTGAAACAAGTGTTCCAATCCATTCGTGGGGAGCTGCACGTGCTGGGAACCGGGCCCAACATCCCATACCAAATTGTAGTACTTGATGATATTTTCCCTTATTTCATGCTCAAGTTGATCAATTTCCCATGTATTGGTGCATCTTGCTGTCCATATACCCCAGATGGCTAGCATGATTTCGAAAACTTGAACTCCAAAGATCCAATATTAAATGAACCCCCCCTAGGCGGGGGCTGTCTCGATGTCGTAAAATGAAATCTGGGTTGTGCAGATGCATAGACCCCTTTCCGATCATTGATGAGATTGTTATCCCCCCAAGGCAGCTCCCTTGTTCCAGCTACCTGGTACGGGATAGGGAAATCAGACTCAGAAGAAAATGCCAGCACTCAGCAGAAGCCATATTGGGCTTGTTTGGATAGATGGTTCTGGTGCCCAACTTTGGGTGAAGAGGTCCACGACTACGCCTTTTTTCAGATTATGATTCTCAGTACTTTTTCAAAATGTTCAAAATGGGACGCTGGACCCGGTTTCCAGCAGGTGCAGCTCCCCACCAATAGATGGAGTGACCGATTAGGCACTATTAAGAGGGGATGCTCTATCACCTCTCTTAGTGGGGCCTGGAGAGCCTTGAAAAAAAAAAAAAAAAAAAAAAAAGTTTGTGCTTTCCTATTACTAGGTCCCTTAGTCTTACCCCTTAAGCAGCATTGGCCGCGGGAGGGAGGTCGATGGTCCGCTGCACGCCAGATTCGGGTCGAAGTTTCGGTGCACGCCGACGGATGAAGGCGATCGAGGGCGGGTGGACGTGCAGAGTGGCGCGCGTACCGAATTGTTCACAGAGCGCCACTAAACGAGAGAGTGCGCCCACGAGGCCGGGTACGAGAGAAGGTTAACGATGTGTATATTTTTCATCACACATATTTTATGTGTGTAACTTACTCCGACTACCTTTTCATTGTCCTAGGTTTTCCTCACCCTTGCCTACAATCTTCATGACTTATTTGAAAGGTTGCAGGTTTTTCATAATCCATGTTTTTCTCAGGCATCAAAAACAGGTAGCCATAGGGTCTAGATTCAAGGTGTTCAGGTCCTTCATCACTTCATAATGATTCGGGATATTCATATATCAAAAACAGGTGGCCATAGAGCTTGGTTTCAGGGTGTTCAGGTACTTCATCTTCAAGTATCGAAAACAGGTGGCCATAGGGCCTGATTTCAGGGTGTTCAAGTCCTTCATCACTTCAGGATGATTCGGGATGCTCAAGTGTCAAAAACAGGTGGCCATAGGGCCTTGTTTCAGGGTATTCAGGTCCTTCATCACTTCAGGATGATTCGGGATGTTCATGTATCAAAAACAGGTGGCCATAGCGCCTGATGTCATAATGTTCATGTCCTTCATCACTTTAGGTGTTCGGGATGCTAAGGTATCAAAAAAAGGTGCCTATACGGGCTGGTTTCAGGGTGTTCAGGTCCTTCACCACTTCAGGATGATTCGGGATGCTCAGGTATCAAGAAGAGGTGGCCATGGCCCATAGAGCCTGGCTTTGGGGTGTTCAGGTCCTTCATCACTTCAGGATGATTCTGGATGTTCATGTGTCAAAAATAAGTGGCCATAGCATGTAGTTTCAGGGTGTTCAAGTCGTTCACCACTTCAGGATGATTCAAGATGCTTTGGTATAAAAAACAGGTGGTCATAAAACCTTGTTTCAAGGTGTTCAGGTCCTTCATCACTCCAGGATTATTCGGGATGCTCAGGTGTCAAAAATAGGTGGCCATAGGGTCTGGTTTCAGAGTGTTGAGACCCTTCACCACTTCAGGATGATTCAAAATGTTCAGATATAAAAAACAAGTGGCCATAGGGCCTAGATTCAAGGTGTTCACGTCCTTCATCACTTTAGGATGATTCGAGATGTTCATGTATAAAAAGCAGGTGGCCATAGGGCCTGGTTTCAGGGTGTTAATGTCCTTCATCACTTTAGGATGATTCAGGATGTTCAGGTATAAAAAATATATGGCCATAGGGCTTGGTTTCAAGGTGCTTTCATACCATTCATGATTTTCACTACTTCAAGTCCGTTCATGATTTTCATGATGCCCTTTATGCATCATGAAAATCATGAATGATCTTGAAGTGGTGAAGACCATGAATGGTCTTAAAACACCCGCCCTGTGGTCAGTGGGGAGGGGGTGTTTCCATATCATTCATGATCTTCACCACTTAAGGTCTATTCATGATTTTCATGATCCTCTTTATGCATCATGAAAATCATGCATGATCTTGAAGTGGTGAAGACCATGAATAGTCTAAAAGCACCCCCCCGTGGTCGGGGGGGGGGGGGKGTTTTCAAACTATTCACGATCTTCACCAGTTCAGGTCTGTTCATGATTTTCATGATGCTCTCTATACATCATGAAAATCATGAACGATCTTGAAGTGGCGAAGACCATGAATGGTCTGAAAGCACCCCCCGGTGGCAGGGGGATGGTGCTTTCATACCATTCATGATCTTCACCACTTCATGTTCGTTCATGATTTTCATGATGTTTTTTATGCGTCATGAAAATCATGAACGATCTTGAAGTGGTGAAGACCATGAATGGTCTGAAAACATCTCCCCGGTGGCCGGGGAGGATGTTTTCATACCATTCATGATCTTCACCACTTCAGGTTCATTCACGATTTTCATGATGCTCTTTATGCATAATGAAAATCATGAACGATCTTGAAGTGATGAAGACGAAGGAATGATCTGAAAACACCCTCCCAGTGGCCGGGGGGGTGCTTTTAAACCATTCACGATCTTCACCACTTCAGGTTCATTTATGATTTTCATGATGCTTTTTATGCACGAGGGGGGGAGGGCGGTGCTTTAATACTATTCATGATCTTCACCTTCAGGTTCATTCATGATTTTCAGACGGGTGAAAATCATTCATGATCTTCATCACTTCCAGTTCGTTCATGATTTTCATAATGCTCTTTAAGCATCAGAGGAAGGGTGTTTTCATACCATTCATGATCTTCACCACTTCAAGTCTGTTCATGATTTGTATGATTGGGGAGATGGGGGGGAGGGGAAATCATGAAAATTTCAAGAAGGCACGAAATCATGAAAAACGCATTAAGTTTTCAAGAAGGGGGTGAGTGTGAAACTTTCAGGTAGGCGAAAAACATGAAACTTTTCAAGCGGGTGAAAAATAAGGAAGTTGCAAGACATGTTTTTTAAGATATGAATAAAATATTTTACTAGATCTTTTCACCATGAACGTCAGTGACCTCCTCCCGAATTCATTATCCAAACATGATTTTCATGATAAACAAAACAACTCAATTTTTTCCCACTTCACAATCTTCATCTATGAAATTTCAGGTACCCGATAACCACTGGTGTGATAAAGATAAGCAGCGCCCTATGATGATGAACTTCGCCAACCACGCTCTATGATGATAAACTATTGATGATGATAGTACAACGATGAGCAATGAACAACACCCCTGAAGTGAAAACCTACGCCTTGATGTTGATAACGAGCAGTACCCTAGTGATGATGATGGTGATGACGAACCATTACCATAATGATGATGTTGAACTACACCCTGTTGATGATGGTGATGATGGTGATGACGAGCAACACCCTGATGATGACAAATTGTGCCGTTACCTGCTTCCGTGTCTTTAACCGTTGAAACAACTGAAAAGAACACATGAAACCGCCAACTCTTTTTGACGCTCCAGCTTGTAACCTCCCACTCCGCATGAGAAGATGCTCCTCACTTTCTGCCTGCGCTTCCCAACCGAGCTCTACTAGATTCGTGCAGGAACACAGGAGCAGGGTCACAACCATGCCCAAGATCTCATGAAGACTATCCTAATCACCCCGACAACCTCTCCTTCCTCTAGCGTGTCAACCCGTGACACCACATAAACGAAGCACAGAGCAAGATACCTCTTCAGCCTAGGTTATCACGGCTAGAAGAATTTTCAGCCGAAGCATCACGTCAATGGCCGCGCCAGACAAGACCAACGGAACCTCGCGCCATCATCCACATCACCTCCTCGATATTCCTCGCTGGGAGCCATGCCGACAAGGCGCCACCAACTCACAAGCCGACTCATGTCGAAAGCGGAGCGGCGCGACGCTCCCGGTCGCGCCGCGAGCGAAACTTTTTTGAGAAAAAAAAAAAAAAAAGTGCGTATGCGTGCGTGTGTGCAGGTGTGTGTACGTATGTTGAAGCGTGAACACTGCCCTTCACTGCCCTTAAAACACTCTGAAACGATATCCCCCAGATGTTAGCTAAGTAATCCTTGAATCAAACAAACTCATGACTATATAGAAAGACATTGTCTCTATTCCCACAGATTTGCAAGACTAGTTTCGTAATGAAGCAGAGCACATGAAGCATGTATCCGCGAAGAGAGCTCATGTAAAATAATATCCCAATGAAAACAATCACAAACAACTTACTTACTTATTCCGAACAACTTAATCTCAGCCTTATCCCTTAAAGGACAGTTACACCACATATCGGCCCACAGGTGTCAGCACAAAACACGCACCACTTTGGAGGCCGCCAATTTTTTTTTTTAACGGCGCTCCACGCCGCGCGGCCCCTCGAAGTTTTGCTTGTGGTAACAAAACTTTCTGCAAGGTTGGGGCCATGTACTTGCGGTTTAAGACAAACCTACTTATGTATATGAAAGTACACAGCTTCTCTCCCACAGACTTATCGGAGTGACTTCACAATGATTTAGAGCAAGAAACAAGACGAGATCATATAATACTAAACATAACAATCATCTGAGTGAGGACGCCGCCCGACCGGTTGGGCCCGGGGTGGCCGCCCGGGTAAACCGGGCGGGCTAAAAAACTGCCCATATATTTTTTTTATTTTTTTTTGAAATCGGGGTCGTCCCGCGCTTGGCGAGAGGACCCCGAATCTGCAATAAAATTTTGGTTTTGGGGGGGAGGTGGGGGGTGTTGGGGTTGGGGGGGTGTCTGGGGGTTGGGGGCTCTGCATGTATGTTGCCTGCTGTATGCTGAATGTATGCCATTTGATAATATGTACTGGGTTGGGGGCTCTGCATGTTTGTTGCCTGCTGCTCTGATGTCTGCTGCATGCATGTTATCGACCCTTTCATTCTGAAGAAGAACAAGACTGACAAAAGATGAAGAAGATTGACGAGAAGAAGAAGAAGAAGAAGACTGGTGAGAAGAAGAAGAAGAAGACTGATAAGATGGAGAAGAAGAAGAAGAAGACTTACAGACTGACAACTTGCAGGAAATCTATGAGTTCTTCTGCAGCATATCAGCTGCATATTGCCAATATCGATCCACATATGAACACATCTCTCTCTCTCTCTCTCTCTCTCTCTCTCTCTCTCTCTCTCTCTCTCTCTCTCTTACACACACACACACACACGTACACAGTCAAACACACACACACACACACACACACACACACACACACACACACAACACACTCACAGACAAACACACACGCACCAGCCGAAAGGGGGTCCGAAACCCCCTTACAGGTGAGTCCGCTGGGCGGGCCCGGCTCCCAACCGGGTGCCCTTCCCGGCCAGACCGCCCGGGACCTCCCCCGAGCTCCTGCCAGTCACCCGGGTGGCCTGGATCCCCACTCAGACAATCATGAAATTCTCTATTATTTAGTTCCACAATTACGAGTAAATCTAAAGTCATTGCTTTCCGACTTAGCATTGTGGTGGCAGAGAAGAGGCCACACCTTGACACAATTTCACAGTCCTCATTCTACTGCTGACATCAACTCTCGTAAATTACCAGGAGATGCCTGTCAAAGTAGGAAGCAACGATTTCATAAAAAAATTCATTTCGCCTAATAACCCACACAGCTAAGGCCCGCTTGCTTTAAGCAATCATTTCCTCAAGCCTTACGATGATGCCATGCTCAATAACCTCTGAACCCCTTCACTAATAACTTGCAAGCAAACTAAGACTATGATCGTTACCCCCTTTTTTTTAATCAAATTATAACGCACCCTATTTACGTATGCAATTCCGACCGCTTAAAATGATAATCTAAGGTTTTCCTCATCACTGAGCCACAACCTATCCCATTATTGAGTCAATGTATACTCGTGCATATCACTCTGCTCCCACATTATCTCCGAACGATTCCTACGCAATCATTGGAATGAAGCTTTGCACATACAGAGCAACAAGCCCATGATACAAAATTTCACAATGGTCGAGCAGTTAACCGTCATTAAAAAATACTAATTTGTCGTTTCAAAGTCAAACACCCAAAAACAGTTATGTGTTCGTCTTAAGTTCCGAATCTCGTCATTACACCTCTAGAGTGGGTAGACAGGGAAAACATCAGATGTTCGGCTGGGGATCGTGACCACCTCTCTAAAACGCGTTTTTCATCAACCAGCTGCAAGTCAACTCATCAGAGGGTAACAGACTGAAGGCACAAACATCCTTAAATTGAGAGCATCTGAAGAACACATTGGTTAGCATCATTCATACACTCTTCATGCCTACGTATTTTCTACATAGTCCAAGTATTATCGATGACTTCACCTGCGAGGGTGTATCACCTGATTCCTCCACGAAGACCAGATCCTGCACCGAGAGCATTTCCTCAAGCGACATTGGTCCTTCCATGGATGCAAGATGCGACCGGTTCACGCGAACGACGATGAACTAGTTCGGATGAGCCGCCAGTGTCCCGTTACGGAAGTGTTTCCCACGCAACTCACAAAAGTTACAAAAGACACTGATCTATCTCGGGTGAGCCGGCAGAGCTCCACAATGCAAGCATTACCCGTACCAGATCACCAAAGGGTAGGCCCGATCAACGAGGACTAACAATACTTCTTTCGTTCTATTGATAGCCCAACTTACTGACAGGGAAACCTCAACAGTTATTCGACTTCTGCTCCGACAGTACCTTTTGGCCCCCTTTTTTTGGTCGTTTCGAGGTGGCCCCTCCCGTACGCCTCTTTTTTGGCTGACTCAAAAACACTCCAAATGGACCCCCTAATTGGGTTACCATCGAAAAGGTCCGCTTTTTCAATATTCTATTTATATTTGTTTTCTTCCCCTTTCTTTTTTTCTTTTCTTTTCTTTTCTTTTCTTCAAGAAAGCCCAGGTTGTTGTAGAGGCTGGATTACTGACATATGAGAGTCACCTTCGGCACTCGGCCATGTGGTAGAGCCCCCCTAATCCCTATAGGACTCCCTCCCAACCTACCTCTTTTGTAATTTTTCCTGGCACACTCCTACTCCCACTATCCTACCTAAGTGTCTACCACTCAGGATCATCACCCTCCAGCCTTGGGGGTGACCTGACCGAACCGTGGTTGTAGGTACCAGGGCTAAGCTGAGTCCCAGACACCCCACTCAGCCCTGATGTAAGCATATTTGTGCGAGCCTTGTCGCCTAGGTACTTCAACCACCATTACCTGGCCCAACTATCGTTGCCGAGCCTGGAATCCCCCTGCGAGCCAATTTTTATCGAAGCGCCAGTCTACGTTTCAATTTTTTTTGGTTGGCGCTTGCAGCCATTGAGGTCCGGTACCCCGAAGCCCGAACTTTGCGTAGCGTTAATGGCAACGGCCTGCGACTGATGTATTGTGACAAACTACTTTCTGTAAGGCGCCATCTTCTGCGCAACCGGGATTGGGGGTACATAGAGGGATCGGGGATAAATTGCATGGCGGTCCCTCCTTCTTGATTTTTCGAAGTTTCCTCCTTGGTCCTTCGGGGGAGAGAAAGTGGCGGGTATGGACCTTGGGACAGTAGGCCCTCGCCTTAGCAATCGCGGGGGGGGAACAACTTCGGCTATGACCTTTTTCTTTTTTCTTTTCTTTTCTTTTGTTTTCAAATAAGGCGTTGGTCTTTTTGGCGCGATAATCGCGCGGGTAATTCTTTCAAAATTTTTAAATTTAGAACGAGACCTTGCGGACTCTTGAAATTTCTTTTTGTAATTAGGACTTTAATTAGACTAGGAAATTCGGCGCGTCGAAATTTTTGCCCGTAACTGCACATCGCCTCTTCCTTGCACGCACGCTTTGATGCACAGGGACCTGTGCTCTGTTCCCGCCGCGCCTAAATTTTAATCTAAACTGTAATCTCTTCTTGTTCCTTCCCCGCTACGCAGGAGTAACTGTAATCCTCCCCGCTCTTGAAATTCCCTTCCCGTGTCACTGCATGCGCACTCTACATCCTATCTCATTGGCCGGATCGTTGCATGGTTGGATCGAAGCATGGAGTGAGGCTACGTCCCCCACGCCGCGACCCGGTCATGCACTCGTAGGCACTTCCTTTCTCCCTTCTTTCCTGTTCCTTTGGCAATCCCGACTATTGCGCGCTGATTAACAAGCGATAAATTCTGCAAGCGCGATTAATTTTCTCTCTAAGCTACTTGGGAGTTAGCGCAGTCGAGAGGATCGGCTAACGTGCAAAAAGACGGTGAGTAGAGAGTTGGGCGATCTGACGAGCTGGTGCTGAGTGCGCGGGGTTGACGAGTGGCCGCGAGGGACTGTGGCACGTGGGCGAACCTGGCTTGCATGCTCAGACTAAGCGGGGTGACGACTCTGTGGGGTCTTTGGGATGCGCGGCGACGGACTGCCCGCATCGAGAGAGAGAGAGAGAGAGAGAGAGAGAGAGAGAGAGAGAGAGAGAGAGAGAGAGAG
>BFEA01000071.1:3221391-3245972 GCA_003427395.1 Chara braunii | reverse complement strand
AGATAGATAGATAGATAGATAGATAGATAGATAGATAGATAGATAGATAGAGAGAGAGAGAGAGAGAGAGAGAGAGAGAGAGAGAGAGAGAGAGAGAGAGAGAGAGAGAGAGAGAGAGAGAGAGAGAGGACAAAGGGCCTCATCCACTACTCTCGATTTGCACAGAAGACAAAAAATATGCAGTACATCTTCCCATGTTCTATCGCAGGATTCACTGTCGTTTTGCGATTTCCTGAGGCCCAAAGGCCCTCACTTTACCACATGCACAAAAGACCAAAACTGGGGGACAAAAAGATGAGCCCCAAAGCAACACCAAAAAAAGGGGATAACTTGCAAGAATGCCCCAAGAAGTTGAGATATATGCCAAAATGGCCCTAAAAGATGTGAGTAGATCGGAATGCCCTTTTGAGTCTTGACAAAAAAAATAAATTATGAAATACCCCTGGCGTTGGCCGGACCCCTATCTTTGCAACATACCCCTACCGGGTACTGTCAAACTTTGCAAAATGCCCCAGTTCTTGCCAACTTTTCCCATGCGTGCGTGCGTGTGTGTGTGTGTTTGTGTGGGCAGGGGAGCGAGCGTGGGGCCACCCTTTTCTCTTTTATGGCGCAAAAAAGAAAAGGGGGGCACAAAACGACAGCTGACGGGGGAAAAAAAAAATAAACCGGCACCCGCATATCAGATGGCTCTACTCCGAGATGTTCATCTGCATGAACGCCTGCTGTGTGCCCCCCCCTGGGGGCTCGCTCTCTTGCTTAGTGGCGCACTGTGAACATTTCGGTACGCGCGCCCCTTTGCACACTCTCCAGCCCTCAATCGCCTTCATCCGTCGGCCCTCACCGAAACTTCGACCCGAATCCGACACTCAGCGGACTATAGACCTTCCCCTCTTCGGCCAATGCTGAATTAGGGGTATGGGGGCTCGTTCGACACTCCTCGGGGCCCGAGGAAATTCTCCCCTCGTCGCCCGAGGAAATTCGCGCCGTCGTTCCACTCATCCGCGGAATTGTTCCCCGAGGACGATTCCTCGGGGCCTTCTGCGACCAGTTTCATTTATCGACAACGACGACAAACGGACACGTGGGGGGGGAGGAGGTTGGTCCAGCAAGGTGTGTCCATGCCGACATCGTTGGTCCAGCTCGGGCGGGCGTTGCGAATTCGAAAGTTGGCGGCGGAAGAAAAAAATGGCACGAAAAAGGCGCGCAGTCCCATGTTCAAAATTCAAAATTCGAATTTCCGCAAGCGACCGACGGCGGCGTGGGCATCCCTTGCGGCTGACGGCAGCAACGTTCCTCGGCGGAAGAGTTTCGGTACGAGGTGGCGGCTGCATGTCGGCGGGCACAGCGAACGTAGATATACGCGTCCAAAGCAGCAGACACGCCGTCACAGGATCGCCATCGTTGTCTTCTTCGCAGATGCACCTTCGTCGTCGACGCGTACGCTGTGCACTCCAGCCATCACTCGCAACATCGCTGTTGTGTGGCCCGGCACACGTGGAGTCTTCTGCACTTGGCGCCGTTGGCGGCGCCCACGTCGACAGTACCAGTTTCGGCGATGGCCATGAACGGGGAGGCGGGCCGTGACATACTGAGCAAGGCGGAGAGGACGGCGTTGGCAGCAGTTGTGAACGCCATCCTCTTTCGGTGTCAATTGCAGAGGAGCGAGGGGAGGATGAGAGCGGCCACTCGCGCACGGCGAAAGAGGATGCTGCAGTCCATGAATGTGGAGGGAGAGGACAATGGTGCCATTTGCGACGCCGTGCTGCAGGTGTGCTACGCCATGGGGTGTGGAGCATTTCCCAGAGCGACGCCCATGTGGTGGATGAAGCGACAGACAAACGGGACGTGGGAGGATCTGCGGCAATGCAACGACGCGACGACGGACTACTTCAAGGACAAGATGCGCATGTCATCACGTGTGTTTCGAGAGATCACAGAAGCTTTGTCTCCCTTCCTTGAACGGCGTGTCACTTTGTATAGGGGGCCTCTCAGCCTGACCACATTGTCGTGTACGCTTTGTACAGGTGGGCGTCGGGGGAGACACGGGACATGCAGCTTCGGCATTGGCAGATCTTCCGGGTTGGTGGCTGTGCCGGATGTAACTGCGGTGTTGCTGAGTGCGTACCCCGACAAGATATCCTGGTCGACTGGGTTGCAGAAGGCAGTCGTCTTGCACGCTTTCGCTGACAAGGGTTTCCCTAATTGCCATGGGTGCATCGATTGCACCCACATCTTCATGGACAAGCCAGCGAATTGCCCTGGGGAGGACTACCACGATAGAAAACGACGTTTCTCTATCCAGGCGCAGGTCGTTGTCGATCTGAACTTGTGCGTGCTGGATGTGTTCGTCGGTTATTCGGGAAGTTGCCACGACGTGAGGATCGTGCACCTTTTGAGTTTATGGGCGCGCGCTGAGATAGGGGAGCTTTTCACTGGGTCACCTGTTATGCTGCCTTTCGGTGTGCAGACGAACGGGTATCTACTGGCGACAAGGTTATCCCCCCTCCGAATGGGTAGTCGTCCCCTAGGGCGGTCTCTCTCAGCACCCGTTGGAGTTGCGCTTCGACAACAAGCAGAAGACGACGAGGGGAGCAATTGAGAGGTCTTTCGGCAAACTGAAGAGGATGTGGAGGTTGTTCCTTCGCTCGCACAAGACGAACATGGAGACGTTGCCGCAGCAGTTCGTCGCCGTCTGCATTCTGCACAACATACTCATCGACGCGGGTATCCCCTTCGACGACAATCTACTGTGGGAGGTCGGGCCGGACGGGGTGGATCTTGGGATGCAGCAGCCCTTGAGGCCGATGTGTATGGAGTCGTCGACGGGGGATGTGCTCATTCTTCGGGATGCACTGGCAGAGAGAATGGGTGTGCAGTGAACACGGCCAGGCGTGCGGAGCGGGTGGCTGCGATGACATGGTTGGGGCGAGAAATCGGAGTGGATGACGCAGGGAGCAGGCGAGAAATCGGAGTAGACGACGCGGGAGGCGTATTGCCCTGGAAGGGGTGGTCGTCTGAGTTTGGGTTGTTGTGTGTACGGGGCCGTTTTCCAGAAATCGCGAGTTCACGCAGCGGCGGCTGTTTCATTGTGGGTTGTCATGCACGGGGCGGCGTGCGTCGGCAGTTTCATTCGGTTTTGTTTCGCACTGAGCGCCGTTCAGGAGGGTGTCGGCGCCTGGGGTTGATGGCGATGGCGCAGTCCAATGCGTAGTCGGCGGGGGCGATGTGACTCACGTGCACGTGCCTATCGTAGTTATCGTGTAGTATGGTGTCACCGTGGGTGACGTGTCTGGGTGACGTGGTCGAGTCTTCATCGTGTGTGTTCTGTTTTTCGAAACTTGGGATTGAAGTTGCCTTCAAGGCCTTTATTTTTTGCAAAGTGTGTCGTCGTCTGCTGTTTTTTTATACGAGACACAACAATTTAACAACATATCGTGTAAATTATTTATGTTGCGTGGCTTGTCTTATTCTTTCACGACGAATGAAAAGTACACAATTGCACGACGTTGTTGTATGTTATTTGTATTGCCATCTTTGCTTCGCACATTTGCAATGTCGTGTGTGAACATCCCTCACTTCGTCATCAACCAGCTGTTCAAGCAAGCATCCCTGACCCCGTTACGTCCCCCTTACCATGGCATTCGTGAATGCAAATGAAAGCGGAATAAAAAGGAAGCGACAACACGATGTAGACATCATCAAATATCAATCAACACAATTACATGTTCCGATGTTCGCATTAACAAATACGAACATCGATTTGCCATGTTTGAAAAAAAATAAAAAATTTAAAGAAAACGAAAGGTTCATGAAACACCCCTACGACAACAGTTACTGACCCGCGACGGTGATGATCACCATCACGGAAACGTCCACTACCATGACCGATCACCAAACCCAACCCCTCCCCCMCCCCCCCCTCGCCATTGTCCCCACCCCCACCCCCATCTCTAACGTATCCCCTAAACATGTTTGAGATGAAACCGAACCAAGCACACCCCCTCTACCAAATCCCCCCTCTCCCATCTCTCCCCTCTCCACCCGCAAAGACTCGTTGGCGACAACCTCCATCCCCATGCCAAGATCATCCCACGTGTTGGCGAGCACAGGACGCCGGCTACGAAATCAGAGTGTTAACTACGGACCGTACAGCGACACGAAAGACACATGCCTGCGGAGGGTGGACGCAAAAGGAAAGCCCCCCCCCCCCCCCCCCCCCGCCCTCCTCTCCCACTAAGTTCCATGACATATGTGCACTCCGGCACGACGATTGCCGAGGAGTGTCGAACCAAGTGAGGGCAGAGCAGCAGCGCACCACGACGAACACGCACATGCACGACGCCCCCAGACCCCCCCCTCACACCACCCCCTCTTCGCGCATCCCCCATCCCACGTCACTGTCTCCTTATCCCACCCTGCGATGGCGACGTCGAGGACGGGCGCCAGGAACGCGTCATCAACCCCCCCGCTCCCTTCGTCGTCGTCTTCGTCTTCCAGGGGACCTGTGCCCAACCAATCAAGCTTCTTTGCCTCCATGGGGGAAGACAATGTGGCGTCATGTGAGAACTTCATGCCGATTGACGCCCAGTCGGGGATGTACAATGGAGGGCCTACCAAAGTCATGGGGGGGTTGGCCAACTTGTCCGTGATGACGGTCGCAGCTTGCACGATATGACGACGCGCGTCGAATGAGCAATGCATGGATGCGATGAGCGTTGGCTTTGTTGTCAGTTGGACAAACACCCATGCGTCGTAATCGACGTGATGATCGTCCCCGCTCATCCGCATGAGCCACATGGTCGCCGCGAGCATGATCCTCATCGCGTCTGCAACGCTCTAAGACTTCAACCTTTCGTGCGACACTCGACCGCCGTCGATCCCCTCCGCCATGCTCAAGACGCTCATGAAAGCCCCCACCAGTCGCTGGATGCTCGCCTCCTGATACGCCGCCAACTCGCCGTTCTCGTGCCTGTCTTCGATGTTGGTGTCGACGAACCACAGTGGCAGCTTCATATCCATGTTCAGCGTAATGTGGAACACCATGGGGCTTACACATACACGCCAGTCCTCACCCATCCAGATCGCGCGAGCGATGTCAGTGGCCGTGTGATTCAACGCGTACCCGTACGCAGTGTGGTACCCCCGTTGCCTGTTCGTCAACTTGAAGACCCAGCCGTGGATCACCCGCAAAGCGATCGTCTGCACCTTGAACGCCCTCTCCTTCGCAACATTCAACTCTGATTCGTCGTCGATTTTGTATTGCGGGATGGTGGTATGAGGCAAGACGATGCTTCGACGAACGGCTGGAGGCTGCACTCCCCGCACCACCACAACAAGATACAGCCGCACTTCCTATATCAACTTCACTATGCCGTTCCCTTCCGTTTCATTCCAGAAGCGGAGGTCGTCCACCCACAGCTTCGACGCCGCCTCAATTCCATCCCGCGTATACCGTTGACGCACCCCGTTCACCAGCGCTTCGTCGTCCTCCCCTGGTCCTACGACATCGCCTGCCCTCGCCCCTTCCCCCGCCTGTGGACCCCCCCC
The DNA here is from genome assembly GCA_003427395.1 of Chara braunii. NCBI lineage: Eukaryota > Viridiplantae > Streptophyta > Charophyceae > Charales > Characeae > Chara > Chara braunii. The sequence goes on along the minus strand of BFEA01000071.1, from coordinate 3,240,425 downwards.
TGCCTTGGCCCCACCCGCCCTCACTCCTTCAGCCACGTGTGAAACCCCCGCCGCTGCGGCCCCGCCTGCCTTCGCCCCTTCCCCTGCGTGAGAATCCCCCCCTCTGCACCACCACCTGCCCTCGCCCCTTCCCCCGCATGTGAAGCCCCCCCCGGTGCGGCCCCGCGCACCTCCACCGCAGGAGAGCGGCTCTTTTTCCCCTGAGCGATGGCTTGCACGTTCACGCCAACGTCTGTAGCCGTCGTCATCCGCGGGGTTGCTGGTGTTCGTGCGCGGACGACACCCTCTTGCACGACCGGGCCGTCATTCACACGTGGCACAGGCGTGCGATTTTGCTGTGCGACGGCAGTTCCCCCGCCCTGCCTGGATGCCGCCGCGACGTCAACGTCGATGACGTCTTCCATTATTGCGCGGCCTCCTCCGCCTCGTCTTTCGCCAACGTCCTCGATCCGGAGGCCTCCACTTTCGGGCCTCGAGGACTTCCGCTTCAACGACACTTCCTCCTCTTCCTCAAAGTCACTTTCCACCTGCGACGCCACCCCCTCCGGCACCCACTCTTCATCCTGGACATACCTCGCAAGTGAGGAGCCACCTTGGACGAGCTTCCTCTTCTTGTTCGTGACGTGGCAGCCCTTTTTCTCCCAGGTAGCCGCTTCCACTGCTAAGTTGGTGGCGGACTTACCTCGTCCAGAACCGCGGGAAGACATGGCGCACGACACACCCACTTCAAGCTTGATCACCTGCAAAGTCAAGATCTTCGCGGCGATGGCGAAACGTGTCGTCAGATTCAGATCGTCGTCTCGACTGCGATGGTGGGTATGGCGATGATGTCGTCGCTGTCGTCGACGGGCCGGAAGACGTTGTCGACGACGACCCTTAACGGTGATGAAGACAATGACGGAGACGGCGGGAAAGACGGCGAACGTGGCGATGATGGCGACGATGGCGTTGACGATGACGAATCTGAGCTTCGCACTCCACGGTGGAACAACGAGACGATGACGTTCAGATGTCCCACGGCGGATGCTGCGACAACGATGGTCGATGACCCCGTGCACTTAGCAAGGTGACGACCGCGATCGTGGCAACGATCGCAACGATGGTGACGAAAGTGAGGATGGTGAGAAAGGCGATGAAGGCGGCGAGGAAGACAACGACGAGGTCGAACACGGGCACATAAAGTGGCGTCGAGTGGCCTTCGTAGCGCGAGCACGTCACAGCGAACCCGCCGGAAGGCGCGGATCGTCCACGAAGGCGGAGTGCGGCGTGCGTCTGCCTTTGTGCCGCGAAGAAGAACAAGCGGGGAGAGGAGGCAGGAGCAGGTGAAGGCGACACAGCAAGAAGGCTGGCATGTGTACCGTGATGTGCGCGTTTGGCGCCCAATCGTTAATTTGGCAAGGACGACCGCATCCTTATAAACACACAATTGTGCTTGGTGGACGACGACGAACGAGCAGTGCCCAAAACTGTTAAACGACAATTTCATCGCCCTCCCGTCGAAACGATGGTGTCGTGGGGCTCATCGATGATCACCATCACGAAAGGCTACAGGTCGCGGGGTAGACTGGCGCTGGCCAGTGACCCCGCCACCCATCTTCTCGCCACCCTTCGTCAATTTTGGCGGCGAAGGACCCCCGCCCCGAAAGGCAACCCCCATAATAGTCGCCATCCACGTCCTCCGCCAAAACAATGTGCGCATCACGAAAGTACCCAAGCACGAAACTCACCTACCCCCCCAAAGCACCCTGCCTCCACCCCCCCCCCCCCCCCYCCCCCCCCAACAAGCATAGCGTACATATTTGGGAGGGCGGSGGGGGGGGGRGGRGGGGKTTGGTTTGGCGGGAGAGGCGTCAACSCCCCCCCCCCCCTCCCCCTCCCCCCTCCCGCCACCTGGACCTCCGACAAACGCCACCCCACCCAGGGATCGGCAACGACACGAAATAGGATAGCAGGAAACAACACATTTCAAAATCTCCACTTGTACTGATTGGGCATCCACATTTAGACGACAATTTGCAATGAACACAAGCACGGCATCTCCATCGACGACTGTGAGAGGGTATTCACGATATGAACAACACTATTCCATAAATGGACGACATTGAAGACAACACCTTTATTACACCTTTGCATTTCATTCGGGGAGAGGACAACAAAACACATGCTGGTGGAGAGAAAGAGAGAGAGAGAGAGAAGGGGGGGGGGGGGGGGGGGAAGAGACCAAAACAGAGAGACAGAGGGAGAGAGACAAGTAGATAGATAGAAAGGGAGAGAGAAAGAGCAAATCGAAGTCGTCATTTAAAAAAGGGAAGTGCATACTGCACTTCATCGGCACCAATATAAATTCAGAGATGACGGAATTATCCGTCCCGACAAACAGCAGTAGCCTACGAGAAACCCCAAAAATAAAACAAAAAAAGAAACAGACGCCAATGTGACAGGAGAAGTCATCCACCCAATTGGACCACCACCCACTTCCCTGGCCAGCACGGCCAATCGAAAACTGTCACGTCCGCGATGGGCAGGCAACGACTACATCGACGACGGAAAAACTCTCACTTTTATGTCGTCCAAATGATGGAAGCCACAATGCGCACAGCAGAGGCGGCACAAACTCTAACGGTCGCGGATGGCCTTCGCTATCTCCAGCAGAGCGTGACACATCAGTTTGCTAACTTCGTCAGACGTTGCGTAGTGTTTTTTCTGCACTTCGACCCCGCTTCCAACGCCTCGCACTGCTGGATTTGGATAGAGCACAGTAGCTTGCTGTTGCACTCCATCGTCGATGCCACCAGAGCCCCGTGCTTCTCCATGCATTATGTCAGCGCTTCGAAAGTTTGCTGCCTCGTGCTCTTCCTCTTGTCGAAACCGGCAGGACTTCCTATCGTTTGAGAAGAACCTCTCGTCGACCCGTCCTCGTCGTCGTCGTGCCCTGCACCACCGTCCCCATCGCATTCAGGATCCCCAAAAGTGGCAGACGACAGATGCACGCCACCCGGAGCACCAGTGTTGGCGACGTTCATGGGGTTTATGGTGTGGCTCTTGGCGGTCGACCCCCGTATCTCGTCGTAAACCGCACGATCCATGTTGAAATTGAAGCCCTTCGACAACCTCTCTTTCCCAGAGAATTGGAGGAAGTTCTGTTTCCCGGACAAGCCTTGGAAGTGATGCACCTTCTTGAACTGCTGCATCAAATTGTCCCACTTCGTCCCGCACCGTTCTGCTTCTCTGTCGACGCCCACCTTTTTCAACCTCTGCGCCACATCCAACCACTTCCATTCTCGCGGCTTCATACGAGCGCACGCGGCTAAAGTCGGATATAACTCAACTGGTACAGAACCACCTCCCGCAGGGCGCCTCTGCATTCCAGGTGATATCATACGGCGAGCACAGATTATCCGCTAAGGATGTGTACCCTGAGATATGAACAGACAAAAGTGCAAGTTCTTCACTGGTTCAGCCAAGAGATGATAATGGAGCTGCAATTACTGAAGATCAAAGTCGGTGACCCCTGGGAAGAAGCAGACATCAGAACCTTTTTAATCAAATTGCTGACAAACGGCACCCTGCAGAAGGGCGGCCCAGTAGACAAAGGGTCATGGCTCTCCTTTTAATAAAAATAAAAAAAAGGGGGGGGGGGAAGAGAACGAAGAGAGAAAGCGATGAATGTAATTGACGTGCTTTCTAACAAGAACAGACAATGGAAACTCAACAAACGAACAACAGACCTCGATTTGCGCACTCTCAACGTCAATGGATTGGTTGTTGCAAAACCAACCAAACGGAGGGCGATCATCGAGCTCATGAGGGGAGTGGAAGGAAAAGACTGGCCAGACGTCATATGCTTACAAGAAACCCATCTGGCTGACACACCGAAACACAACCATGTGCACAAAGAAATATGGCCATACCAGGCATACCGAGCCTATGCCCCGAAACCCGGCAGTGGAGGAGTAGTCATCTGGCTCCCCCCGGGGTCTAGGGTGGAACCACTCAATTGGGAGGCGGACCAGGAGGAAGGGAGATGGGTGTACATGCTCACGATGCTGGAAATTGAAGTGGTGAGCATCCTGAAAGTGTATGGCCCAAATGAGCCCAAGGAAAGACAGTTGTTCTTTGAACGACTAAAAGCAAAACTGCCGGCGGGAATACCGATAATAATGGCAAGGGATTTCAACACGGCCCCGGACCGGTGGCTAGACAGATGGAAGATTTCATCTCCCTGCCTATTCTACGTGGAAAACGACGAAAGAACCATAGCAGATCTAACTCAATCTCTCAACCTCGTAGATGCATTCAGACAAGCCTTCCCTACCAGACACGGCTTTACATGCTTCCGCAAGAACCGATCAGAGAGCGTGTCTAAATCGCGGATCGACCTAATTCTAATCTCAAATGAATTGCAATGGGCCCTACAAATGACAGAAATACTCCTCTGCAGTCCCCACCCAGGCCTCGACCATGCAATATGCCTGGCCATCTTCTCGTTTCGAAAGAAGCCAGACGAGGGGATGGGATTCCACAAACTCAACACATCCCTCCTAACTATAGACCGCTTCAAAACCTATCTGAAAGACATCTGGGCCTATTGGCGCCAACAAAAGGACATGATTCAGGATGACATACTATGGTTCAACAACGACCTGGCATTCCTGGGCCGCAAGTGCAACAAATACTCAAAACTCCTCGCAGCTCGGCGTAACGCGGAAGAAATAAACCTCCAGACTACAACACCTTCAATAACAAGAAGAAGACATGAGCGACGCCACAAGACTAACAGAAATAGCTAATGAGATACAAACGCTAGAAGCCCAGATCCTGGAAAAAATGGAGTACCGCTGGCAAGGCATTAGGATCCGGGGAAAACTGCACAAACACAATGCCGAAGGAGCAATGGACACAAGATTTTTCGCAATGGCCAAAGCAAAGTTCGGGCGAACGACGATCGAAGCCCTGGAGGACCCGAAGGCTCACGACGGTCCACTACTCACATCAACAACAGCCTGCACAAAGATAGCAAGGGACTTTTTTCAAAACCTCTTCACATTGGAGTGCGGACCATATCCAGAGGAGCAAAGACTAAAGGAAATCGATGAATTTCTGCTCCCTCTCATCAGGTCTCTGTCTGAGCAACAAAAAGAACTGTTAGAAAAGCCACTCACAAGAGAGGAGGTATGGTCCGCACTGAAGCTCTTGGAAAAGGAAAACACCCCCGAGATAGATGGTCTGCCAAAGGAATTCTGGGAGGAAATGTGGGAGGACATGTCGCAAGACTTGATGGGGTACTACAATGCAATGTGGGAGGAAGGCAGGACAGGGGAATTCGTAGGCCACGGGGTCTTAACACTCATACACAAAAAAGGAGCAAAGACGAACATAAAAAACTACAGACCAATTACACTCCTCACAGTAGTCTATAAAATGGTGGCAAAAACACTGACAGACCGCCTGACCAAAGTAATGGAAGACATCATACACCCCAAACAGATGGGATTCATCGAAAACATGAACATCCAGGACAATATCCTACTAGTTAATGAAGTGATCAAGCTAACAAGGCAATCTAAACAAAACCCGGCCTCATCTTCATCGATTTTGAAAAGACTTACGATCACGTGGATTGGATAATCCTGGACAAATGTCTGGAAATTTTTAATTTTGGCCCCAACTTAGACGGTGGGTGCAGATCCTCCACAAGAACACAACAACTAGGGTCATGGTCAACGGCAACCTGGCACCACCAATTAATTTACAAAGGTCAGTAAGACAGGGAGATTCCCTGAGCCCCTTACCTCTCCGTGATAATTATGGAAGCTCTAGCAGCAAATCGGGCACAGAGATATCAACAGAATACAACTATCTTCAATCCCCAAAGAAGCTATCCCGGTATGCTTCATGTTTGCGGACGATCTGACCCTTATGGTGGATGCAACCCGAGAGTCGGTGGAAGGAGTCTAACAGATGATGGACCATTTTTGTGCCTTATCGGACATGAGAGTTAACTGGGGGAATAAGACCCTAGGCTGGTAGATCCACTATCAGGTGGTAAGAACCCCCGAACAACCAAGGGTTAGATGGTTACCGCACGAAGCCCCAATCAGGGTCATGGGAGTCTCATTGACAGCCTTCGGCATACCACCAACCAACAACGAATGGATAACCAGACCCCCCTTAGAGAAACTAGCCGTATGGAAAGATAAACACACCTCACTGATGGGCAGGGCCCTGGTTATCAACAACGTGGTGCTCGCCTCTCTCTGGTACAAATCGGCTATTTGGGGGCTAGACAAACCCTCCCTAAAAGCCCTACAGCGATAGCTGGTTGCCTTTTTGTGGCGGGGGAACCACGAAAAACACAATGTTATCAGCAGAGTAGCATGGCTAGCGATTATCCAACCCAAAGTTAAGGGGGGGTTGGGTATTATCGATCCGACAATACAGGTCAAGGCTATGGCCATACAATGGCTTAATCGTCTGCTCTTCTGCCCGAATACCCCATGGAGAGACCTGGCACTAGAGCAGCTCTCGAGATTAGCTCCAGAAACACCGGCCCACATCAACCCGCTCACATGGATTGAAAACAGAGAATGGCCAATCCCGCGGCGACGAGCATAGCGAGAAAATGCGGACGAGGTCAATTCACCGAGACGTGAGGCAAGGAAGGACCTGCAGAATGACCCTTTCTGGCCAAACCTACTGCAGATATGGAGAAACCTTTCACTGCCAGACAAAACCCACCCAGAAAGATGGGAGGAGGTGACCCGACAACCATTATTTGGAAATACAAGGATAACTAACACAAGGGGCCAGGTCCTGCATTGCACGGACTCCCCATGGAAAGGATGGGTGAAAAAATGGGTCCTTAGAATTAGGGACATCTGGGACATGGATAGTAGGGACTGGATCGCAAGAGACCAACTTAAGGAAAAGCTGAGGTATTGCCACAAACCGGAGGAGGCCCTGGGACACTTGATAGAATGCATTCCCCTACACTGGTGGAAAATCCTAAGAAAGGGGCCCTCGATACGAGAGTTTGACTGGGTCCTAATTCGGGGCCATCAGGGAGAAGTGGGTAATGTGGTGCGCAGAAACCCGACAGGATCGGTGGCAGTCGACATCTTCACAATCTGCAATGATAACTCAGTCCAAAAGGCTAACCCTGAACAGATACAACTAGTCGAAGAGAAGGAACTCTCAAGAATTAGAGTGTTGAGGGAGGACGAGAGATGGGTGACGTTCTCCCCGGACACGCCGATTTCCCAACTGCCCTTGGACCCCTAGGAATGGGTATGGACAAACACAATAGGCAGGGGTAGAACCAGCACTAAAACGCTATCTGATATCACAGTCAAAGCAACATACAAAATGCTCCGACCGAAAACCAACCTGCGGGACCGGGTGGAAGCGAGATGGATGAATCACCTGAACATCAGCAAAGAAGCACTGAGAAATGTTAAATGGTTCCAATTAATCAAATCTAAACCTGCCAACCTGGTCTCCTTACAATGGCAAATGGAACACAGGTGCCTACCAACTAACAATTGGCTGATTGACAGGACCAACCTTGAACAGAAAGGACTCGCCCTGCCCTGGTGTAGATTATGCACGAATGCATTCCCATCAAGAAAAAGACCAGAGACAATAGAACATATATTTCTTCAATGCCTGGGCGGCGGGCGCTGTCAGGCTCTGGCCATGGTGGGATAGAATCTGGGACCAACTGGGAACAGGGACACCCTGGCCATAGGACTAGAGGGCCCTGATGTTGGAAAAATGGCCCTCGGAACAGCCTGATGACTTCACCCTTAATATGTTTAAACAAGGACGCAGGGTAGTCTTATGGGCACTGTGGAGACGACGCTGCACCTATGAGATGGAGGGAGTGAGAATGGAAGGGTCAGAATTTACGGAGAGCTTACAGCAACAGATCCAGACAAACATAATAGCAAGATGGGAGGAAGTCAAAATGCAAATCAAACACACCCACACTCAAAACGAAATAAAGGAAAAAATCCAAAGATTCTGTAGAGACTGGCTCGGGGGGAAAGCGGGGGGGAGGATGGGGAAAGTGGAATGGAAAGGAGGAGAGAAGGGGCAGAAGGAGGGGCAGGACAACGAGCAGATAACCAGAGACTATAGACTCCTCTTCAATGATTGGACCAAGCTAGAAGATTCAATTCCATTGCGGCCAAGCGACCAATTCCCTGACTTCCCCCCCCCCTTTGCAAATAGTCTTGTAAGCAAGGCATGGTATGAGGGAGAGTGAGGAGTAGCTAGACTGCTAGAGCCTATGGATAGCATCAGGCGGCCCAACGAAGGGCTGAAGAGGCAAATCTAGCAAAGTCTATTTGTTCTCAAGGATTAGACGTGCATATTGTACTCGGAAGAAGGGTAGGACTAGCAGTGGGGTTTGCAGTGGGGTTTGCATAAACATGTGAAATATTACGATGTGAAGGGACGCTGGACCCGGTTTCCAGCAGGTGTCGCTCCCCACCAATAAACGGAGCCGCCATGAGAAGTAGTAGTGGTGTCTGCTTCTACCAACACCACTATCACTTCCTTGGGCTGTTTTTTTGTAAAAAAAAAAAAAAAAAAAAAAAAACGAGCTTACGGGGTACCCATCCCCTGCAGATGCTCGTCCTGGTCACGTTTAGCCCGGATGAGGGCTATCATGTCGTCGACGGACCAGAAGTGACGACCTCCTTCCGCATCAGCGTCACCTTCGGCATCGCTCCCTTTCCCCGCCGCTTTTTTCCCCCGACGACCATTGCGAGCACACGCCCTCGTCTTCCCGCCTTCACCGTCGTCCTCCCCGCCTTCACCGTCGTCGTCGTTCCACTCCTGATCGTCCGTGCCCACCGCAGGTGCGTCGCCGTCGTTTTCCTCCTCCCCCACACGCAGTCGCTGCACCCCCCGAGTTATGGATTCCTCCCGCCGTGGATGAAGCATCCGTCGCTGTTTTGCCCACACCTCCCTCCCGTCACGTGCATCACCAACATCGGCAATGCCACAATCCGTCTCCCCGCATTCGCCTTGACGAGGGGGGGCAGTCGAACTGGCGGATAGGGGAGACGGAGATTGCATCCACAGGGAGTGAGCCGAGGCACCTCTCGACACAGACGGCGACCGGTATTGCTGCCTCGGAGGATCCATGTTGTTCCCCGACGCCTCCCGGACCGGCGCTGGAGACTTTGATGACCGCGCAACAGCCGTCACTTGCCCGCCGTCGTCATCGGGATGGTGGTTGACGATGACCGTTCGCGAGGCGGCGGACGACCTCCCGCTACACAGCCCGAATAACAGATTCACGTCGCCATCGCCTTCGTCGCCACTCAGCCCCTGCCGGAGGAGTTCGGTGTACGACTGCCCATTACCGCCGTCGCGGCTTCCACAAAGCTCTGTAGCCGCCCACTCTTGGGTGGACCCGCTTCCCAGCGGCACGGTCCGTGACCGTCTGTCCTCCGCCTCCTCGTCGGACGTGTCCGGCAGAGGTTGCAAGTGCGGTGGCAGGTGCGTGTACCCAGACCGCTCTGACAACCTTGAACTTCTCGATGGGCTCTGCCCAACCCGCTGGCCACCACCCTGATCCCCTACAGACCTGCACATCCCCGGGCGCCCCTCCATATTGACGCCCTTCTTCGAAGACCGTCTTCTGTGGCCACATCACGAAACGATGTCGAGGATGCACATGTGGAAGATAACTAAGAGGAGGAGCAGGAGGACGACCAGCACCAGCAGCGGCAGCCTCCGAAAGACGTCGGCCATGAAACGCACATGGACGACGACAACAACTACAAGACAAAACGTGGACGTCCAGGAAACGGCGAGGGTCAATGGTGCAAACGGCCGATCGGAGCTACGGACAAAAGCAGGGTAACGTATTCCGTCGTGGAAGACACTGCGCAATCGGGAGAGCGGGGGCCGACTGAAGTATTCGAATCTGCTGACCGTTGGGCGCTTTCCTGCTCGTGCCGAAGGGCAGCGACACAAGGCAGCCCCTTTTCGACGCCGCATAGGACGGCAGGCCGCCAAAGGGGACCGTTGGCGGAGTATTCCATGACACCGACCGTTGCCAACCGGAGATGTCCGTCCACGGGCCGTCAGGAACAGCAATGGACCAGCCGCGACAAAATTTGTCATCGAGAGAGATGCCCTCGACGCCCCGATTCTTCCGGATGCTCGACCTCCAAGGGACCTCGGGAGGACCCTTGGGGAACGCGTCCAAATGGCTGTAGCCCGAGGAATCCCCGAGGAAATGTTTTCACTTTTTTTTTTCATTTCTTCCCCGAGGATAAGTGGAACCATGATTTCCTCGGGGATTTTATGTGCCCGAGGAGTGTCGAACGAGCCCCATGATATATTGAAAAATCGAAAATTTGAAATAATGGCAAATGGGGTCCCTTGGTTGAGAACTCCATCCATTTATGTAATTGAAGGCCAAGGGACCAAATTTGCCATTATTTCAAATTTTCCACCGTTGATACATTTAAAATTTGAAATAATGGCAAATGGAGTCACTGTGAACATTTCAAATGGTTGAGAACTCCACCATCGATATATTGAAAATTTGAAATAATGGCAAATGGGGTCGCTGTGAAACGTGGAGAGTGCTAGCGCGGTCCCCATTGGGGTGCAGAAGGTGCAGCGAGGGCGCCGACGGACGAATGAGCGGTGGGCGCTTGTGCATTGCAAGTCATGACGATGGAGGGAGAGCTCCCGGGTGGTGCGAGGGCGATATTGGAGAGAAACATGGTGGTCGCAGCTGTGTCAGCTGTCTCAATGCGTTATTGCATTGAGAGAACGACAGCTCGCCTGAGAGGAGATTGTTTGTTCACAGGCAGAGGCAGCTGATGCAACAAGCGATGGATGCACCCGATTGTGTGTCGTTATCAGAATCCATTGTGCAATTCTGCTGCACCATGGCATCGGGTGTGATCCCGCGGGCGACGTTGAGCTGGTGGATGAGGAGAAGGACGGGAGGGACATGGGAGGATCTCTGGCAGGTTGACGACGCGGTGGGGGGTACCACAAGGAGAAGCTGAGGAGTGGAGTAGTCAATGGCGCACGCCGGCTGTCTGTTGGAGGTTTCCCGGCTGTCCCTCATCGTTTTCCTCACCATTCGTAGTTTCCATCTGCTGCCAGGACCCCGCACAACAACGTACACGTGGAACAACACGACAAGGAGCAAGAGAAGAGTGGCCAGCAGCAGGAGCGGGAACTGCCAGAGGACGTCCGCCATGAATCGCAGCATGCAAGGCGTGTACCAAACAAAGCTTGCATCAATGCGCCCGACAATAGCCGACAAAACATGCTTGGCAAATGACTGCAATCGGCCGACAATGCTTCAACATTGCCTGTAGAAAAATAAAATTTTTTGACCGTTGGACATCACGGTCGGCGACGCGTGCACGAAAAACCCTGCTTCGTGAAGCGCCTTGCAGCTGAAGAACCACCTCTACGCATTTCCGCGCCAACGGTAATGGTGGAAGGCCGTTGGAGGGCCATCGGGTACTGGAGGCCGGCGATGTCCGCCCAATGGACCACGGACGACCTGCGCACCAACATCGACTCCAAATTCTCCTGTCGGCGCTCACTCCAGAACACTTCGTCAATCGTGGCTCCTTTAACCCAAGGGACCTCGCAAGGCCCCCTTGCATCCAAGGACGTTTTGGCAGGGGATTCTGAGGAACCCAAGGAAATCTCTCAGGAGCATTTTCACATTCATTCAAGGAATTTGGTGAATTAGGACGCAGTGTAAGGATGCCAATTTTCAAAAAATTGGATTTCCAAGGAGAGCCTAACTGTCCTTCACTTTTCCTTTTATTGATTTTTCAGATTCTCTTTAATCTATAAACCCACACTGCATATATAATATTACATATATTGAAATGATGGCAAATGGTTTGAGTTTGTTCATTACTTTACCATTTTTTTTTTTTCAAAGGACGAGGATCCTGGCTTAGCTTTGTATATTCATATAGCTGGGAAACGGGCCCAGCGTCCCTTACATCATTTAGAGTGACCCAAGCGAAATGAGCCAAGCACACCGGCCTGACAGAATGAGGGACAATTCCCAAAAGCAGACAAAGATTATCAAATCTCCTAATACTGAGCATTTTAGTGTTCTTGTGTAGATTACAACAGTTGTCTTTCTTAGCTGAAGCCGGGTAATGGCCCCAGTATCTCAAGGATTTCTCCATAAATTTCTCAATTTCTCAATATGATCTGGAATGGGACGCTGGGCCCAGTTCCCAGCACGTGCTGCTCCACACGAATAGATTGGAGCATGCTCCCATTTAAAAAAAAAAAAGGGGTGGGGGGGAAATGGGTACGGGTAAGGATGTCAGATTGCCATCTCCACGAGATTCTGCCCTCAACTTGCGGCCCTATACATGGAGATACACACTGATCTGCACTAGGCAGGTCCAATATGTCAGGCCCAAATACTTTCAGGAAGGGTCCCCAGACTGGTGCTTTAAACCACCAGTACTTATGAGTCACTTATGACCCTTTGCCAAGCCTAGAAATTCCCTGCGTGCCAAAAATAATGAACTGGCGCGTCTTCTTCTTTGGCTGGCACCAGCAGGCATTTAGCTCCAGCCGCGCCCTGAAAATTGCGGTCTGGTGAGCTTGCGCTGCTCTTCCAGTCCCAGAGAGAAGTGCCTTGGAAGTATTGGTCGTACAAACCACCAGTACCTTTTCCTGCTTGAAAAACAATTCCATGCCGGCTAACACGGAAGGAGAGCGGGGTTTGGCATTGGACTCAGTAGTGCAATGAGAGAGGAAGCCAGTGGGCCCAAGGAAAAGGGGCAAATGGACTGCAACATGTCCACCTGGTTTATGTCGTGCATTTGTTTCCACATGCACGGACGCTGAAGGCAATGACGTGAAAAAAGAAAAGAAAAGGAACCTTTCAGGGCATTTTCATGCCATCACTTCCGAAAATGTATCTGGTCGCGGTTATGGGTGAATCTGAAGGCAATGACGTTCTGAAGGTTTTCCTTTGAAACAATGGTGGATGTGGCAGGTTTTGAGTTCGTAAAGGCAAAAAAAACATGAGCCGGCAAAGAAATCATGCGCCGACTTTGAAACAGCAATTTCGGTCGAAAAGCACCCGTTCGGCTCTTTTTTCTTTGTCTCCCCATCTGACACCAGGGCCGACCCCTGTAAAATATCACACTCAGCCTGACACCACAGCCGCGGTACTTTCATTGCCCTTTTCTACTCACGCCTGGTTTCTTTGCCGACACATGTTTTTTTTGCCCCCTATGAAACTCTGATGTGACATGAACGTATATTCTTTTTAGGAAGAAGAATCTCGTCTGTGTGGTGACTCCCTGTGAGGGACGAGGTGCAATCAAGTGCCTGTCAGCAAAGGAATGTACTAGGGGTGCTGATAGGAGCAGACACCTCTAGTACTGTCGGGGAGGCTCCATCTATTGGTGGGGAGCATCACCTGCTGGAAAAAGGATCCAGCGTCCCTTTCAACAGCAAAGAGATTCCTGCAAGTACATAACATGCAGCCGGATGAAACCTGACCCCGAGGTCTCCAACATCTCCCAACCTGCCTGGGGCTTTCTTCGCCTACCTAGCCCTACCTTTGACCAGCCCCCTACCTCCTTGTCCATCGTACCCCGTTCGAGGGCAGTCTCATGCTAGCTTTTTCCAGAATGTATCTTGCCGCACTTATGGCCCGGCATGGATGAATCTGAACTTCTGAAGGCAATCACTTTTTTCTCTCTCTTTTAAATACGCTCCAATCTATTTGTGGGGAGCATCATGTGCTGGGAGCTGGGCCCACCGTCCCTTATAATGAGAATACAATAATGAAATTGATGATATAACGAGAATACAATGATGAAATTGATGATATAATGAGAATACAATAATGAAATTGATGATGATTTGATGATGATTTGAGGATGATTGGGGGATGATTGGAGGATGATTTGGAAGATTGTGATAATTAGGAATGTATCTAAGATTTGGAAAAGATGGCCATCTCAGAACTCTACTTCTATCCAATCCCTCATTCAAGGTATCCCTTTCTACCCAGCCAAATCCAATCGTAGCTATACTGTCTACACATCCAGGCCTATACCGGTCTCACGCCCCCAATCAAGCTAGGTTACAGAGCAGAGGGACCCACCCCAGCTCCGACCATCGTCGACCTGACAGTAGCCCCTGGTCAGTCACTGGATTTCCTTCCTCCCTTGGAAATCCCCAGATCTCTCTACGAGGCCTCAAGCCCCTATGTAACAGGTTACAGGACAATGCCCCGGCACTGGCCAGCGTCTCTCTGGCATCGACTGACCTAGAGCACAAAACATACACAGTTATATCTGAATTCAACTAAGACAATTTTTTTTTTTTTTTTTTTTTTTTTTTTTTTTTTTTTTTAAAGGCCCTTGTGCAAGACCTCTWTCCTGGTGGTGGTAAGAGAACCACYGGGATTGAGGCTTTGCCTRGCGGGCCGCTCCATCTATTGGTGGGGAGCAACACCTGCTGGAAACCGGGTCCAGTGTCCCATATCTTATCACCTCATTACATGCCTATCCTGCTGCAGGGTCGGGTATGGGGGGGAGAGACACTGGGGGCCACCAGTGGCGTCTCCCTCCCTCCCCTAACCGCCGCCATCCACCTACTATCCTCATGGCGCCTATAGTGTCTTTGTGTCTTTGCACTCTGCAATTGAAAAAAGGCTGCAGCAGCAGAAAGGCCGGAATGAGCTGCACAGAAATCAGCTGGAAATGACTGACATTTGACTATTATTGACTTAATATACTGACCTGCTGGAAACCGGGTCCAGCGTCCCATAAATTCTACTTTTGAGCAATCATCCTTTGAAGTGACGCGTGCTGGGAACCGGGTTGGTGGGGGAAACCGGGTCTCATGCAACTGGCAGTATTTCTGCTAAGGATAGCAGGTGGGGTGGGAAAGGGTCTGCGAAGTCCTGAGCAGGTCGTAGCGGGGTGCCAGGATCAATCGTGGTCCAGTCGTGAAAGATCAGCTGGTAGTCTCTTACTATCTCTGTCCGGGGTTCTCCCTGCGATTCCCGTTCAGGATGGTGGCCGGTCCACTTCACCTCGGCCACCCATCCCTCCCTTTCTCCACCCAGCCAGTTCTTGCAGAATGTAGAGATGATCCTGTTCATATCCCCCCAGGAATACATCAGGTCGAGCTTGTCTTTGGCTGTCTTCCATTGGGCCGCTATCTCATGCTGGACCAATGTTCGGATTTGCTCCATGGCCTCGTCGTTTTCCACCCTCGCCCCCTCTATCTCCCGACAGCACCTCATCCACCATATAGTCCATAGGACACTCCGTCTGCCTAGGCTGAACATGTTTTCCTCAAATGTCTTCCCCTGGATTGGAGGGTAATACCCCAAGAGAAGGGCCCTCCAGTCCCATGGCCAGACCGCACCAGGGACTATGTGACGCCAGATCCTGTCCCAACTTCTCCATAATAGCACTGATGTTGGACATTGGAGGAATACATGTTCGATGGTCTCAGCCCTCCTCCTCCCGGGGTAGCTCAGGAGACATTTATGGCACCATGGTAGTGCCTTCCCTTGTTGTTCCAGGCGGGTATGGTCTATCAGCCAATCATTGGTGGGTAGACACCTGTGCTCTATTTGCCACTGGAGTGCGGAGATTTTGGCGGGTCTTTTGCTGTAGTGTGCAAACCACTGGATGGGTTTCAGTAGTTTGCGGTCTATATTGAGGTGGCGATACCATCTGTCTTCTACACGGCCTCGTAATCTATATTTGGGCCTGAGCATTCGATAAGCAGACTTAGATTTTAAGTTGCATAGTGTCAGTGCTTTTGCCTCTCCCTTCCTGGTTGGGATGCTCAGGGTCCATTGCCACTCGTCAGGGTCCAGGGGGAGGTCCTCGATTGGAGTCATTAGGTTGTACGCCCGCTGGTGGCCTCCCTCATCAATGACCCTAATGCGATAGACATCCCTCTGCTCCTTCCATATGAAGGGCTGATGGTTACACCGCAGTCTATCGTCCTTTAGAATGGAGAAGACTTCAACTAGCACATGTGCCTGGTCTGCGAGGTGCACGTGCCCCACCTCCCGCTCGTGGTTAGGCAACCCTACCCAGTCATCTTCCTTAATGCAGGGGCCTTTTCTAAGAGTGGCGTACCAGTGGAGGGGTAAGTTGTCAATCAACTCAATCAGTGCTCTTTCGGTGAGGTGACAATAACGTAGTGTTGTTCGTAACCTCTCCACGCTCTTCCAATTTCTTGCCTCTGCATCCCAAAGGTCCCCAACCCTTCGTACACCGTGTTTCACCCAACCCTTCCATGGTGAATCCGACGCGCACCGCACACACCCTTCGAAATTTGTTATTAGGCGGTTGTCGAATAGGGGCTGCCTAAATATTTCTTCCCACCTTTCTGGAACCGGCCGGTTGGGGGGGGGGGGGGCTCCTCCATGTACGTATGAGACGCACCCAGTATCTGTCGGTAGGATCCCGTTTCTGTACCTCCTAGGTAACCTCCAGTATCTGTCCCCCAGCCATACTCGGGGATCAATCTCAGGTGGAGATTCTGGGGCGAGGTCAGAGATTTGTGCCATGGCAAGGGCGACCCATGGGGCGGACGGTGAGAAGATGATAAGCTGAAGCCAGCGAATCGAGAGAGCCTGGAATTGTGTGGTCAAATCCACGATTCCTAGGCCACCTTTGTTCTTGGGTTGGATCACCGAGTCCTACGCAACGCAGCTTATGGCGTGGGAAATGTTACTATCGCCTCTCCACAGGAAGGCCGCCAGTTGTTGTTTCAGTACTTTGAGCCCCCCGTTACTCATGGGTCATATGATGGCCTTATACCAGAGTGTGGCCAGGATCACATTGTTAATGAAAAGTGCCCGCCTAAAGATGGATGTGCGTTTATTGTTCCATTTTTTCAATTTGATTTGTGCTGGTCCGGTCAGCCACTCGTCATTCGATGCTGGCCTTCCTCTAGCAGTGATCAGTGCCCCTAAAATTCTTAGGGGGTCGTCAAGGGGGAGCCATGTGATTCTCGGGTTCTCTGGAGGTCTGCCCCCTTGGTGATGCATCCACCATCCTGTAGTCTTTTGTCCCCAATTTACCGTCATATCCGACAAGCGACATAATTTGTTCATGAGGTGCTGGATTTCTTCCATGTTGGCCTCAGTCGCCTCTACCATTATGGTAAGGTCATCAGCAAACAGGGAGCAGATGGGTATTGCCTCTTCCGGGACATTCGGTATCTTGATACGTGTGAGGTCTTTGTTCTGTCGCAGATTGGCTGACAGAGCTTCCATAATTACCAAGAAGAGAGAGGGGGCAATGGGATCCCCTTGTCTCACTGACCGTTGGAGTTCAAATGGAGGCGCCACTGACCCATTGACCTGAACACAGGTTGTGACATTATTATGGAGGATCTTAACCCAGCGCCGGAAGGTGGGTCCGAAGTTCATTCTTTCCAAACGCATGTCTAGAAATTCCCAGTCCACGTGGTCGTAGGCTTTTTTGAAATCTATAAAGATAATGGCCGCGTTTAGCTGTTTTCAGCGCGCCAATTGGACCACGTCGTTAACCAGCAGGATGTTTTCTTGAATATTCCTGTCGGACATGAACCCTGTTTGGGCTGGGTGAATGACCTCCTCCAATACTGTCGCGATGCGGTTGGCCAATGTTTTGGAAAGCATTTTATATACCACGGTGAGCAGTGTAATAGGTCTGTAGTTTCTACTAAGACAATAACCACGCCCGAAATCCTTTTTTTTTTCTTTTTTTTCTTTTTTTTGAATTGGACATGCTCCAGTCTATTCGTGGGGAGCAACACGTGCTGGGAACCGGGCCCAGCGTCCCATTCAAAAACATATTGAGAAAATTATGCTGAAAACTTTGAGATACCGGGGCCATTACCTAGCTTCGGCTAAAGATGATAGCTATGCAATCTACACAAAAAGTTAGGTTCTCTAAGGTTTGATCATGGGAATATTCAGATCGAAAACCACCTGCCTTTAGCGACTGTCAGCAGCTCAACCCTATCCGCCTCTCCCCTATACCCCGATACCCAATCTCTACCAGGCCTCCCACCCCCAACTGCTAGGTTACAGAGTGGCACGACCCACCCCAGAAAACCCCCACATGTTAGGCTACAGGGCAAAGCAACCCGCCCCGGCTCCGGCCAGCGTCGACTAAGTATCAGCTCGCCAATAGACACTAGAGTGCCTTCCACCCTCGACAACTCTCCAGATCTCTCTACCAGGTCTCATGCCCCCGTACCGTGCGGGTTATAGGGCAGCGCAACCAAGCCCCAGGACCGACCATCGTCATTCTGACCTCGTCCATTCGCAAACCACTGGGACCTAGGACATCAGCAGATACCAGACAAGCCACCAATCATCGCCATAGCTGTAGTTCCGATCATCCACTCTTTCAAGCACTGGCTGCAGACATCCAACAAAAAAACCTTCTCAACCCTACTCCGACAAGACTTACTGCGGTAGAGCCACCATCTCCACCGCTGCTGTACCCTATTTCCGCCCTACTGGCTAGCCCCTTCGCCGCAGAGCGCATTATCTCCAACCATCACCACAAACACAGTCCACTGCAACCAGCACCAAAATTATGGAGAAATCCTGAGAAGATTGTGGATGATGATTTACCGGATGTTGAAGAAGACTTGTAGAAAATTCCCATCCCCCCCCTCCCTACGTTCATCTCTTTCTGCCCATCCCTCCCTCCACCGAAAAGAACCGTTCTGATGACGAACACTCGTCCTCAGCCCCAACTAGGGAGGGAGGCAATCACGTTGAGAGATTTGTATGTTTTGTTTTTTTTGTTGAAAAAACTGCGCCTGTGACCGCTGCACAGTTCAGAATTCGCAAAAATAACAGTCCACTGCAAGATTGGGCCATGTGCAGTTCGAAACAGCAAGAAAAAGAGTAATCTATGCTTTCCACGGCCTACCAGTTCATAATTGGCAAAAACGGGAGGTGGCCTGGCCTAGCAGGCCGTCCCCTTTTTTTTTTTTTTTTTTTTTTTTCGTTT
>BFEA01000071.1:3188605-3205435 GCA_003427395.1 Chara braunii | reverse complement strand
GGGTCTGTTGGCAAGGGGGGGGTTGTTGTGGGGAGGTGATCACCACAGAGGGCATTACCCGAATCGGGCCGGGTTGTCGACCATCTGTGCTGGGCTGAGGAGGGGGGTGTTGTGTGGGGTGGAGCCGAGGCAGCAGAGGTTGGCCCATGACCGGACAGTAGGAGACCGGGAGCGGCTTCCACTGCCATTGTCGCTCATTCTGCCACCATGGCTTCCATAGCATACATAGTGATGCATCAAGTTCCCCCAGTTTCTTCTCCGGGTCCAGCCACAGTTGCTCAAAGAGAGATATTTGTTCTGATCTCTTTAGCGGGTCAGTTATTTGAGATAGAGAATCTTTCAGTTGGGTCCAGGCCTTATGAGTGGCCGCACGAACAGTGTCAATGATGTGCAACTTGGCTTGCTGATATCCGAAGAGGTGTTCTTTCCTCTCGTGAGAGCATCTGACCCGCCAGGGTGTCATCAAGATTTCCATTCTGGTGAGCGAGAAGAGGTTCATCTGAAACGGTGTCCATGTCTGTGTAGCATCGGGGAGATGGCCCAATAGTACCACCGCCAGGTCCCATGGGAAGTCCTGGCCTGTGAGATGGAGCCATGCAGCACTCCACCACAGCAATATCTGTCTTGCCAAAGGGAAAAATAGTAGGCAGTGCTCGAGGTCAGCTATTTGCTTCGGGCTGGAGAGACCACAGAAAGTGCAGATTGGGGACTGCTTTTGTTCCAGTTGTGAGCGGGACACTACCCAGTCAGGTGTTGGTAGGCATCTGTACAGAATTCGCCATTGCAGTGCTCTATGGGATGTGGGCATCAATCGGGCATACTGGGGCCAAGCAATGCGCTCAATCTCCCGGTTCGTAAGTGTGGAGTCTTGTTCCCAGCGGTGTTTTGCTGTATTTGTGGTATCTATCGTTCTGTGCATTCTTTTGTGGCAGTCTTTCACTGCAAACTTCCAAAGCGGGAGAAGCTTAGCACCCCCCCAGCGCCATTCAGAGGGGTCAAAGGGTAGCTGACACAGGGGTACTGTTGATTCGTACCCGTACCATCCATCGTTGTCATCTCCCAGCACCCTGACTCTGATAAGTCGGCCCAGGGTAGCGCGGTATCCAAGTCCTAAAGACAACAGATGGAGGTCTTGGATCAGCCATGGGATACAGAAGATAGGTCACATATGGGATGATGAGAAGAAAGGCTGGCTCGATGTCATCACCGGAAAGAGAACGTACAGGAAATAATAAGAAGCATACCATTTAGAATGGTACTTTCAGGGTCTTGGTTCAGTATAGAAGGGGATTCGGGATCAAAGTAAGAAATGGGGAATGAACTTCAATGAAGTGACTACCGACACGTGACTATTGTTGGTAACCGAACTCCTCAAAGAGGATTTCTCCTGGAAATTAGGAGAATGTGGCGTAGTGATTCAAGAAGTAACTCCAACCCGGGCCTACCAGTTCTCACACAGGGTTACCAACAATAGTCACGTGTCGGTATTCACTTCATTCCCCATTTCTTACTTTGATCCTGAATCCCCTTCATACTGAACCAAGACTCTGAAAGTGTCATTCTAAATGGTTATGCCCTACGCAAAATCAGAGTAATGGGCTTATGGCCAAAGGTGATATTTCAAATCAACACTGTCATCCAGGACTTGGAGTTCGACCTGGCGGAATGGCGTTGGCAACCGAAGAAAGGTAAAAGGAAGAACCTGATTGTACCGATATCGGATTACACAGTCAAAGAGATGTTGCTGAAGACACAAGACCTGGATCCGACAATTAGAAACAGATGGTTAAGGTTGTTAAGGGAAGAAGCAAGCCAAATCACAGAAATACCTTGGAAACAATTCAAAACAATACGCCCAGTCAAAGTGAGAAGCCTCCAGTCGCTTACCACATATGTAGCCCTGCCGTCAACCACTGGCTACATATTAGAAGAAAGAATAAAGACCCTAACAGCTCCGATTTATGCCTTGTGTGCTCAGACCAAGAACAATAAGATATAATCCACTGTTTAATCAGATGTAAAGAAGCAACAAAATTATGGGCAAGGGCATCTGATCTGTGGGACCACCTCTTCTCATCTTCCTTCCTGGAAAATCCCATTCAACTCCTCCTATGGACTAACCTTCCTTCCCATCTGTCCAAGCCAGAAACGTTGTGGTTCAGAATGATTTGTAAAGCCACGTTATGGGCAATCTGGAAGGAGAGATGCAGCAGGACTCTGGACAAGACAAGAAACCAAATTGACAAGGTATGGTCTGCTACAAAGGTCATGATGGAAGCAGAGGTTCTCTGCAAATGGAGGAAGGTTAAGGAAACTGCGCGGAGCTATCTGGACACATGTCAGTTACACCTGACGGAGTTCAGAAGAATTTGGCTAGCGCATGGTAAGGTGGCAGAAATCAACGAAATGCGACTCGAATTCAAGGACTGGCACAATTCAGAGAGTCCATTACGGAGACAGGACTCCTAGACAGAACGGCCCCAGAGCCCAGCAAGATCGTGGCGTGCAGATGGAAGGCAGATTGCCGTCTTATGATTCTCGATTTGAATTGCCATAGTTGACAGGCCTGCACAAGGGACCTGAGGGGAATACATGAGAAGGGCAAGCTGACAGTCAATCCTCCTGTAACAGGGAGCAATCAATGCTGGTCAGGGATCCTTCACCCGAATGGAAGGATGTGTGAGGGTGCATATGATGGATCTGAATTTATTGGCTTGCCGGGGAAATAGGAACCGGACTGATACTCCCCAGAATGGATATGGAGCCAGGACCATAAGGCCCTGTTTATTCAAAAAAAAAAAGAAAAAAGAAAAAAAGAAAAAAAAAGAAAGGTGCACTTGAAAAGTGCAACTACTCGGACTCCCTCGCAAGGAATGGGGAACCGGAGGCAGAATACGACCATGTACAGCATTCCAGAGGGAACAACCCACTTTTCTTGTCATCATGGGTGGGTAATCAGCAAATAGGAAAGATTTTTGGCTTCGGCGAAGCTCAAACAAAGGACTGTAACAAGTTCAATACAGATATATGGCTTTGTTTGTCACCCGCACTCTGCAAATGCACAAGATTTTTTGGCCTCAGCGAACCCCAAACAAATCATTTCTGGAAAAGGAAAACCAGCTGGTTGACGCAGTACACCACCACGTTATAACAACACCATAATCCCAGAAGGAAATTCCAATTCCCAAAACAGTTTGGGGACAGAAGAAGGGTGAAGAGGAGGAGGAGGAGGAGGAGGTCAACAACGATGATGATGGTGAAGACAATACCCAGTGGGGGATGGGGAGAAAAAGAGCAAAGGAAGGGGAGGAGGAGGAGGAGGAGGTTGATAATGGTGGTGGCGACAAAGGACAATGCCAATGAAGTAGGAAGAAGAGAACAAGGAGGAGAAAAGGAGCCAAGAAAGGGGAGGAGAAGGAGAGACGAGAGAGGAGAGGAGAGAGAAGACGAGAGAGGATAGAGGAGAGAGGAGAGAGGAGTGAGGAGCGAGGAGCGAGGAGAGGAAAGAGGAGAAAGGAGACAGGAGAGAAGAGAAGGAGAGGAGAGAGGAGAGAGGAGAGAGGAGAGAGGAGAGAGAGAGAGGAGAGAGGAGAGAGGAGAGAGAAGAGAGAAGAGAGAAGAGAGAAGACAGAAGAGAGAAGAGAGAAGAGAAAAGTAATAGGAATAGGTGATGGAGAAGATAGGAACTGGGACCAAAAGATGTGCCAAAGCCCCGTGCATTATAGTAGCCTAAGAGGGCCTCGAGAGCATAAGGATACAAACCACTGATGGACAGCAAAGACTTAACTCTGACAATTGATAAAACAATGAGTACAATGAGACAACCAATCCATTTCAATGGCTCTGAGTCCAATGCACACACGCATGGCGTGTCCTTGACACCCCCAGCATCAGACAGGAAGAACGGATGTTCTTGAAATCTTGCCTCCCTCATTCATGATCCTTCACGCTCAATTGACAGACGGAAACTGCTTGATGAGGAACAAGAGTTTGTGCAACGTTCTCGTGACGGTAATGGTCCACATGACCTGAGATGCTGGAGCTGGAGCTGAGCAACAACGGGATTCCCACACTCCTCCGTTCGCTTGAAAGTGCACCCTCCTGCATTTCCTTTATATTGTGAACCCTGAGCAAACAGATTCATGCCAAGGGATGTAAACATATCCATATAATGGATAATATGTGCTCATGTCCACTATCCACAAGCAGCACAATTGAATTGCAGGAGTAGCAGCGCCAGAAGAGGGTGGACACAGGCCCCGACGAGCACGAGGAAGAGGAGGAGGAGGAGGACTAGGAGGAGCCAGAAGAAGAAGGGAGGGTGCAGTGACGTGCAAGAACCCAGAAGATCAGAGTGCAAGATTTGTGTGTAGAACGACGAGGAGGGTTTCTGCATCAGTCCGGTTAGATGAGCCTTTCAGCTTAGGTCTCCTGAAGATGGGTGTAGTAGAACTTTTGCAGAAGGAGGAGGAGGAGGAGGAGGAGGAATGCCAGGAGGTTGCAGTGATTCAAATGAGTCTGGAGGGCAAACTGCAAGAGGGGACCAGCTTCGTGTGTTCGGCGAGGAAGGTTTCTGCATTGGCCAGGTTTGATAAGACGTTCGGATTAGTTCTCCCGTAGAGTTGAAGACGAAGCGTAGGATACTTCCATGCGACCTGCGCCTACTTCCTCAGCTCCCACTCTGTGACCTCGTACTGTGTGCCGTGGGTTATACTGCCCGGGGCCAGGACCAGGATCTGCAAACAATTCCACACAGAAAGAAGGCATTGTAAAGCATTAGCCATGTGTCGTCATTCTGCTTCCACCATCACGCATATTATACATTATTTAATTTATTTTATAACATAATGATATTATGAAAGGATTCACGCTGCAGACACACAGTCCCGGTCCCAGGATCCCTACAAGTCCCAGTCCCAGGGCCGTCCCGTAGGGTAGGCCATAGGGTCTAAAGGCCGAAGTGTCGTAGGTATCGGCACCGAAGCGTCGTAGCCTCGTAGGTCGTTAGAGGTCTGTCCGGTACCCGACAAGAAAAGTCCAGAAGAGTCCAGTCCAGGCCGACAGTCCCAAGTCCAATTTGCAGCATGTCCCAGGAAAGTCCGGAAGGTATCGTACCAACAAAATGTTTGCAACAGACAGGCCGCAGCCGACCGGTACCGGTGTGAAGCAGGCCAAGCCAACCCAAGCGAAGCCAGGATTTAGCTGCTACAGTGCAGCGGCTCAACACTTGTTCAGTTGTGAGATGTGGAAGTGCTGCTGCTGCTTGTGCGCTAAGGCAACTTGGGCACTGCACGCCCGAAGAAGAAGAGAGCGCTCACAAGTTAGTCCATAGATAGGTTAGGGGTAGAGCAGGAGGATGGCGGCCATAGCCGCCAAGGTGTAAGCATGCCTGAGTGGGTGTATCCAGGGTGCCGATCTAGGTTAGAGAGAGTGATCAAGGCAGAGCTAGCCAAGTCAGAGAGAGAAGCAAGGTGAAGAGAGAGAGACAGAAAGAAGGGAGAGAAGCCATAGCCGCCACCTGATTAAGATCCGTTGGGGGTGTGTGTGCGGCAGAGCCGCTGGAGACAAACATTCTTGTATATTTATAATAATATTAGGGACGGCATCTTCAAGTGTTGATTGTATCGTGATTTGGCTTCTCACGTGTGAACTCTCATGTGAATATTCATTGATGTATGCGAGGCTGACTTGACGAGTACGTGGCTCATTTCAATTATAATGATTATCTATCTATCATTGAAGTTGATGTAACCTATATTGCCAATTGCTAGCAATAAATATCTAATTAGCTAGGAAGTAGGGAAATGAGTAAAGACCTTTCAAAGTTATTGCTGATGCTCAGATCGAAAGCTGCAGCAGCCCAGGTAGAGGAAAAAGCTGTTTTAAAAGGTCTACCCTACTACACAGGCTTAGACCACAACCCCATCTCACTTAAGTCTCAACATAGGAAACAACTCAGGTAGAGGAAAAAACTTTTTTTTAAATCAACAACCCGATCCTCAACACGACCGAAATTTGGGATGCAGTATTGAGAACATGTATTAACCACAACCACACCAACCGGGATTTTCCTGATTTAGTCACAGCACTATCGGAAGCTATAGCAAAAGCCTCAAGGATACTTGCCAGTAAAAGAAAATTAAGGGGTGACAAGCTTCAACGCACCATAAAACTAGCAGAGAGCAACCTTGTCACCTGTCCAGGTTCAGTCCTTCACGAAAAAGCACTTGAACAAGCCAGGCAAGAACTGGCTGAATGGGAGGAGTGGAGGAACAAAGGCTTGAGACTGCGAACAAGGGTGAAAGAATGGGAAGAAGGAGAGATAATGACCAAATACTTCTTTCACAAAATTAAATCCAATGCCATCAATGCAAGCATTGACCAACTACAAACGGATCAGGGTCCCTCTGAGGATCCACAATTAATGCTGGCAACGACAGCTGCCTTTTCCAAGAATCTCTACACCTCCAAGGAACAGAAGTACACACAGCAGGAAACAACACAGGCTAGAAACCAATTCCTGACTTACCTGGATAAAACAATCACAACCCTAGATGCCCCAATCACAGAACAAGAAGTGTTTGAAGCCCTACAGTCCATGAAACCCAACAAAACACCCGGAATCGACGGTCTTTCCAAGGAATTCTGGTTAGGCTACTGGCCTGCGCTAGGTACTGAATATTTCCATTTCCTCGAGAGAGCCTGGGAGAGAGGCACGTTGGGAGAACTTCAGAGCACAGGAGTGGTCTCCCTCCTATATAAGAAGGGAGAACCAACGGATGTCAGAAATTATAGACCAGTATCTTTGCTCACAGTAACATATAAAATCCTAGTGAAACTGTTAGCCAACAGAATAAGAACAACAATAAGGAATTGCTTCCATCTGGACCAAACGGGTTTCATTCGAGGAAGATTCATATTAGACAATGTTATGACCCTAACCGAATCTGTCATATACATACAAGACAAAAGAATGAACACTGCCATCCTTTTTTTTTTTTTTTTTTTTTTTTTTTTTTTTTTTTTTTTTTTTTTTTTTTTTTCGAGAAGGCCTACGACCAAGTGAATTGGAACTTCCTACAACAAAGCATGAAAAAAATGGGGGTGGTCCCAGACTTCAGGCAATGGGTCAGAAGGCCATGGAAGAGTCCAAGTCAATGGTCACATATCACAGCCCTACCGAATGTCACGCTCAGTACGCCAAGGGGACCTTCTAGCAACTCCAATCTTCTTATTCATCATGGAAGCCATAGCGTCCCCCTCAATTGAAAGACTCATGGAAGACAACTAACACCCATCGTTTGTCCCAACCACAATTCTTTTCACAACTGATTTAACTATCTTGATATGAGCGTCCGACCCTTCCTTCGAAGCACTAACCAGGGCAATGCAAGCATTCTAAATTGCCTCGTAAATGAAAATCAACTGGTCTAAAACTATAGGATGGTGGCTACACCCCAAGTCAACACACCGTGAAACACGTCAGATGGTATGAGTTGGTCTAAAGGCAGCAAACCCCTTAGATTTTTGGGCATCCAAGTCTCCAAGTCTCCTAGTCTGGCCGAATCACTCAATGACCCCGGGAATCATGAGCAAAATGATAGCTAAATTGGGAAGTTGGTCCAGTGTCTATACTTCAAAATTTGAGAGAGCCACAACCCTAAATGCCTCCATTTTCTTAATGTTATGCTATGCCTCAACTATTTGGACACCGATCAAACAGGCGAGAACACAATTAAGAAGGAAGGCAGCTGCATATCTATGGGTAGGGGACCCATCTAAAACCCACTTCATCTCCAAAGTGGCCTGGAAGTACGTCGCCCAGCCAAAGGCAAGAGGAGGCTTGGGACTGTTCGACCCAGAAACCCAAATAACAGCTTTGCAGACTAAATGGATCTTGAAAATCTTAACAAATAATAATCTCCCCTGGATCGATCTAGGCATGTGAAGAAACCAACTCACAAAGGTCAAAACTCCCAGAAACACGAGAGGCCTGTTTTGGATAATGTCAAATCATGGGCTATGAAAAACACCAGTAGAACTTTTGAGTCAGACGAGCCGGAGGAAGGGCAAAACTGGGATTTTTGGAGAAACCTTTTGAAGACTTGGAGGGGAATTTTCTTGGCAAAGGCAAGAGAACCAAAGTCCAAGGAAGAAGCACTTCGTCAACCCATATGCTGCAATCAGTGGATCCTGGATCCCCAGGGCAAACTGCGGGCACTAACAGCAGCTGACCTCAGTGGATGTCATGGGTAGAAAAATGGAATTTGGCAAATTAAGCATTTCTGGTCACAATCGGAAGGAAGATGGAAATGGTAGGAGAACTACGACAATCCATGAAGGGATGCGACAACGTACAGGACAACCTTAAGAACATCCGAATTTCAATCCCGGGCAGCTGGTTGGATCTCCTGAAAAGCCCCTTCATGGGTAGAAAAATGGAATTTGGCAAATTAAGCATTTCTGGTCACAATCGGAAGGAAGATGGAAATGGTAGGAGAACTACGACAATCCATGAAGGGATGCGACAACGTACAGGACAACCTTAAGAACATCCGAATTTCAATCCCGGGCAGCTGGTTGGCTCTCCTGAAAAGCCCCTTCAAATGGTCACCTGGAGACTGGTTAATGAACACAAAGGGCACGACCCTGAACATGGCCTACCTACTCCGTACAAGAGGAGGACCCAGGAACAGTTGGCTCATCTGTGACATGTAGACAATTGAAGACCCGGGAGCAACCACAAGCTTATTCAGCATGAACCCAACAGGTGAGATAGCACTCCCTAATAATACATACTGTAAGGAATGTTAGAGTGGTTGAAAATGCTAAACGCAGAATTTATAGCCCAACAACTAGTATACATGACCTAGAATTCGACCCAGTCGAATGGGCATGGAAACAAAGATCAGGAAGGTTCGCAATAGAGACGAGAACAAATATCTTAGAGTACACCACCAGATTAGGATACACATTAAGGAGGAGATCTTACCCTACATCACAAATCAAATCATCAGTCGGAGGTGGGAAACACACCTCGATCTACCATAGAGCCGAACGCACATCAAGTCGTGGAATAAATTATTGTCTATTTCTTCCACGAGGATAAGAAGTTTCCAGTGGCAACTAGCCTACTCAGCATTACCGGTTAATCAATGCCTAAACAAAAGACGCAAGACACAATCAAGGTCTCCCCTACAGGAGCTATGTGTTATTTGCCAGGAGAACGCGGTAGAGAGCATAAATCGCTGCCTCCTGTCCTGCCCCAAAGCAAAACAATTGTGGACAAGAGCAGCTGATCTATGGAGCTCCATTACTGACAAAACCTTACCAAATGACCCAACCATCGTGCTCCTTGGATTTCATACACCCTCTATTTGGCAAAGTTTTGAATTCTCTCTATTCCATGTACTGAGACTAGCCACAATCTGGAGGCGCAGATGTCAAGAGACTATTGATAACTCTCCGGTGACTGCTCAAGAGGCTTGGGAGGGAGCATACAGAGGACGCCGGAAAAAGGACTTACGAAAAAATCATGCAGAAAATGGAAAATAAGGACAAAAAATCATAGAGGAATCAAGAGGATTTAAAAAAACGACAACTAGGGGATGGGAAAATAGCAACAATCGATAAGGAAAGAATTAGGTTTGGCCAGTGGAGATGCGGCGGCCAAGCTCAACCACACAACTCAAAGATGCCAAGAAGCAGATCCCATCTCACAAACTGTGCCATGGACTCAGGATAGAGACCTCAACCCCCCAGCATAACCTGCACCCAGACTAACACTACACAGCTCCAGTTTCCCCAACCAATCTAGCCTAATGCTCAACCCACCAAGCAAGGACATTTTTTGGGGATACAAGTTCCTTTCCAGGTCGTTCCTAGGCCAAGCCGGAGGTTTAGGTAAGCTTAGATAGGTTAGTGATATAGTTCCTTTCCAGGTCGTTCCTAGGCCAAGCCGGAGGTTTAGGTAAGCTTAGATAGGTTAGTGATATATGTAGAAGGCATGCCCAACATAGGAGCATTAAGCAAGGGTCAAGACCTCGTACAGCTCTAGCTTCCCAGGGGATTCTGACAGCCTAACAGCTGAAAGGAGCCAGTATGAGACAGAGAGGCGAGGGTTTTGGGTTTAGGCCCTTGGGGAGATAAAAATAGCACAGCGCCAGGACGACAGTTCCACCACTCAGAGCAAAACAGCTGACAGCCTTAGTAACAAAGGTCGACATATTATAACTACAGGATTTGAAAAGATCACGCAAGTCAGATGCGTATCAAGTCATGATTGTAAGTGTAACAGGCTAACTTAGGCAGGGCTGAGGGGTGGTACATCCTTCCTCGGGAAAGTAATCAATGCCGTCCACACTCGGGCCTCCCAACCGTGACAGGAGGAGTGTGTGCGGAAGTACCTCTGTAATCCCTTTTGGCTTGCCGGGGGAATAGGAACCGGACTGTTGCTCCCCCAAAAGGTAGGAGCCAGAACCTGAAGGTTTTGTATCTGGAAAAAAAAAAAAAAAAAAAAAAAAAGAACACCGAAAACTGCAGCTGCAGTAGGCGATGCCGACACAAGAACGATGGTGTCGATAGGGTCACTTCTATGTGTGTTGACGCTTGAATCGATCGTTATCACTGTACTTTGATGGATGCCAGCATCATAACGACAGTGTGGGTATGTAAATTTGTACTAAATAAGGTCCATTTAACAGGTGATTAGTCATGTCCTTTGGACATCCGTCAAAGTTGGAACGACTATGAGAATGTTAGCATGGCCCCTGTGCAAGGATGGCACACATTTAAAATGGGGAAGAAAAAAACAAAAAACAGGTGATTAGTCACAGGTGATGTGCACTGCAAGGTCTTCATGATGAGCTGCTACAGCAGGCCCCCTGGTCCTGGGCCCAGGTTCAGCAGGGCCCAGCAATTCCCCAGCGCATAGATTTTTCTGCTGCTGGGAGATGTACCTGTTGTTTAACACAGTGCCTGCAAGGGACCATGGACAACGAGAGAATCGCACACACACATGCAAAGCCATGAGAACGTACTGCAAGGGACTGAAGGGAAGAGGGAGGATTGTCAAACAGCACCGAGAGAACCAGGAAACGATTCAACAACCCGAATCAGCCCAAGCAAATAGAAGAAACAGAGGGCATCTCAACTTAGGGCTGTGACTCTTGTGAAAGAGAGGGGCAAAATTTGTTGATGATGCGAAGCGGGGGCATGCAACCAACCAGCGCATTGTACCAGGAAATTGCTATGGATGACAGCCAAACTTATAGGCAGCAGGATCAGAAGGAGAATGAGTATATTTCTGGCAGGCATTTCCCCCCTTTTAGTGCAGTACAGGCAGCATTGCTTTTTTTGCACTTATGCTCACGACTGCAGGAAGTCATTGACAAACAAGTTGAAACAACATAGAGGAACAGCTGTGTACAAATTTAGAGAGTAAACTGGCTCCAAAAGACAAACACATATACACATGTAATCAGCGAATAGTAGAACACACACACACACACACACACACACACACACACACACACACACACACACACACACACACACACAAAGGGGGTTTGCATGGGGATGGGCAGCTAAGGAATTGCATGAGGGCGAATAATTTCATGAGTTCATGAAAAATCAAATTGATACGATGCTGTAAAATGTTGAACCATTTCGTACCTGTGTCAAACCGTTGCAGCCGAGGCGAAAGTGTGTATGCTGGTGCATGCTTCATTGGCCGAGGTTGATATGTCCCAGGTCCAGGACAGTCATTTCCTGATGATTGTTCCCAGTTCAATTCCAAAAGGTTTCATGCAGACATGACACCAGACAGAGTGAACACCATTACAGTAAGATTGAAACGAATCAAACAGGTTAAAAAATCATTAAACATTTTGACTCAAGTCATCCATACCAGGAGTGCCACGACCATTGGGACTGTCACCCATACCAATGGGACTGTAATCCATACGACTGGGACTGAAATGTTAAGTGTGCTGAGCCCCTCAGGGAGTCAGAATTGGTGTCCTTGTCAGGCTGCTATGTAGGTAGCTAGGGACATGTTGGTTATTGTACAAATAGGGTGGGCAGTCACAAAAAAGGGAAAAAGAACGAAGGAAAAAAAGAAAACGAAAAAGAAAAAAAGAGGTAACCTAAGCTTACAATAAGGGAAACACAGAGAGCATAATGAGAGCAAGCGTTGATTTGGGTAATTTTAATATCTTCTTGACTTTGCCGGTGGGATAGGGACCTAATCCCTTAAGCCCTAAACCTTAAACCCAAACCTGAAAATCTTGAAACCCCAAACCATAAACCCTAAACCCTAAACGGCAAACCCTAATCTCCAGTTCCTAAGGAACTCTGTCTGCCAATCGACTGAGGGACGCGTTGGGCATGGGTGCCACTGAACTCAACCACGCAGCTGAACTCTAACACTAAGCCACAAACAAACCCTGCGCTCTTAAATGACAATCTCTTAACTGCCTCCTCTACTCAGAAGTACTCTGCCAATCAATTAAACGACCAGTTCAGACAAACCTAAGTAGTGCTCTTGCCGGCATACGGGGTATGCCGGTAAGAGCACTTGGCTTCGGGTCTGGACCGGTAGTGAAAGCGGCAGGGCACTTTGAAAAGGCCCAGTTGAAGGTTCGCAAGAATTGGACGGAAGCTTAGTCAACCTAGGCTCGTGCGAAACACTGGTGGTATGGCAAGGTGATTCGGGCACAACTGCCACAAAAAAAACGTTTGTCAGACTTTGTGTGCGATCCCCTCTCAATTTAGCAGCAGGTCCACTGCATAAACTCATTGGAAAAACAGAACTGCGAGTCTTGTCCAATCTGTGCATGCTTTTTTTTTCCCCCTCAAGAAAAAAGAGACCTAAACGCCAAAGGGCCTAAGCCGCCTAACCGTTAAACCCTAAACCCTAAACACTCAACCCTGAAACCCTAAACCCATAACTGAGTTAACTCCCTTTATTTTGGGTCTATTATGAATTACTGCAAAAACAAGCCGTCCTTCTGATGGGTGCATGGAAAGCATTTCGTGTTTGGAGGGACTAACAGTCACTAACTATTTCCTTCTCTCCAGAGCCTCACACAATTGATAAGTTTATAACAAATTGAACAGCAGAATCCTTCTTTTTTTTGTTGAAGTTCAGGGATAGCAAGCTCCATTCTAGTCTGGGGATTGTCAGTCCAGTTCCTTCTAGTCATGCAATTGCACTCACAACATTTTCAGAATGAATCACAGTTTGTGGTGTTCAACATTCAGCATTTTGTGTTGTTTTACATTCAGCATTTTGTGTTGTTTTACATCCACCGCCATTCTTTCCTAACTTCATGAATTAGATGAGAAGCCACTGCAGCAGTTGGAAGTATGCACATATGTTCTTGCTTGATGGAACACATTAAAGTTGATTAAACCGCCAGTACACAGCCCCAGCTCTGCTAAAAGAAACTTGTCGCCTGGTCCAAAAAGTTCGGGGCCAGCGCACCATCAAAAAAAAAAAAAAAAAAAAAAACATCGGTGGACGGCGTCGTGTTTCAGCCTCCGGAAGGGGGGCCTGCGGCCAATGTATATCTTGTACTGGTGGTTTAATGGCTCTATCCTTAGGTGGATTGGGAGAAAGGCCCTCTATTGCTAGGAAAAAAACAGGTCGATGAATTCGAGATGGGCGTATTGCTAGGAAAACACCAGGTCAATCGATTCATCCAAATAGAACAACACAGATTGAGAAAGAGCTAGAGAGAACATGGGAAGGAAACCAGTATGTGTTGCAGGTAGATTAATTACCTGATCTCACGTAAACTCTTCCAGCCATACTATAGGCAGGGGCTCCACCCTCAACAATTCTGCTCCCTTTATAGTTGTACTGACCAGGTCCAGGAACCGACATATCTGCAAATTGATTGCCAACATGCTTATGTTTAGGAATGTGGCACGAAGCTTTTTTATTATACGTGTTACGATCCTGACTAATTCCGAAGTGCAAATTCACAAGGAAAGACAATGTCGTTCGATTGCAAAAGAAATGAACGAACTTGAAAGGAGATAGAGACAAAGGAAGATGAAAGAAGAAGAAAGAGAGAAGAAGAAGAAGAAGATGTACACCAGCAAAAGACCAATGACAAAATCCCCCTTCTCTCGCCACTCAACCTCGTCCTCTTTATCTCCCCCAAACTTATTCTTCACCAAATAATAATAATAATAATAATGCAATGAGCCCAGACGTGATGATACTCGTCAACATTACCAGTCCCTATGATTATCGATCTGCTGATGAAATGACAAACAATCGTAATATGTGTGATGATAGAATGAGGTGAGAATCATACACAGACGAAGGAGGAGAGAGGGAGAATAGACAAAGGAGAGAGAAGAAGACAACAGCCCACTTCTACTTCGGGTTCCTCCTCCTCCTCGCCACCTCATCAATCAATAGACTGAATACAATGTCTGAAGTTCTTCCTCAAGGTGCCACGTGGCACGTCAATCTGTCTACATCAGCAAATGGAGAGTATCGTCATCAACCAGGTACGTATCCTCGATAACCACAGTCTTGATCTCCTTCCGAAGTGACGAAGAATCAGAACAGCCTCATCAACCTCGCAGCCAGCCACGTCATCAATCATATACAGGTGGCAGCGGCCACGTCAGCAACGGCGCGTGGCAGCTGCCACGTCAGCATGCCCAGAAGACCATCGCCAGCCAGCACCTTGCCAGCCAGCAGCGCCTTGCTGTCCTCCTCTGCCAGCATATAGCCGGCGTCAAGCCAATGTCGCAATGTTGCAGCATAGCAACAGCGTCAAGTCCACGCGTGAAGTCAGCATTCACGCAAGACTGAATGTTCTCCAGCCAGGAAGTCAACTCTTAAATAGCGTGGATGCGGGGTCTGGACCCCGGGTACTGAGGTCCTGCACCGTCCAGATCTTGATATGAATGAGGGCCCAGATCGGCCAGAAACTGTATTTCTCCCGCCCTGAATGCTGTCTGGGTACCTGTACACAACAAGTGAATGTATCCGTCCATAGGCCTGGGTACGGACCTTTGACTCTACAGTTGTCTTTGACTGTTGAATTTCCCTTGTGCTGCGTTTGGTCACACAGCCTCCTCGACAGACTCAGGCTGGGCATGTCTCGGTCACATAGCCCAGCACAGACAACTGAGTCTGTGTCTTACCGGGGGCAAAGTTCTGAGCCCCGGTCTGCTGTTGAACAGGGTTACTGCAATAATAATAATAATAATAATAATAATAATAATAATAATAATAATAATAATAATAATAATGAATGGTTGAGCCAGGACCAATATCCGAAGTTCCCTCTTACACCATAGCCATGACCTCCATCTTCCTCCTCCGGCAGGTACTGGCTATGGCGGACTACTAGGGGGCCATGCCCCCATGTTCAAACGACAACGGCAAAGCAGCAATGTCCACTGAGGCTCAGGCTGCCATGCCTGACTCCGCCAAGCCTTCTTGTAGCAGCGCACCCTAACTAGGGCCTTCCAGCAGCAGCGCCAACCAAGAAGTTGAAGATGCCGGCCTCCATGGCCAGGTAAGTACCTCGCCACCCTCCTCCTTCACTCCCTTCTTCCTCCTCCTCAAGCTGGGCTGCTCGCCATAGCCAGGCAGAGTGCCCAGCTCTCCTGCTTCCTCCCCAGCAGCGCTCTGAGAACCAGCACCCGCTGAAGCAAAGCATGACGTCCAAACTTGCATACCACAAATGAGGAGAAGCTACTCGCTCCTTCTGGAGATAAAGCAGCCAACCAGCCTCACGGCTGGTGACTTCCAGGATGCACGACCTCCAAACAACCGGTACCTCCTCCCTTTCGGAAGGAAACATCATTGCAAGCTCTGATACCATCCGCACAGGCTCTAGACTCAGGCTACTTGGACTGGTACCTGGCTACCTAGGCCTATTCGTTCCTTGGCCTCTAAAAATCCCAAGTTTTTGTCTTCTTCTGCCAGGCCTACCGCTACTTGACTGATACCGGCCTGGCCTACTCGCTACTTGAGTGGCCCTAAGCTACGTGGCCTACTTGCCCCAGTGTTTTTCCCCACAGCAACCGTCAACAGCCACAGGTAAGTACCAGGCCTGGGGGCCTCACAAACACACAAGTACCCTGGAGGGTCACACACACACTCAAGCACTTAGGCAACCCAACAAACACACAGAAACCAGCAAACACGCTCACGCACAGACTTCAAAATCTCAGCAAATGCGGAATCTCAGCAGACACAATCCAGCGGGAAAACTCAGAAATCAGCACAGTTCTCAGTCTGTGATTTTGCAGGTCATTACTGTAGAGGGTTCGTGCAGGAGAAAGCTCACGGACTGTCTGCAGGAAGCAGATCCAAGATGTGGGGACACCTAAGGATCCCAAGTTCACAATTGGTTGGAATTCGGGATTGCTCGAAAGTGCAAACACTGGGGGCGACGGAGGGACCATAGTAGTGATTGATGCCAGACATCACAAAGGGTCCTATGGAGAACACAGATTTGATTGATCATTTACACGGCGTCCATCCAGGTCGCAGTTGCCAAGCCTCTGCCGGCTTAACTAGGGACCTTCGTGAGAGCTGTATGCAATAATGTTTAATAATACAAGGGGACCCGCTGCGGCAGCGCCGCGGCAATAAGAGGGAGCGTGTGCAGTTGACGGGCCGAATTGCGAAGCGAAACCAAAAAAAAAAAAAAGCAACAGCAGAAGTGTTTGTAATGCACAAATGCTCTCTGCGCTTTCAGCCGATGTTGATGTCGTGTCTCTCCGTCTCTCTCTCTCTCTCTCTCTCTCTCTCTCTCTCTCTCTCTCTCTCTCTCTCTCTCTCTCTCTCTC
>BFEA01000071.1:3152997-3183529 GCA_003427395.1 Chara braunii | reverse complement strand
CAAAGCCTCACGCACCCCAGACTTATTCATCAACTACATACACCTTTTGACCTCTGTTGCTCCCACCCATCCCTTCATTCTTCCGCCCTCCCCCCCCACGAATGTCCTCTCGAAATTCATCCAAAATTCCAAATTTCAGTTAAACCACTAGTACTTGGCCCAGCTATCGGCCGTGGGAAAAAATAGAGAGAAACGTTTCTAGTCGGATGAATTTGGGGGCTTTTGTAGTGGCCCGTACGTTTCCTAAAGCCGTGGCTTGTTACGGGCACGACTTTAGGAAGTACTGGTGGTCCTGACAGACCATCATCATCTAGCATCGGAGCAACCCCAGTTGCCTATAGTTTACATTCACCATTGTTCAGATTGACCTACCAAACATTACTTATTTAAAAATAATCATTACCCCGCTTATCCCACCCAATCCTACACTTATTTGCCTCCCCTCAATAACATTTTTCCCCACCTCCCGCAAAAGTCCTTTCCCCAGCTCTCTTCCCCAGTGGGCCAATCACCTAACATCGATTCAATCACGCTGGAGCAAACACCACATTCATCTTTGCTTATTAAACATTACCTATTTATTAACAATCATTACTGTTAAATACATTTATTGTTGCTTGCCATCAATTTCATCAGAAATTGGCAGCTTTTATTTGTCTTTAAGTTGGTCATATTCACAAGCCAACTTTTTCTGAGAACACAGCAGTGTCTCACATCCCCAAATCCAGACCCTTTCCTCGTAATTACTGACCCCAAGCGGCGTGGGTGATTGCTGCCAAAATTTTGCGTTTTAATACCCACCACACGCTCCTGATCATTTGGGTCTCCATTTGGCGATTGATACAACAGACCCTTTGCAATAGAGGGCCTGGATCGAGAACATATATGCGGTGTAATCTGGGTCAGCGCAGAGCAACGTGACAGCGTTTCTTCCTCTCTGTTGGTAAGCTACTTTGGGTTCAGTGTCTCTCACACTTTCAATGTTATGGAGGGCTTCGCGGATTCTTCTCCTT
This sequence comes from Chara braunii, assembly GCA_003427395.1. NCBI lineage: Eukaryota > Viridiplantae > Streptophyta > Charophyceae > Charales > Characeae > Chara > Chara braunii. The sequence continues at coordinate 3,182,516 of BFEA01000071.1, read as the reverse complement.
TTTTCCCATGGGTGGGAGGTGCTTCAGTTTTGCTGGGAATGAGCAAACAACTGCGTGAGATTCGTAGAATTTGTCCAAAACTGGGAGGTTGTCCTTCGGGTATTCCCAAACTTCGACTTCTGCTTCTTTATCCTTGTTAATTTCCAGAATTTCCTTCAATATCGCAGATTTGATGCTTCGTTTCTTTGATCATCTTGTTAAGGACCTTTCGACTTGGATCCTGTTCGCTTTGAAACCGCATCCTCCTTGATCCTGCTCCCAAGTCGGGATTTGAGGTTGTGCATGTGGCTGAGCCTGCGGCAGAGCCCGAGGCTGAGCCTGTTCCTGTGGAAGTGGTTGGTAACGGGGCTGAGATGTGGGCGTTCAACATGGTGGGGAAGGGCTGCTCTGTGTATTGACGAAGGACCTAGGAGTTAGAGAGGGAGATTGTGAGTTTGGCCTCAGGGATCGACAAGGCACATGAAGGCATTAATAACCAAACACTTTTGGATTCAGTTTGACAATCTGTCTGATGGTCTTCATGGAATGGTCGAAGAAAGGCTGAAGGTTTCTTACCCACAATGTCCTTTGGTTGAGTGGGTCTCCTCGGCCCCTGGTTTTCTAACCCCAAGCACTAATTTAAGAATCACGTGCGTTGAATTGAAACCAAGCAACCCACCTGAAATCCCGGACATGTGGTTCTTCACGATGGGTCATCAAGTCCAGACAGTCTACATCTCCACAAAAGCGAACCCCATGTGCTTTAGATGCAGAATCAAGGGACACATAGGGAACGATCCCCATTGCCCACTGAACAACAGAAAGGGTGACGGGAAAAGACTGCACCCTTCAATGCTGGTGGAAGCGGAAATAATGAAGGGCATTTGGATCGTCAACGACCCAGCCTACGTAGGTTGGGTCTTTGACGATCTCAACGAAATCCCAACATGGATCTGGACACTTTCAGATTCCGACTCCAGTATGCAAACATGATGTGTTCCCTCCCCGTGGGAGAAGATGGCAGGCTGGAGAAGGGAAAAGGAATGACAGATCCACACACAGGTATGATAATTTCATCCTTGGACAAGCCTGTCACCTAGAGCAAATAACGTACAGAAATCAGATTCTCATCGAAGTGCATTCTATGGGAAGAGAGGCGGAAAACACTTACCTCGAAAACCTGCAGATCAGAGATGGCCTGGAAGCAAAGAACGGGGGCAGAAGCAACAAGGAGTACCCAAGACAGTCAAAAAGGAAAACAAGAGGAGAAGAAGAAGAAGAAGGCAAGGGATCAGACAAGGGAGCAGACAAAGGAGCAGACAAAGCCCCAGAGCTAAAAAAACACAAGGAAGGCGTTGCATTACCAGAAGACAAGACCTGCGACATGCATCTGGACACCTCCCTGCTCGCGAGGACAGCAGAGGATAGCCAAGATACAACAATGGAAGAAGACTCAGCCAGCTCCTTGGAGTGGCTCGAAGAGTACATCACCTCGCTGAAATCCCGCCGGGATTTGGACCTGGAAATCCGGCTGGCACACGCCAAACACATCAGCAGCCTCAAAAGGCCACAAGCACAAACAATCTCTCTGGCTTTCCAACCTTCCCAAATCCCTGCGAAGTCCTACAAACTGAGACAATTTCTCAGAATTTCTGGCAGTGCACTACATGGATAAAAAATTAAAAATGAAGAAGGGATGGAGGCTAATTGGTGCACTACAGCCAATCAGATAACCAAATGGCCAGTCTCATGCCTAAGCGAGGACAAAGTGAATGCACCACAAGAGGAAGAGACCACCACGAAAACACCAGGTCAAGGGGAACGAGGTGAAGAAGAAGAAACAATGAAACAACTAGCCGATGACCTGATCAGTCAGTCAAAGAATCAGAAAACTCAGAAGAGGAGACATATTGCTATCCTCGAGAGACAGACAAGACACCTAGAAGAACAAAATCAGGAGTTAGGAAAGGTCTCTCTCTCCCTTAACAGAATCGTAGTGTAATGACCCGTCATAACACAGACTGAGAACACTGCTGATTTCTGAAGTTCTGCCAATGGAGTGGATGCCTTGATGAGATTCCCGCATTCTGCTGTGTTTTCTAAGTCTGTCTGTGTGTGTGCGTGCTTGTGACCTGCATGCCTGTCTGAGTGCTTGTTGGTATGAGTGTGTGTGGGACCCGCAAGGGTACTTGCTTGTTTGGTAGGCCCGTAGGGCCGGTACTTACCTGTGGCGGTGGCATTGAGGGTTGTAGCAGGGAAAACACTCAAGTGGCGAAGCTAGCGGCCCTGAGGCCCTTGGGGTAGCAGAAAAACACTCAAGTAGGCCGGTAGGCCGATACTGCACCCCACTGCAGTTGACGTGAGGGGTACTGGAGGCCGAGCAGAAAAAGACAAAGTTGGCATTTTTAGAGTCCMGTAGCRGYAGGGTAGGTCTAGGCCGGTACCAGTCCAACCAGTCTGAGTCTAGAGCCTGTACGGGTAATATCAGGGTCTGCAATGATGTTTCCTTCCGAAACGGAGGAGGTACCGGTTGCTTGGAGAGGCCGAGCGGCCTGGAAGTCACCACCCAAGAGGCAAGCAGGCCGCTATATCTAGAGGCGGAGGCAAGAGCTCCGCCTCATTCTTCAGTGTGCGAGTTGGGCGTCACGCTGCTGGAGCGCAAGGTGGAGGAGCGCTGGGCTCTACAGCACTGCTGGGAGGAAGAAGCCGGGAGCTTCCACCTTGGCTATGGTGGAGCTCAGCCGGTAGGAGGAGGAGGGAGAAGGGGACCAAGGAGGAGAGCGGTAGGGAACTTACCTGCCGCATCAAGGAAGCTCGGACAGAGTCAGGCATGGCGGTTGAGTGGGCAGCGGTATAGCTGCTGGGTGATGACCTTGAAGGGAGGCAGCGGTGTAGCTGCTTGGGGTTGTCCTTTGTACCAGAGGTTGAAACCTCAGTAGTCCGCCATAGCCTCGGCCTGTATGTGGAGGAAGAAGAAGGGCTGCCAGGGCTATGGTGGACCTCATCTTGTGCCTGCAGTAGAAGTGGGATTCGGACATTGATTCTGGTTCAGCTGTTCAACATTATTATTGTTTATTTATTGTTTGAATAAGAGAGGAGGAGATAAAGAGGAGGAGGTTGTTGAGCGAAGAAGAAGAGCTTTGTCTTTGGTCTATGCTGGAGTACATCATCTCTTTCTTCTTTCTTAATTCTTCTTCTTCTTCTTTCCCTCTCTCTCCTCTCAAGTTCTTTCATTTCTTTTGCAATTGGACGGCATTGGGCTCAAGTTCATTCATTTCTTTTCGCAATTGGACAACATTGTACTTTCTGATGATTGTGGACTTCAAAAGTGGCCAGGATCGTAACAGTAGACAAAAACCCTCCAGTCCCAATCATGCCCTTCAGTCCCAAGATTGACACCATCTCTCTCACCCCCTCAGTCCCAATCATGCCCTTCAGGTTCAACAAGGAAAGGGGCGAATGGTAGATTGCAGTCCAATCTTCCCTGACTATGGTCACAACGCAAGAGACTGAGAAAGTACCCCACCTCATAAGAGCTAACATCTCATCCCAACGTCCTCTACTCATGTACAAGATTTGGCAGGGCAAAAAACTGGAGGTAGTATGGGATGGTGACAGCGGAGCACCACATTTCAAAGACTGGAGTCCAATCATAGCAAATTATGACCAGCACCTAAGCGAAGCGTGCGAGCGCGAGCCTAAGCGGGCGAGCCTAGCGTGCGCTCAAACCCCCCCAGCGCGCCCTCAAAAGCGCTCAACCATGTTTCGGGCTCGCGCACACACCAAAACATGAGCGCTCGCACCTGGCGGGGGCCCGCACCTGGAGGGGAACGCATGGGGGGGTTTGCGCCAAGAAAAAAATAATTGGGGGGGGGAGGAGGGGGTTGGGTGGGTGGTGGAGGGGTTCCAAGGGTTGTTTTGGGGGTTTGGTGTCTGAGGTTTGTGAAACATCGGTGCTAATATTCTTTAGGATTTCTGGGAATTTAGTGAATATGTCCTCTTTTTGGTTTATCTTTGTTTGGGAATTAAGTATGTTTGCTAATTCGGTCTGGAAGGCTTGGCTGGTTAGTAATGCATGTTGAAGTGATAGAAACTTTTTCCATTGTATCCGGTTTTGGTGAAACTAAGGGTGAGTGTGATTGCTTTATGGTCTAGACCCTTGTAGTGGGGGTTATATTTTATTCTGCAGTCCAGGATAGCACTTGATAGAGAATCTTAGGTGAGCAAGAAATCTTGTCTTGACAACGGTTCTTCCCAGGGTGTTTTTTCTGACACAGGAGTTAGGAGACAATATGGGTCTATCAGGTTCCTCCTTGTGATGAAGTCCCCTAGACCTATGTTGTTGGATTGTGATACGGTGTCCTGTGAATTACAAATTCTACCCAATAGAGTTCCAATATCCCATGTTGATGGTGTGACTATGAGTGGGGATTAGTTGTTCTAAGGAGAGGAGGAAGGTTTTTTTTTCCTATGGCGTGTTCAGACCGTATATGCCTAGGATGGTTATGTCTCCTGCTTTGAGTTTGATATCAGTTTTGACCTATCTGCCTGCCATGTCGTCTTGGCTTGAGGTTTGAACTGTTATGCTGTCACTTGAGGCAGATTTTTGGTGGAAGAGGATGACCGTTCCTGCGGAGCCATTTGATGCTGCGCTGGCCCAGACTGTGAATTTGACAAAATGCAATTTCTTTAGAATTGCCGTTCGGATTGTCTTGTGTTCATCACTATTAGTGAGGTGTGTTTCCTGTATGCATGTTATATCTGGGGGATTTTGAACAAACCAATCAATGGTTTCCATCAGATTTCTCCATTTGATTGGGTTGTCCAAAATGGATGCTAAGCCATTGACATTCCATGACAATATGGATAATTCTGGTTGTTTTCTGATTTCCTTTTTGTGGTTGGTTTGAATCTCTCTGAATTGCATCCAGCCCCTCTATCTCGGGAACCATCTGACAAGGTTTCCATTGGAGTGTGAAATGGTTATCCTCGATTTGGGGCTGGTGGTGTGTTTAGGAGGCAACATTGGAAGTTCTCCTCTCCTCCCTCTTCTCCCTTTCCAACTTTGCCCTCTCCAAAGGTTCTCCTCGCTTTTTCCTAGCCATTCCTGTCTAATGAACTCGACAATGATGTATGCCATTCTGTCCACTTCCTCCTTGTGTCCCAAGAGAAAAAAGGGATTTTGCAAATTAGTTCCCTGGTTTCTGTTACAGGTCGCCCTCAGGACAGCATGCTGGTCTGCTTTACCGCGCTGATTGAGCGCGGGGTCGGAGCTCAAATTTTTGAGTTCCGCTCAATCCCGCACTCAAAAGCGCTTGAGTGAGGTTTGAGCGGGCGCTGGAATAGTGTTTTTCCTGGAAAAGAACAAGCAAAAAAAAAATTAAAAAAATATATGGTTGTCGATATTTTTTAGATCTACAACCTCATGTTTTTTATTCTATTTTTTGAAGTTTCTCTATATTTAAAAAAAAAAAACTAAAACTGTAAAACATTAAAAAAAAAAAAAAAAAACAATATGAAATGTATGGTTTTTTTTTTTTCACAGAGATTTGTTTTTGGGCGAGCAATAAACAAAAATAATAATAATAAATATAGGCTTGTAGATCTTTTGGAGATCTACGAGCCCATATTTTTTATTTTTTATCAAATTTAATGTGTATTTTAAAAAATAAAAAAACATAAAACGAGAAAAAAAAGACACTCATACATGCGCTAGCGCGCGCGCGCACACACACTCACACACACACACACACACACACACACACACACAATCAGTTTTATGTTTGTCAGTCTTTCTTCTATTATATGTCCTCCCCTTGATTTTTTCTATATATTTTTTTGTATCCCCAAGTAGTGCCAAACACTCGGTGGTTCCTCGTTTGGAGTACCTACTGCACTCTTATGGGGGCCGCTCGTTCGGGATGTCTGTGTTGCCCGTAGGTGATGACGGATGGTCGTCGGAGTGGCCCCCTGGCTCAGCGGGTGGTGGGAACCAACAGTCTACGGGGTTCTATCGTGATGTGAGTAGGTCATGTGCTGTTTTGCTCCGTGTTGGATGTGTAGACTGTCTTGTCTGCGCTCTGCCGCGGTCTTGCTGCCCATGCCGCTTGCTTTGCGGGTCGTCCTCGCTGCTCTGCTGCCTTGCCGCCTACCCGCGGGTCGTGCCTCCCGTGTCTTTTGCTAGCGTGCCTTGTGGCGGTGCCTCGAGCTTCGCTGCACGGTTGTTGAGCTGCCTGTCCGTGGGCTCTGTCGGCCTTCAGTGTCCTTTGCGTGCATGCCTTGTTGGTGGTGCCTTGTGCTTCACTGCACGGTGGCCAAGCTGCTCGTCTGCTTGCCCTGTTGGCCTTCCGCGTCCTTTACTTGCTTGCGTGCTTTGTAGTGTCGTCGCCTTGCTGATGTTGCCTTGCGCTTCACCGCACGGTTGCCGAGCTGCTCGTCTGTTTGCCCTGTCGTTCCTTGCAGTCGTCTTTGGTGATAAGCGGTTGGGCTGCCTCTACTGTGTTGCCTGGTGCTCCACAGGGTTGCTGCCCGCTGCTATGTCCCGCTTGGGGACAGTCTGCCTTCAACATGGGTCAAAGGGTTCATGACCCAAATCATCAAATACGGGGATTCCGCAGATGGTCGAGGGTTCAGCCTCCTGATGAGTCGGTGCAACTCCGACGAAACAATCTATCATCATCAATTTTTATTTTTTATTTTTTGTTTTTTGTTTTTTATTTTTTATTTTTTATTTTTTATTTTTTATTTTTTTCGGTCTTTGTTTCTTGCCTTGTGCTGTTTGTTTGCCCACCCTCCTCCCCTCTGCCCTCCAGCCTATCCTTTGCTGTTTTCTATTCTTCTGACCGCTTTGTTGTTTTTCGATACTTGTACTTATGCCCTCCCGCCTCCCCCATATGTTTCAGCCTATGTGCTGCCTCACTGCTTGTTCCTCCTCTCATGCCTCTAAGTTCATGTGCCTCCCCCATGCGTTTCACCCTATGTGCTGCCTCGCTGTTTGTTCCTCCTCTCGTGCCTCTTAAGTTCATGTGTCGTGTTGTGGTTTGTCATGCTATGGTGTTGGTTCCCTGCCCTTTGCCTTGCTGTCCTTTGCCTTCCCCCCTTCCCTCCGTTTGTTTGTGGGGTGTTATTGCGTGTGTTCTGGTCTGTCTGAAAAAGAGTAGGCGCCACCCACCCCCCTCATTTTGTCTTACTGCCTTCGCATATTTGGCTGCTTTCGACTTTACGGCCCTTCAAATAAGTACCCTCGCCACAAATGGACACACGAGTGGTTTTACCCCGCCGCGTTGAAAGATCGCCTCCCGCGTCTTGCTTTTTTGCTCACAGTGTGCCGACGCTTTTGGTCGGAGTAGCACGAGTATGAAGTGTCGTGCTCGTGTGAAACTCATGTGACACACACATGCTACACACACACATATATATATATGTATGTGTGTGTGGTGTGTGTGTGTGTGTGTGTGTGTGTGTGTGTGTATGTGTGTGTATGTGTGTGTGTGTGTGGCTGATAGCTGGCATGTACTGGCGCTTTAAGCTCCTGTCAAGTATACAGGAACTGGAAATAGATCCAACAGAATGGTCCTGAAGCATTCCTAGTCGTCTCTCCACCATACCACGCCGTCATAAACTCCCTGATTACCAGCCCAAACTAGGCTACAGTCTCTTCTCAAAACCCACCTCAATAACCAATCCACTGCAAAAAAGATGGGGAAGAGTTGAAAACACACTTACCGAATCCCAAGTAATCCTACCTTGGCCAGCAATTTTCTGTACCAGACCAGTGAAACTAGCCAGCTTACGATGGCTGATAGCTTTCAGAGCTGTTCTGGTAAACCAGTGGCTGGCACAAAGACGCAGCAGGGAATGCAGAACATAAAAAGACTCTTGGTGCAAAGTCTGTAACTTTCAGACCTCGGAAACACTAAACCACTGCTGCATTGACTGTCCAGAGGCCAGGAACCTATGGCATGAAATAGAGCGCACTTGGAGCACCCTCTCTAACAAGTCAATCATGGTAAGGCCCAACGCAGTATTCCTAGAACTGAAACAATCCCCCCCCCTCAAAGGTTTCAAAGATGTCTTCTTCTCCCTCATCAGAAAAGCAATCCTTTGGGGATTATGGAAAAGATGATGTGATAAAACCTTTGAAGACCATCCCACCAACCCCGAGAAACCAATCATCACAATAAAGCACGTAATAGAAACACAACTGCACACACATTGGCCCAAAAACAAATAAAAAACACCCCCGACAAAAAAAACAGAAATAAATTCAAATAATCCAAAAACTCTCAACCCAAAAAACTAGGATCAGGGTACCTAGGAACAATTAAAAATGATACTTCAACCCTTAAGAACCGTTAATCCTTTCACCCTCGTGTAACAACAACAACCCCATTCTACTCACAACAACCCAGACCCCACCACAAACTAACCCGCACCAAGCTCCCAACACCCATCCTACGCAGCCCCATCAATAATAATCATAATCCCCCCGACACAACCAATCCGCACATCGTCTCCACTCACCAAAGCTCAAAAGCAATTTCATAACCCCAGCAAACCTATCTCACAAAACCCTTCCCAACATCCGAGATGTCAGAGCTTCTAGCCAACAAGAAAGACCAAAAGAGATCACTCCACAGCCTACTCGATTATCCTCCCCTTTAATCAAGCCACTCCAGCACCTATATCAACCCCCCAGAACCGTACCCTATATCTCAAATAGCCCACCCTATACCCCATTCCTCCCCATGCTTAAATAGACACAAACACTCATATCCACACCACCTTAAAGGTAAGATATTATCTATCTTCTAATATTATCTATCTTCTAGGGTGTAGGATCCCAGAAGGTTCCAAAAACTAGGATAGGTCTTCATGCGACAGCAAGGAGCACTTTAACCAAACGCGACACAACAGGGTTTAGGGTTTTAGCGTAGACCACCGAAAGAGGCTCTATCAGCGGTTCTAGAGGATAAGGAATACCCGACAGTCAAGGGACTGAGAGGAACTGGCTGGTCAGATCCCAAATAGACAAACTGCCAGCTCCGAGACATTAGGACAACCAGATTAGCATTCAAGTACAGAAGTAAATTAGTACAGGCTGAATTAGGCAGGGGTGAGGGAGGGTATATCCTTCCTGCGGGAAGTAATGCCGTCCGTCGAACCTTCCCACCATAAGGGGGAGGAGCATGTCTGAGTACTCTTTGTAATCCCTTCTGACTTGCCGGTGGAATAGGAACTGGACTGACTCTCCCCAGAATGGAAAAGGAGCCAGAACCATAAGGTTCTGTTTAAAAAAAAAAAAAAAAAAACTTAGAAGCTAGGCTGTTTCCCCGGCGCCCGGGCACCCAACTTGTGCCCAGATACACGCCCGGGCATGACCCCCGGGCAGGGTCCCGGACAGCCCCAGCGCAAAAAAATAAAAAATTTGAAAATTTGAAAAAATCCAAAAACAAACCGGAAAAAAAATGGTGTGTAGAATTGCAATACAAACAACTTTTGACTGAGGGTCACATTAGAATTCCTCACGCAACAGATGATCAACTAGGCTATCAACTACAATCTTAAGTCTACTGTGCTAGATGGGATTCACTGTGCACCCTCATGAAGACCTGTAGTAGCATGTTCATACCTACCTCCCGGAGTCCCCGTGCAATCGGGCTCGCACGGCGTCTGCTTCAACCACGGCTGAGCAAGGGGGTCTGCTTAGCCTGGGTGCCTGCAACCGCTGTCTGGTCAGTTAACCCGCCAAGATGGTGATGGGTGATCTTCCTGGGCGGTTAACACTAGGGTAGGACAGGGGGGATGGGGTTGCGCCAGGGCAAAAAGATGAGAGGAAGGCTGGGTGGGGTCTTCAGAGGGGTTCATCTGGACAACCGGGCTGATTACTGTGGGTGACTGTCATCTGTCTGGTATCCCACCTCTACAACAAACTGGGCTTTCATAACCAAAAAAAAAAAAAAAAAGAAAAAAAAAACGAATCACACTAAAGCACCCCCCTAAACCCCTTTAGCCCCTTCAAAACCAATTTATATCCCCCTTCCCCTGCCTTGACAGCCAGCACTCAAAAAACGAAATGAGCCCGGATTTGGGCTCCTCTCGGAGAGCGCGGAAAACCCACACCGCCAATTTTTTTTTTTTTTCCCCAATGCCCGGGTATCCCGGTCGTAAGACCCCCCCAGGCATCACGCCTGGGTGACGCGCAACCTCACGCCCCGGTGCTGTCTTCCGTTCGGAGTGCTGAGTGTGGGGAAAAGAGGCCCAGAAAAACAGCAAGATGGGGGTGTGCCAAGGATTTTTGGAAATTGAGTGTGGGGACACAGACAGAACTGAAATCCCCCGTGACGGTCCGATGAAGTGAGTTGGTTGCTTTTCGCGCGTTGCAGAATGCGCGCGCGAATTCGGCGCGAAAGGAGAGAGGAATACAAACTTAATCCAAAAAGTATTGTCGTACTTCCCACCGTGCTACAGCCCTTCGTTTAGAGCAAAAAGGCTTCGGCACGCTTCGCGTGTCTCGCTTGCGTATTAAGTCACGGCGTCGCTCGCTGGTCAGTTCTGAGTCCGANAAAAGGCTTCGGCACGCTTCGCGTGTCTCGCTTGCGTATTAAGTCACGGCGTCGCTCGCTGGTCAGTTCTGAGTCCGACGTGGAGGGTCTCAGTCATGTGGCTCTTTCTCTATGTTCGTCGTCGTTCCGTATACGGTAGTGAAAGCCCTTGGATTCGTAGCGCTCGAAACGCTGGCACTCAGTGCACAGGGTGCGAGGCCAGTGGGGTTCCACTGTCGTCCACGGAATGACGATCAACTTGTTAAAGGGCAATAATACCGAGTAAGGCGGAAAGTGAGTATCGATAATGACAAATCCAGCATCCACAAATCCTGAGCAACGATTTTTGGGAGGGAAGTAATACCGTCCGCCGATCCGTGCGACAACTTCTCGTACGTCCCACTCGCATACACGTGTCCTTTCCTCGTCGTAAGGAAAAGGTCGCGTCGGCACGGGAGATACGGGAGGCTGGCGCCCGATCGAAGGGCGTTCGTCAGTCCACATATCAATCAATTGCAAAAACCCCGAGACGTCATAAAAAAAAACGACAACCAATCAATTCTTTTCGACACGAGAGAGGGGGCGCTTATCAGTTTTGATCATGCACTTAACTGAGGGACCGACCCGCGACTCGGGTTTAGTAAGACGACGCGGCGTTGATCCGAGGCACCTTGTTTCTCGAGGCTGCCCTGTATATCGGTTGCAGACGTCGTACAACATAAGGCAGATAGCATGCGCAGTGCATTCAGAGCCACAAATCTAAACATTCTTGCATTCTCAAACAAAATGCCATCGAGCGTCAAGTCTAATCAATGCAAAAAGACGAGCATCTACATACATACATCCACTGCGGAAGGTGCGAAAATGACCAGAGGTGCACAGGTCAGAAATCAACCGAGAAAACTGTACACAAGCATCCACCATTCACTAATGGAAGAGTTCTGGAAGAAGTTCATTCGCACAGGAAAACACATAGAGTCATTCTTATTCACGGGGAGGACAACTCACGACACAACGTCATTCAACTCAAAGGGAGGGGGAGATGTCGAGACAGGAGATACGGAGATCTGAAAGAGGACATTCAGCATTGCAGCCGTGCACTCACACCAGAAGATAAAGATCCGCAACAACAAAGGCGCTTTCGCCCTGAATTTCCAATATGGCCCCGGGCCAGTCACTCACTCAACTCCAATCAACGATCCTCATACCCGCACGGACGATCCCGACCGTCGCATGCCAACTTCCGTGACTGCGATCGTCACCCCGCTGACGCAAACTCGACGCGGTTCGCCCAGATCCCACAGTCCGTCGTGGCGATCAAGCACGCAACCAGCCAGCCTATCGTCAGCCCGACAGGACTTTCCGACTCGCACAAACACTTCGCCTAGCCACTGCTTCCCGGAAGCTAGCTTGGGAGTCGAGAACGTAAGAGGGCTTTGCGGACGCGCTTGCAAAATTTATAGTTGTGAGAAGGAGGATAAGGGAGGGAGAAGGCAGGGGGAAAGTCGAGGTGTAAGAGAAGAGGCAGGAGGAGGAGACTTAGCGGGGAGCGCGCTGCAGAAGCCATGTTGATCCTTCAGAACCCAATGGTCGGCCAATCAGATTCGTCGCGCAATAGGAAGATCCTCTTACTCAACGCGTCTGATTGGTGAGCCGGGGTGATTGGAGGATCAACCGGGCTTCGTGAGCCAAGGTCGATGAGCGGGAAGAGATGAAGCGCGAGAAGCAGCGCGAGACGAGTCCAAGATTCAGTCGATCAAGAAAGGGAAGCAAGCGCGCAAAAAAGCAGAGAGGGAAAAACAGTTGCGATAGGAGAAGGAGAAGAGAAGGAAGGGAGAGTGCGGGGGATGGCGCGGGAAATAAGGAGGAGGATGCTCGCATGCGCGGTGCCGACAGCAAGAGAAAAAGGCACCGAAACAATTACAGCTTGCCTATATCCTACACCGGTTTAAAAATTAAAATCACCATATCCACGCGCGAAAGTCGACGCGGGAAAAGAAAGTCCTATGCCTATCCGTATTCTCGCAAAATTCCTAGAGTTTTCTCCGACGTGACGGAGAACATTCATGCAAGGAAAAAGATACGTCGGGCTCCGCTTATTCCGTAATTCCTAACTGTCGAGCCCGATTCCCAGTGCGCTCGCTAAGGCGCGCGAAATTTCCCGTGCATTTCCCGAATTGCAAAAAAGGCAGAATTCCAAAAATCAATAGCTTCTTCCGAAAAATGGGGGCCCAAACAAGGCGCCTGAAATCAAGAAAAGCGACGAGGGTTTTGTGGGGTCGGTATGGTACACAAGGGCCCAAGGGGGTATTGGGCCAAGGGGGTACGAAAGATAGCGCGGGGTCGGGAAGTAGTTCGTCACATATGTGACGCGCAGGGGGTTCCAAAATTGTGCGATCTCCTAATTGCATGAAAGCTTGAACAAAGGGAGGGGACGAAGAAACAGGAAGAAGTACAAGGAACGAAGAAGCAAGGCGAAGTAGGAGCTTGGATCAGCATGATGAGATGGCGACAACATCCGTGGCAAGATCTTTGTGGATCGCGCCGGCTCGTGCGGTTTCGGATCCTGCTCTCTGCAGCCCTGTCATATGCAACCCCCTGTCCTTCGAGCTTCGGAGATCATCCAGGTGGCACCATCATGGTCCATCAGATCTCCATATATTCTGCACCCCCAGTCCAGCGCAGTCGATCGAATCAGAGCGTAAGTTGACGTCATCATCAATGGCGTGATCTTCGCGAAAACTGCTGATTCATACCGCTCGGGGGACTCGTGGCACTCAACGTCGTGTGGGGATGGGGAAGTAAACATTATACATGGAGGGGTGTCGACGGGGAGGGTTGGGGGAGGAGTGGGGGTAAGTATCGGTTCATCCCTTCCTCCGTGATCGGGGGCTCTTCGTAGCGGATGATTCGGTGAAAGCGGGGAAACCGATCGCCGCTGTGAGGGAGGGAGGCGAGGTAGTCAGGGTAGAGGGTGGAGAAGGTGCGGAAGAGTGCCGCGCGAAACTGCTCGTGATGGCGACACGAGGGGATGGTCCCGGTGATTACGCAGTAGACTTCTACTGCGTTACTTTGTTGCCACACGACACTGAACAGGAGGACGTGTAGACAGAACGTGGGGTTCGCGGCTTGAAGGGAGGGGCTGGGATGGACGGTGACTGTGAGACGGGTGGAGTAAAAGTGCTCAAAAGTATTGGGAGGGAAGGGGTTGCGAGGGAAGGTGACGGGGGTAGAGATCTAGCAAGGGGTGAGGTAATCAAGGGGACGGCGTGATAACGGCCAGGGACGAAGGCCGATTCCCCGCATCGGTACGTGGACGAACTGGGGGACGGGTTGGGGTGGGGGGGGAGGGGGATCGACTCCGTCTCCGTCGCGATGTGCCCGGAGCCGCGGTTGCTGATCCGCCATCTTCGGGCTCGGGGGGCTCTGGATCACTGGTTGGATCGTCGTTGATGCACAGGCTCGCCCCGCTGGCGATCTCCAGCTGGTTTTCCCTGGCGGCGATCTCTTCCCTTCTTCGTGCCGCTTCGGGATCTTCCGCCTCCGTGCCCGTGCGCGCCGCTTCCTCCAACAAATCCTTCCACTCCGATCCGGCTTCCTCCTCTTCGTCTTCTTCTTCTAGCCCCTCCTCCTCCTCACTCTGCTCCCCTCTTCGGACGTTTCTTCATCGGCGTCGCCCTCTTCTTCAGTGGCTTCCTCTTCTCCTTCAGGCGCCTCGGGCTCCTTCGGATAGAAGGCGTGATCGATGATCCCGTACGGCTTCAGGTATTCCTGTCGTGATGGCAGGGTGCTATCACTCCCAGGTTCCTCCAAGCAAGCGGTCCACTGGAGGTACGGTGCCAATGTCCGCGTGATGACGTGCGGAGCGGGGCTGTCGTCGCTTTGCGAAACGATGTCGAGGGGGAGATCGTCAGCCAATTGCGCGAGCGGGACGATGAGTTCTTGAACGATAGGCTGGCGATGGCCTGGCCGCACCGATCCGAAGAGGAAGCCGAGAAGATCGCCTTCCATGTCCGTTTTCCAAGCCTGCAGAATCAACAGCTCCAGGTACTCGATGCACGCAGGCTGCTCACTGGTCCGCGTCCACGTCACCTGCACTCGAGACAAGCACACAGATAGATCGACAAAAGTCTCGCGCCACAGCCGCCAATGTCCAAGATCGTGGAGCGGAACGGCGAGAGGCTCGAGGGAGAAAGAAAGGCGAGGATGGAGATCGGATTGCCAGAAGGTGGGGGAAAAGGAGGGGAGACCGAAGGTGGAGAGAGGAGCGAGGGGAGCGGCGCGGTTCATTGGGGGCGTTGGAAGGGGATGAGAGCGGGGAGCGCGACTGCTGGCTGGCGCGGAGAAGTGCAAATGGCGAAGTCCGTCTCGGATGTCGGGAATAGATTGTACCCTGGACGCGCGAGACCGTGATGCCAATCAGTCGACACCTGCTGCGCCCACTCTCGCAAGGAGGTCAGGATCGCGGTATGCCGCAGTGGGCTGATCGTGCTGATGTCGCCACTGAAAGCAGCGACCGTAGTGACGTGGCTCGTCCCGGGAGCCGCTCGTCGATGAAGAGCCACCACTTCGGCCAAGACCACCGCTTGCTGACTCCCGGCGAATCGAAAAGCAGCAGCGGCACACACCCCCTCGGTGCAGAAAAACCGCGCTACCCTTCGCAGATCAGAACTAAGC
Source organism: Chara braunii (assembly GCA_003427395.1). Taxonomy (NCBI): domain Eukaryota; kingdom Viridiplantae; phylum Streptophyta; class Charophyceae; order Charales; family Characeae; genus Chara; species Chara braunii. The sequence goes on along the minus strand of BFEA01000071.1, from coordinate 3,167,316 downwards.
CGCGGATGACGAACTTGCCGGATCTCGGAGATGTAGCCACGTGGCTGCAGCAGATGATCGCCAAGAGCTCGCTCTGTGATGAAACTCATGGCGAGGACGGGGAAGAAGATGAAGCAGGGGAGCAGGAGGGAGAGAGCGGAGCGGGAACTAGATTGTCTTTGTCCTCTTCGTCAGCGGACGAGGGAGATGGAGGGATGTCGGAGGGAGGGAGGAGACGGATATAAGAGGTATGGCGGACGATGGGGACAGAGCTATGGCTGGCGCTTGCCTCGGGCGCGATGCGCACCGTGTTGGCACCGTTGGGACCGAGTTCGACGACGCGGAAACAACCAGAAAACTTGGGARCGAGTTTACGGTCGCRTGCACATTTGCGTACTTGCACCAGGTCCCCTAACTTATATTGGTGTTGTGGGCCCGCATTTCCATTCCGAGCCTCGTAGCTACRGACMTGTCTACCGTGGGCCARTTCGGTCATTTTCTGTCTCTTCCGGGCCAATTTAGGCACGGCCCTCTCCATTAAATCGGCATACCTTTTGGCCTTGGCCTTAAGGGCGGCACGCGTGTCTCTACCCCCTGCTTCGGCAATTTCCGAGTTGCCCGGTAATCGACACAGGGGAGGCTATTGGTTCGAAGCTGGAAGGGGGTGAACCCCGTGGATTCATGGGGGGTGGCCCGGTGAATTCCGACGATCTGATATACGATCTCGGGCCAAGGATGCGTGTCACTCGCCGCTAGATTTCTTCGGAGGGCAATCTTAATCATTCGATTGGCATTTTCGGCCAACCCGTTGGACTTGGAAACGTGGGGTGCCGTATGTCGAAGCGTAATGCCTCTTCGTGCGAGTAATTCCTCTACCTCACCTTTGAACTCGGACCCATTGTCGGTTAGAATTTCTTCTGTATCGAGGTGAGTATAGAGAAACCGATCGATGTATGTGGCTATTTCTGCGGCCTTTCGGGTTCTACACGGGTAGACTTCGATATACTTCGAGAAATGATCAATCAATACCAAGAGGATGGAGTATTCGCAACGGTTGGGGCCAGGTGGCACGTCTATGTCAGTCGTATCCATACTGACCCGCTGAAAGGGCCGTTCTATCTCCGTTGGAACTATCGTATTCGGCCCCCGAAGGGGCGCGCGGTCGGCAACACATACTAGACAGTTAGCGACCACGTGCTTCACATCATCGCGGATATTGGACCAGAACCATCGATTTTGATCGATAGTTGCCTCGGTGACGCGTATCGCAAAATGAGCGGCCTGTTCCTCGTGCGCGGACCTAGTCCAGTCATATCTCTGAAAAGGATGGGGAACCGTCAACCATAGTCCCGATCCGTCAGTTTTACGCTTTTCTAGGTGACCGTTGATCCATCGGTAATCCCGAGATCTCTCTGTAGCCCGACGTCTGTCGTGCATAGTGAGATGGTCCAAGGGTAACCCAACCAGCTTAGCCAATAGGATTTTATCCGTCCAGACCTCCGCCCGTCGGTATTTCTCGTCGTATTCAGGGCCATCCGTACGGGCAGCCTCGAATCAAACCTCAGTAGGTAGTTTGTCCGTCCTACACAGAGGGCATTTCCATTCCCTACTACTTGTTCGATATCGAACACATGCACCGTGTGCACGATTGACACACGTGGCACAGCTTACCCATTCTACGAATCCGGTCTCAAAAGGATGATAATTCACCCCATATACCCGTGTGATACACGTGCAAAAATAGTAGAATCTGTCGGGAAGGGTGGCAAAGAAGGCCGAGCTTGCGAGAGGGCCGGAATCAGCAGGGGAAGAAGGGGTCACAGAGACAGGTGGGGTAGCCATTATGAGAGAAGGGGGGGAGAGAGTGATCAGGGCTGCAGAGAGGTCAGAGCGGGGCCACGTGTCACTCACTCCTTTGACAGAATTTCCACCTGTCCGTATCGCGGTCCACTTGCCTCCTCCGGCTCGTTCCACAGAATCACTTCTTCGGTCTTGAGGACCTTCTCAGGTCGGTGCAGTCGTGTCAACCCGTCAGCATTCCCGTGTCTCTCGTGCTTCCGATGACGGATGTCAAAGTCCTTGCTCTGCACGATGGTGGCCCATCGTCCGATCATACCCGAGTAATCCTTGGATTTCTTCAACGCCAATAGCGGTTCGTGATCCGTTACCAATGTAAACTTTTGACCGTACATATATGCTCGGAAGTGGCTGATCCCCCATAAGGCTGCGTAACATTCTCCCGCCGGGGCCGCGTAGTTGCGCTTGCAGGTCGGCACCGTCTTAGATGTGTATTCCACCACGTGTTCGAGACCGTCGGGTCCCACCTGAGCCAAAATTGCAGAAACCGCCTCCGGCTGCCAATCGGTTATGAGAACAAAGGGCTTCCCTGGGTCCGGCCTTATGAGAACTGGGGCCGAAATCAGGGCCGCCTTGAGTTCTCTGAAAGCCCGATCGCACTGTGGGGTCCACATCAACAGTTGATCCTTTTTCAGTAGATTCGTGAGTGGTCCCGCGATCGCTGCAAATCCCTTGACGAACCTCGATAATACGACGCCAAACCCAAAAAGGCGCGGACCTGCGTTATGGAAGTCGGTACAGGCGCGTCTTTCACTGTTGTCACCTTCTGGGGATCTGGTTGCAACCCCTGGCTCGTGACGACGTGGCCGAGGAAGGAGATTTTCGTGAGGAAAAACTGGCATTTTTCAAGTGCCACCTTGAACCCTGCGTCCTTGAGTGCGTGTAGTGCCCATTCAATGTGCTGCACGTGTCCCTCATAGGAAGTAGAGAACACAAGGATATCATCCATGTATACAATCACAAAGTAATTGATTATGCTTTGCGCCAGCCACGTTTTTCGCATGAAATTCTGGAAGGTCATATTCATCGCGCGCTGAAACGTGGCTGGGGCATTGCAAATCCTCATCGGACATCTGACCCATTGCCAAGTTCCTTCGAAAAGAATGAACGCCGTTTTCGGGCAGTCTTCTTTTCGAACCAGAAGATGGGGGAATCCATGTCGAATATCAAATTTGCTAAAGAATCGAGCACCACCAATAGCATCCAACAATTCATCAATCCGGGGAAGAGGATACACATCTTTAATCGGGATATCGTTCAGTTTTCGGTAATCAATACAGATGCGGATTCCTTCTGCTTTCTTTGGCACAATCACTATTGGAAATGACCATGGTCCGATAGCGGGCTCAATCCACCCATTAGCTTCGAATTCCTTGATTCTATTTAACGCGGCGGCTCTCTGTGTCGGTGAGTATCCATACGGAGCGCAACTGATGGGTGGATGATCACCCGTAAGGATCGCGTGCTCAATTACAGTAGATAGCCCGATATCGCTGTCATCCATACTCAGTACGTCAGCATAGCCATGCAATACGTTAATCAGGGATTCTCGGACATCCTTAGGGACATGATTGGGCATGGCGATTATCGTATTATTTCCCGAGCTCAGAGGCGTGTCAATCCGCTCCAATCTTTGCGATCGCCTGTTGTGGACGTTGGAAAACATTGAACTGCTAGTTCGGACCGAAAAGACGCTAGCGATCATCTGTGATTCTGCGGGACTGATAATTTCGGTTTCTTCAATTTCGGCATCTGTTTCACGGTCATCGATTCTTTTGGCTATTTCGATTCCCGTTAATTCCGTCATTTCTTGCATGAGATCCGGAACGTCGGTGATCGGGGCTTCTACCTTTTCTTTTATCAAAGCGATCACGACTCCCTGCATGAGTAGTGATCGGGGAAGGGAGACGGAGAGATCCAAGTATTGGTTCATCTGCTGATACCTCACTCGGAGGGACAGTGTACCCTCGTATAATGTGCGAGGGGGTTCCAAAAGATCGGCCACGTCTGAGTTGTTGTAGGAATCACCTGAAATTCCTCTTTCGCCTCGCAACCAAATATTTCGACCAACTGCTTCCACTCTTCGTGGCTGGGCATTGCACTCAGTTCTTCCTCGTACTGGTGCTCATTGAACTCGTCTTCCCGCACAAGGTATTCTGAGTTCGAGGGGGCTTTCTCAATATTCTGGATCACCCCTATCCGATCAATATCGGGATATTTCCGTGGGGATCGGGTGGAGATTCGGAGAGGGAGCGTCTGAGGTTTCCCTCCCGTTTGAGTGAGGATGAGTTGTCTTGAATCGAAATGGACTCGAGCCCCTACTGCCATCGCCCAGGGTAATCCTAACAATATTGAATAGGAATGTACGTCAATGACCAACGCATTTACCAATACATGCACTCGACCTACCTTGATCGCGACATTCTCGATGATTCCCACGATATTCATGGCTTCCTCATCGGCCGAGACGTAGTTATCCCTCCCAGGTAGAGGAAGGATAGAGTTCAATCGTCCAGTTTTTCGGACTGTGTTCAAGGAGATGGCGACTACCGATGATCCGGTATCAATCAGTGCATCAAAAGGTTTGCCCCAGACTTCACAATCGCATTCCGTGCTTTTCCATAGGACCGATCGCACTCGTACAAAGTGATCTTTATCAGCATAGGAGATAGCTGCGATTCGGGCTGGTTCAGGTGCATTTGTGGTGACTACTGGGGGCGGGGGTTCACCTTCGTTTTCGTCTTCTTGCTTCTTTTTCAGCATACGAGTGAGGTTCAGAAGCGCTTCACCTTCGTTTTCGTCTTCTTGCTTCTTTTTCAGCATACGGTGAACGCGCTGATAGGTGAAGCGCTTCTGATTCTTTTGACACTGTTGTAGAAGCTTGTCATTCGCGGCCTCGGATATACTCAGCAGATGTCCTACAGGGATTGGCACTCGAATATCTAACTGTTTGAGTGTCTGTAGGAGGTCGATTTCTCCTGTTTGAAACTGAGGTCCTGGTTCCGATGTTCGTTCGACCCAATCGAGCTCTTCTTTGGCGGGCCGAATTGCTCCGATCAGTCCGGCCAGCTGGAGGTACTCGGTGGGATCGACGACATCCGCGGCTTCAGAGGATCCTGACGTGGATGCGCCTTGATCACCCGAGTGAGGCTGATCAATGATGAATGGGGAAGCCTCCCTTACCTGTTCTAATACCGCGGCCACTCGTCCCTGGTTCAAAGCTACGAGTGTGGCCGCAGGAGGCGGCTGGTTGCGTTTCGGCTGAGGGCATTCTCGAGCGAAATGTCCTGGCTGCTTGCAATTATAGCATTCGACTCTTTCTGCTGGATTAGCCACCTGCAGAGGAGTGGCGGAGTGAACTGGTCCACCCGCGGGAGGAGCCGTAAGCAACGGGTACTGAGCAGGAACGGAGCGAGAGGGGCCAGAATAGCCTTTACCAGTTTGGTCATGATCTGTTCTAGTCGGTCCATTTGAGAAGCCTGCATTTGCAACAGGTTATTAATCCATTCGGATTGTTTAGTTGTGGCAGTGTGGATCATCTGAGCTAAGTGCAGGTTGGTGATGGGGACCGAGGCGGTTTCCTGGGTCATGACCGTGTTCTTCGGAGGGGGAGGCGGTCTTGAGAGGAGTAGGGGATGAGACAAGGAGGGCTCCGGGATAGGGCCGTCCTAGTAATCATGATCGGGCCGGGGGTAGAATCGTTCTACCGCTCTGAGCCAAAATCGCTTCTTGGCCGCCACATCTTGGATTGTATCCGATATATCTTCTTCTCCCTGTCGGATGTATTTACGTGTATCCAACAGATCCAATTCGAGGGCTTTGGGTATGTTGACTGACAGCTGGTTGGTCTTGGGAGGGGCCTTTTTCTGCAGTTTCGCCTTCAGCTCGGGATTACGAAGGTGATCGATGAACAAATCTCGAGCCGCGTTCTCTTCCCGCCCTGATTTGTCTAAGGCGGTCTGAAATCGATCCACAAAATCGGGTAGTAATTCCCCAGGTTCTTGTGGACGAGTTTTTAGTACAAACCAGGCAGCATCTTCACTGACCGCGTCAAACCGTGCCAAGAACGCTTGTTTGAAGGTATCCCAATCTACCCACCTGTGTCTTCTAAACCAATCGTGCGCAGTGTTTCGACGCAGCAAGGTGAGGACGCGAGGAAGGTCCTTCAAGCCATGCCTCCGGGTGAGTGTAGTTAGGATAGAAGGGAAAAGTGGCGGGGATGCTTACCATCACCCGCGGAGGCGCTCCATTGGCTTCGCCCATAGGCATCTTCGGTCGGGCTTCGGCAGATCTTTGCCTAGTGACCGGTGGACTGAGGCGGTTAGGTTGTTTAGCGGCTCTTCCTCTCGCCAGCTCGTCTCACTATTGTCATTACCGACACGTGTCGGCTCCGATACCAACCTCACGCCCCGGTGCTGTCTTCCGTTCGGAGTGTTGAGTGTGGGGAAAAGAGGCCCAAAAAAACAGCAAGATGGGGGTGTGCCAAGGATTTTTGGAAATTGAGTGTGGGGACACAGACAGAACTGAAATCCCCCGTGACAGTCCGATGAAGTGAGTTGGTTGCTTTTCACGCGTTGCAAAATGCGCGCGCAAATTTGGCGCGAAAGGAGAGAGGAATACAAACTCAATCCAAAAAGTATTGTCGTACTTCCCACCGTGCTACGGCCCTTCGTTTAGAGCAAAAAGGCTTCGGCACGCTTCGCGTGTCTCGCTTGCGTATTAAGTCACGGCGTCGCTCGCTGGTCAGTTCTGAGTCCGANAAAAGGCTTCGGCACGCTTCGCGTGTCTCGCTTGCGTATTAAGTCACGGCGTCGCTCGCTGGTCAGTTCTGAGTCCGACGTGGAGGGTCTCAGTCGTGTGGCTCTTTCTCTATGTTCGTCGTCGTTCTGTATACGGTAGTGAAAACCCTTGGATTCGTAGCGCTCAAAATGCTGGCACTCAGTGCACAGGGTGCGAGGCCAGTGGGGTTCCACTGCCGTCCACGGAATGACGATCAGCTCGTTAAAGGGCAATTATACCGAGTAAGGCGGAAAGTGAGTATCGATAATGACAAATCCAGCATCCACAAATCCTGAGTAACCGAGTAACCATCCAATTGAGAATGATACAAAAGAATAGTGAGTCAATGTCCATGCCCAACAGGGCAACACCAACAGCATAACCCAAATGTAGCTCTCTCTTGTGAATGGCGCCAGRCGCCCTATCTACTCTACAGCCTATCCTACAACTACARCAATGAAAGCAACYWGACAACTTGACTACYAGCGAGTGATGATGTCAACACCAATGYCGACCACCACCTCCACCAGGTACGTGTCCTCTTCCCCACACTCTCCCTTGTTACCCACACAGCGCCCTTCACCTCCGAAGACCACCTTCGCCCTTCACCTCTCCTGCACCCTCATGGCTATGGCCGCCAGTGCCTTGCATGCAGGCAGCGCCCTACCGCCTAGCGCTAGCCTGCTTCCTCTCAGCGCAGCGCTGCTCATGCATAGCGCAGCACACATGCATCCGCGCAGCGTGCCCGCAATGCCAGCATTGGCCAAGATCCCTGCCCACTCGCCCTGCTTGCCTATATGTCAGTGCAGCGTGTGGGCGGCCTCCCTTCAGCCTGTGACCGGGGCCCAGAGGCTGAACTCAGCCCGATACAGTTGGCCCCCCGGGGCAATACAGTTGTGCCTCTTTCATCAAGGCCTGCGGCCAGATTCAGATAGTGGGCCGATTTCCCTTTGGCATTTTCGGCCTCTATACCCAACATGCATTGTCGGCCTCACGTTCAAGTGCCCAAGGCCTAACTAACTCAGAGGCCCTGGGCTTTCAACATTTACTGAAACCCGAGACTCGGTGCACTCCAACCAATCTGGCGTGCTGCAACTGTATGAACCCCACTTTGTGAAATGTTGGCACAGAGGGCTCTTGTGGATTTACTGGCCCGCCTTCACTTAGGGCGGGCACGAGGCTTGCTGGGGCCTTAGCCCAGAACATGTACAACATGGCAAGGCCCTTTCTTGAGGGCTCATTCCTCACATTCCATCCCCCTTAGCTTCGAAAGCCGCTGAGATGCTTACTTCGCAGGTGCCTTCCCTTTCAGCTTCCTTTCATATTCTGCCACCGCCTGAGGAGTTGTCTCAACCAGTTCCTCCTTGGTAAACCACCGAACTTCTTTGGGATCCGTGTGATGCCTGAATCTGACAAGATATTCTCTCTTGGGTTTAGGAGGTCTTCCTCGACCCAACGGCTTTGTAACAGGCATGTCCCGGTGATCCACAATGTCATCGATGTCGACTTGTCCATCCATGGGTGGGGGCAGCATCGATCTCCTGGAAGGGAATTGATCAGTCTCAGCGAAAGGTGCAAGCTTTGAGGCATGAAAGACTGGGTGAGTGCGTAGGTGTCCAGGGACACGAATGACGTAAGTGGGACCATCCATCTCATCTCCAACTATATCTAGGACTTCCCAGGGACCAAAGTATTGAGGCATTAGTTTGCGGGAGACTCCGAATTCCTGTCCTAGCTCGCTAGCCTTGACCTTGACACGTTCCCCTACCTGAAATGTGGACTGTCTACGATGTTGATTCTCAGAAGCAATCATTGCTTGCTGAGCTTTCTTCATGTGCTCGACAGCTTCTTGCAGCAACTTCTCATACTGCACACCATAYTCCAGTGTGCCTGGGGTTGCAGCAGGTCGGTTTTCAGGTAGGAGGAAGTCTAACACGGATCTAGGCTTCCATCCCAAGTGTAGCTGGTTAGGACTCACACCGGTGCTGCTATGCACAACATTGTTGTACAAACTGGCGATGAGTGGCAACTGCTCATCCCAATCATCTTGGCTGGGCTTGATGTAATGCCTCAGCAAGTGCTGTACAACTCTATTCATCTGTTCGGCTTGTCCGTTGGCTTCGGGATGATTCCCTAAAGTCATTTGAAGTTGACTGCCCATTTGTTCCGCAGTCTTCTTCCATAGCTCACTTGTGAATCGGACGTCTCTATCACTAACGATAGTCTTTGGTAATCCAAAGTCCCGCACCCAGTTGTCCTTGAACAACTTGATAACATATTTTGTCCTGGCTGTCTCTGGCATTGGTATTAGTCTAGCGTACTTGGTGAATCGGTCGATGATGACGAAAATGTGCCTCTTACCACTCTTGCTGGTCACTAGGGTGTCCATGAAATCCATGCAAACACTCAATCCTGGACCATCAGGAATAGGTAAAGGCTTTAACAACCCAAGCGGTGCTTGAGTTCGCGGCTTGTCCCGCTGACAGATCTGGCAGGTCTCCACATACTTCTTTGCGTCATCTAGCATTCGGGGCCACCAAAATCGTTGTACTAAGTTAGCACTCGTCTTCTTGTAGCCAAAGTGCCCAATTGCGTCATGACATTCGCCTAAAAATAAACTACGCAACTGCTCACTAGATGGAACTACCAATCTCTGTATTCCGGCCTTATCAAGATAGATTAGCCCATCCACCATCACAAACTCCCTTTCTGTGGCCTTGTCTTTTGCCTAAAGTTTGCGGATGATGTCCATCGTGACAGGGTCTTTCTGATAGGCTCCCACCAATGATTGAGTTACTTCATTAGATACGCCAAAGTCAGAAACTAGCGCACCTAGGTAGTCTGCTCTACGGGATAGCGCGTTTGCAACCTTGTTGTACTCTCCCTTCAGGTACTCAAGCTTGAAGTCATATTGGTCTATGACCTCAATCCATCGCYTGAGTGCATCAGAAAGAGCCGGTTGAGTCTTGATCCATTTGAGGGTCTGATGATCAGTCCTCAGATAGAAGAACCTTCCCAAAAGGAAGTGTCTCCAATGGACAAGTGCCTTATAGAGAGCATAGAGTTCCCTTTCGTAGGTGGACTTAGCCAACTTCTTCGATGGCATCTTCTTACTCATGTACTCAATCGGTCTCAACTTTTTCCCATCCTGCTGACCCAGCACTGCGCCAATGCCGTATTGGCTTGCGTCAGTGGTTACTATGAATGGCTTCTACGGATCGAGAACCATGAGGACCTCATGATTCATGAGTGCATGCTTCAATCTCTTGAAAGCACCCTCGCACTCATCACTCCAGTCCCACGGTGTGTCAAGTCAAGTTAGATCAGTCAAAGGAGAGGCGACTGTAGAATAGTTCTTAATGAAGTTTCTATAGTAGCCGCACATTCCTAAGAATGACCTGACCTCAGTGACTGTCTGAGGTCGTGGCCAGTCTCGAATACTAGCCACCTTCGCATCTTCTGCCCTAATTCCCTCCGCGGATACTTCATGACCCAAGTATAGTATCTTAGTGCGACCGAACTCACACTTCTCTAAGTTGACCTTATACTTGTGCTGTCGCAGGAGTGAGAGAACTGTCTCAACATGCTTTGCGTGCTCCTCGGCAGACTTACTAAAGATCAGAATGTCGTCTAAGTAGACCACGACAAACTCTAAATGGTCATGGAAGATCCGATTCATAGCGTGCTGGAACGTACCCGGCGCATTACAAAGACCGAAGGGCATCACTACAAACTCATACAGACCATAACGCGTCTGAAAAGTTGTCTTGCGTTGGTCCTCAGGTCTTATTGCGATCTGGTGATATCCGGATTTCAAGTCTATCTTACTATAGTACTTGCATCCCTGCACCCTATCCAATAGGTCGTCTATGCGAGGTAGAGGCTCTGCGTTCTTCATAGTGATGGCATTGAGGCCTCTATAGTCAATGCACATCCTCAAAGTACCCCCCTTCTTCGGTACGAATAGAACGGGTGATCCGTAAGGGGAAGTACTAGGCCGAATCCAACCCTTCTCTGTCAGCTCCTTAAGCTGTCGCCGAAGTTCATCTAACTCGGCGGGGGCCATCCTATAGATCCTTCCCTTTGGGGTCTTACTCCCTGGAATGATTTCTATAGCGTGGACGACTTCCCTTTCAACAACTCTTGTGGGCTCCTCGAACAGATCAGGGAACTTAGCAACGACGCGTTCTATCTCTGGGGGTGTTTTAACGGCCTCCCCCTTCTCAGAGACGTAAACAAGGTACATACCCTCCTCTTTATTTTGCTTGTAGTAATTGTAGAACGCTGATGCGCACAAGCAGCCATAGGTATTTATAATACTAATAGCCTTGAACTTAGTCAATCTGACAGTTCGGCCATCGGGCAACTTATGCTTGAGCATGTTCTTATCCCAGTTGAACTGTGGCTTAGCAACTTCGAGGTAGTACATGCCTAGCAACATGTCAAATGGTAGGTCGTCGCTAACAAAAAACGAGATCTTATGGTTAAGCTCCCCTCCTCCATAGGAGAAGGTACAGACTACATCCTTGATGTAGTCCGTTACAATCATGCGCTCCTTATTGGCCAAAGTAGATGCTACAGGTCTACTAAGGTGCCGTACCCGGTCCTGTAGGTGCAGCCTTTCCAAACAGTCACGACGTATGTAATTTCGCGTGGAGCCTATGTCTATGAAGGCACCACATTTGCGGCCTCCTACATCGACCTCCACCACGAAATGTTCCCCTCTAGGACCTTTCCTTAGTGCCACCCAAGACTCACGAGGGTCCTTGTTTGACCACTCATTCTCTAAGTCTTCTAAGGCTTCAAACACATCTAACGTACAGAGCATAGTTTGGTTTAGTTGTGTCTGCGGGGTGACTAAGGGGTCATTAGCCTTGGCCTTGTCATGAAGTGGGGAAGGTATCAATCCCACTTCATCTTGAGTCGAAGCGGCTAATACTTCCACTGGCCCTATGCGTTTCCCGAGCTAGAAGCCTGGGAGTAGGTTGCCCCTATCTTTGGAGCTACCTTCTGCGTAACCTTAGTGTTCTGGCACTTGTATTGCGAGTGTTCGTATTCCCCGCAGTTAATACAAGCACCACGCGTTCAACGGTCACGCCACACGTCTTGTTCAAGACCTGCCTTTACCCACTCAACCTGCTTGGTCTGATTGGAGGCAGCCTTCCCTTGACCCCTAGGCTGGCCCTTCCCTCGGCCTGCCGACTTAGTCTTAACTACCGCGGCGAGGGTGCTACCCTCAGCTACCTCCTCGCCGTCATACTCTGAGTAGTCCATCAGGTCAGAGAGCTCATCGATCTCAGTTTGAGTCCCATCAGACTCAACCATCATCAACTTCGCCCCCTTCTTCTTCCACTCCTGAGGACTCTTCTTCTTCTTTGAGTCATTCCCTGAGGTGGGTTGAGCAATGCCTAGCATGGCCTCCAAGTCTAAGGCTTTCCTAGACAGTGTCTCAAACGAGTGGTACTCAGTGCGTGCCTCGCTGGCTAGCAAGTTCCTAATGTTCTCTGGGAGACATCTGACAAACGTAGTCAATAGGAACTGATCGCTGTAGTTGATGCCTGGGACAAGGATCAGGCTCTCAACGGTAGTCGTAAGCTCTCTAACTGACCTGAACTTGCATTGGTCTAGTTTGTTAATGGCATCAGTGGCCTTTTGAGACTCCTTTGGGTTATGCCATCGAGCTTCTACCATTTCCATGAACTGGTCTAATGTCAAAGACTTAGCCCAGTCCGCCATGCGTCTCCCATACCCGGCCTTTATAACTACACCATCTAACCATTTGGCTGCCTTACCCTCCAGGTAAGATGCCGCAGTTACCACTTCGTCCTCTAGCAAGGTTCTCTTGGCCTTCACCCAAACCGTGACTGTTCTCAACCAAGTGTTGAGTTCTTCGCCCTTTCCCTCGCCTGAGAAGGCAAGAGGTGGTTTTATTGGGATCTTAGGATACCATTGACCCTGCGGTTGTCCTTGTTGAGGACTAACCTGTTGTGGTGGTGTAGCAACCACCGCTGGACCCGAAGAAGGAGATGCAACAGTCTGTGCGGCTGCTGCAGATGTGCCACTTGGCTGTGTGCCAGCTTGAACCGGAAAGGGGCCTGACATCGCCGATAACGGCAACGACGATTGTGCTGGTGGCCGGAATCCTGGCTTTGTCAACGCATCCAGGATCTGGTCTAGAGTGCTCTGCATGAAGTCTAATTTGTTGTTCACATGTGCGTGTAATGACAACATATTCTTCTACAATACTTTCAGCGGGTCAGTCAATGCTGACTCATCCAAGCCCTCTAATTCAGCCTTGTCAGCCTCTAAAGTTTCAAGCCTGGCTGCTCTAGTTTTCATCGCATTTTCTCTATCGGTAGCTTCTTTCAGGTCCTGTTCTAACTTACGGCGGAGCATCTCGACCTGCTGGATCTCTCTGAGCTCCCTCTGACGCGGGGTCAACGGGCTGAACTGCGCGCCCGCCATTTGACTAGAAGACTGTCTAGATCCTGTGGAACCGAAAGGGCCCGAGGAACTTGTGGAACTCGTTGGCATTCCCAACTGGCCCCCATTAGTCCCTGACGAGGACGCAGATGATGACGCAGCAGAGCTTGCGCCATTAGCCATCGCTGCTGCTCTGGCTGCTGTTGCCTGCTCTCTAGCTGCTGCGTTTGCTGTTGCTATCCCCGCTGCTAGCGCACGGGCTCTACGTACCCGTCTTTCTTCTCCCGGATCTAAGGCCTGGAACACGTGCGGTACCCTTAATGCCCCTGCACGTGTTAGTCTCCTAATGTCATCTCTATCATCAACAGGGTCTGACCCACTCATTAGTTAGGCATATAGTATCTGCACTAGAATCCCCTGATGGAATCCTACCGCAGCATGTATCTGACCGGCACGTAATTTTCTATAAATAGTTGTGTCCGGCGAGTTCCCTACTATACCGAATCAAGTGGCATGTCTACAACATTCACACAGATTGTCTACATAGTCTAGATGCACCCTGATTGGTTCACTTACAACAGCATTAGTTAAAACTGGCTATGGCAGCATACAACAGTCCTACACTAATCTGTCTGTGAGGTTAGCAGTCCGTCAACCAACTAATCAAAGGTACAAAAAGACAATGTAGCAGATGTATGATTGATGGGTATAGTTGTGTACACAGTTGAGCTCCAATTGGAACCTACCCTCCCCTCAATCCAACATATCGAACAGCATCTTGAGCAAAGCAGTGTTTTCGTGTGTGTATCGGCCCACCCCTGTGCCCAAGTCAGTGCCAAGTAAGCCAGCCAGCCCACTCTTATTTACCCTCGTACGGAAACGAGCCTTACACCCAGATGATCTGGCTGATCGGGAGGATTATTAAAAGCGCCCCCATCTCTTCAGGAATTCTTTAACGTCGCAGTCAGAACGACGATCACAGCCAGAATCATACCGAGTACCCAACCAGAAATGTTTATAGACGGTTTGGTAAGCGTCTCATACAAGGCTGGCACACTTGGCAAGACTTCTATCTGAGCGCAGCAAGTGCCAAAACAGGACAGCAGCCATCGCATGCGTGCACTACTCCCTATGGGTTGGCATGGTGACCGTGACCCAGTGCTTCGACCAGGGCCCTTCAGAGGCACCGCCCTTTCTCCTTCCAGATGCTTCCGGGAAGATTGTCATCTCTCAAGGTAGCGCGCTCACGACACCTCACCAAGGAGAGGACTCTCAAGTTGG
>BFEA01000071.1:3100413-3112797 GCA_003427395.1 Chara braunii | reverse complement strand
GAGAGAGAGAGAGAGAGAGAGAGAGAGAGAGAGAGAGAGAGAGAGAGAGAGAGAGAGAGAGAGAGATGAGCGATACAAGTTTGGCTGTTACGTACCTGTGCAGTCCCGAGAAGAAGAAGAAGAAGGCCATAGCCGCAGAGCTTGACCACGGAGTGACAAAGGAGGGAGAGAGAGTGGACAAGGGAGGGACCGAGAAGGGGGAGAGAAGCCATAGCCGAGGAGGCGAAGAGAGAGACGATAAAAAAAAGGAAGGAGACAGCCAGGGTGAAAGGAGGCGAGGAAGAAGAAGGTTGGTGAGAGAAAGTGAAGCCGACAGCCATAGCCGAATGGGGAAGTTGACCGGGAGAGTTGACCAAGCGTTGACCGGGGGTTGACCGGAGGTTGACCGCAGCGTTAGCCGGCGTTGACCAAGCCGTTGACCACGAGTTTGACCAAGCTGGAGCCGGTATAATCTCGCCAAGCCTTCAACCTATCCCTCGCCCTATGGATGTGCACACACCCTGTGGTACTTGCTGAGTCCAGTCTGTCTGTCTCTTCTTTCTGCATCGAGTCTCTTTTGTCCAGGTGATAGTACTTTGTGGACGAAGGATAGGCCTTGTTGACCAAACCCCTGCCGGACTAAGTAGGGCTAAAGACTGTGTCTGACGACTCGACTGTCCAGAGGCCTAACCCTCCCAAGGACCGGTACAAACCGGCGGGCTGCTCGGTGTGGCACGGTAGGCCCGAAAGGCTGAGTTGTGGGCTGCGCAACAGGCAGTTTAAGTGTTGAGAGACCTGCTGATCGCGTCGTCCTGTTTGCGACGTTAAATAATTCTTGAGGAGTTACGGGGGATCTCCTTAAATGCCTCCTGATCAGCAACAGGTCTAGTAGTGACAGCCTTAGAATAGGTCTAGGCTAGAGACCCTAGTTGATAGGATCCCTTTCCGGATTCTGTGAGTCTTTAGATTGAGTTAGTAGGTTTGTCAGTGAGGGGTTAGAATCTACGTGGTGAGGTTTGGAACCGTCAATCCGGTTGTGCACTTATCACCATGGTTGAGACCCGTAGTGGGACGAGCACTAGTTCCTACACCCGGGAGCAACAAGAGAAGATGGCCGCCTTAGTGAGAGACAATAAAGAAAGGAAAGAGCTCCTGAAGCAGGCGAAGTTGAAAGCAATCGCAGAGGAGCAGGAGGCGAAAATGAAGAAGTTGGAAGAAGAGATGGAGGAGAAGAAAAAGGTTGTTGAGGAAGAAGCAGCAGCAGAAGCGGAGGAGGAGAGATAATGTAGAGGAAAAAAAGGGGAGAGCAGTGGCACGAAGGAGGAGGAAGCGTAATTAGAGAAGAAGATTGGTGAGTGGATTGCTAATTTATCGTTGGGGGAAGACGATGAGGCACAGATGTGTGTGCCAGAGGATGAGAGGGACGCATTAGCCAGGGCGCTAGCAATAATCGAGGACCCCCTGGAACGGCAAGAAGCAGAGGAGGAGAAAAGTTGGAGTGGAAATTGAGGATGAAGAGGGAAAAGAAGAGAAGGAGGGAGGAAGTTAATAGGTTGACCGCGGAGATGGCAAAGGTGAGAGACTGCAGACGAGAGGTGCAGGCGCAGGCAGACACTTCTGCCAAAATGGATAAGATGCTGGGGTACTTGGAAGTGTTGAGTGAGGCTTGGATGGAGGAGCGCCAAGCCAACTGGGGTCACGATGTGGCCCTGAGTGTCATGCGGTCAGGATTCCGAGATTTTGCGCGCGACATGGTCACCCACGTTGGGGGCGAAGTTAGGCGGTTAAGAGAGAACGTGGGAAAGTTTTGTGAGGGCGCCATCGAGAGTGCCAAAGCAGTTGCCGCTGTTGAGAGTGAGGCCAGACCCCGTAAAGAGTCCGTCAAGCTTAAGTTCCCAGACGCATATGGCGGGAAGAAGGAGGATAATTTTGATAACTAGGAGGCGAGCGTCAATAATTATGTGTATTTACAACACATCCTGACTGAGGAACAAGTCCTTGTCGCCTTCCAGGCCCTCAAAGATGAAGCGACCAGCTTTGCCAGATCCCTTGAGCGCACAACCAGTTGTGAAAACAACCTGGTTGCATATTCTAAGATCACCCCCCTTCCTCAATTCTTCAAACTCCTAAGGGAGAGATTTGCTGACCCAACGAGAGGCGTTAGAGCCTCTGACAAGTTACAGACGATCCAATCACGACAGTGGAGTGCAAGAGCACTCAAGGGCGTCATGGCCGACTTGGTAGCCGTCCCACACCATGGGGGCACTGAGCCCCAGTTGGCCCAGCTGTTTTATCGTGCTATGCCAGAGCCCTTGAGGGGGCATCTCTTTGACAAATCTCAACAGGACGACATCACGTATGATGTGCTGAGTAGAGAGGCGGTCCTGTTCGAGTCGAAGTCCATGTCAGTGTCCACTTTTTGGCATAAGGACTTGGATAAGGGGAAGAAGTGGAAAGGTCGTACCATCTCTGGCCAAGTCAGGGTCAAGGATCATATGATCCTTACTTTAGAGGAAGGTGGTACAGACGAGGTCCAATATAGTCAGATTGAGTGGGGCCTCGAGGAGGAGGACAGCAGCGTAGGACAAGGGAGGTCCTATGCGGCTGTCGCGGCTGGAGGGAGGCCGCAAGGTAGAGGAGGAGGCCAGGGCCAAAGGGGTCAGGCCACGGGAGGCCGAGGACCGGGCGCACAGGGGGTTGGCGGACAAGGTAACCGCCAAGTGGGAGGTAGGGGTCAAGGTCCCCTGCCAAATCGTCAGGGTTCTTGTCGGTCCCCGCAGCGACGAGGTGGAAGGCCACCTCAAGGAGGATGGCACCCAGGCTTGCCGCAGGGCAGGCCCTGGGAAGATTTGGGCTTGGACCAGCGCGTATGGCAGGAACGCGTGGACTTGGGTCAGTGTGTGTTTTGTGGTGACCCGGCCCATGTAATTATATTTTGTCCTAAGTACAGACAGGCCCAATGGGATGCCCAGCAGTCAAAAAGCAGCTGCCAGTGGGGGTTGCAACTACCCCTACTTTAAGGCCATGTGGGGACGTGCGCGTGCGGGAACAGGAAACTCCCAAACCACATGAGCCTATGGCAGAGGTTGCAGGTCTGTGCCTAGCTAGCTGTCCAGAGACTGCTTGTGTTAGCGTCTCTCTAGGCACGTCCCTCACAGACGTGGCAGAAGAATTGAAGGAGAGGATGCCAGCCTGGGCCAAGATGAAGAAGGAGAGTAAGGGACAACTAATTTTAGTCGATGTAGAAGTGTTTAGAAGCAGAGTAGGGGCCCTTATAGACTCAGGGGCCACCCGCAGTTACATTAGTCCTAGGGCGCTGAAGAAGCTGAGGCTAGGATTAAAAGTCCAGAAGTTGGCAGACCCCATAGTCAGTGTTCTCGCAGACAACCGCACGATGCGAGTTGAGGACTACGTAGAGGGAGTCCAGGCGTACTTTCGCCTAGAGAAAGATGGGAAGGTGGAGAAAGTTCTCCATTCCCTGACTCTCCTCGTACAGGACGACCTTCCTTTTGATATCGTGTTAGGAATGGATTGGGGAGAGGCAGCAGGGGCCACACTCCACTTGAGAGAGCATGAGTGTAGGCTCCCTAGTCCGTCAGGCGAGGTTAAGACTGCCCGCATGTTTCATGTGTCAGGTGTAGACAACGCCTTGGCACATTGCTGTCTCAGTGCTCCCGCGTTCGCGCGACTAGTGAAAAAGGAGCAGTTGGAGGATCAGGTCTTTGTAGTTTATGTCAAACTTGTCACTGGGGCTAAGGAAGAAGTGAGTTCCACAGATCTAGCCATAGCCAAGCTGCTGGAAGAGTTCAAAGACTTATCTAAGCCGCCGACAGGAGTAGTGTTGCGGCCGATCCAACACAGGATAGAGATAGAGCCTGGCAGTAGAGCTCCTAAGGGAGCAGTCTACGTGATGTCCCCTAGAGAGTTAGAGGAGTTGCGCAAGCAGTTAGACAAACTCCTCGAGAAAGGTTGGATCAGGCCCAGTTCATCGTCCCCAAGAAAGAAGGAGAGTTGCGTATGTGCATAGACTATAGGGGTTTGAATGCTATCACAGTGAAGGGTTGCAAGTATTTTTCAAAGATAGATTTGAAGTCCGGTTATCATCAGATAGAGGTCCACCCTGATGACCAGTACAAGACTGTGTTCCGGACCAGATATGGGCATTATGAGTTCATAGTGATGCCCTTTGGACTGACCAACGCGCCAGCTACATTTCAGCGTTGTATGAATGATCTGTTTAGACCTTCGTTGGATAGATTCGTTGTAGTCTGCTTAGACGATATCTTAGTTTTCAGTAGGACCCTATAGGAACATCGGGGTCATTTGAGGCAGGTCTTGGAGAAGCTCAGAGAAGCTAACTATAAGATCAATGCGAAGAAGTGTGAGTGGGCCAAGACACAAGTTTTATACTTGCCACGTGTTGGACGGAGATGGCATTAAGCCAGAGGACAGCAAGATAGCGGCAATTCGAGGCTGGCCGACGCCCTGCACGTTGACAGAGTTGCGGTCGTTCTTAGGCCTGGCTAACTACTATAGAAAGTTCGTAAGGAACTTCTCTACTATCGCCACTCCCTTGCGCAGGTTGCTTAAGAAAGAGGCAATCTGGCAATGGGACAAAGATTGTACATCTACGCTTAAGAGGTTAAGCGCGCGTTAATAGAGTACCCTGTCCTCAAAGTGGCAGATCCGTCTTTGCCATTTGTCGTCACCACGGACGCGAGTCAATATGGTATAGGCGCCGTGTTACAGCAAGACAACGGCAATGGCTACAGACCCGTAGAGTTCATGTCAACGAGGATGCCCTCTGAGAAGGTTGCTACCTCGACGTACGAGAGAGAACTCTACTCTCTCAGGCAGGCCTTAGAGCACTGGAAGCATTACCCGCTTGGGAGGCACTTCAAAGTGTATTCTGACCATGAGACGCTTAGATGGTTGAAGACACAAACCAAGATGACACCTAAGTTGACTAGGTGGGCCGCTGAGATAGACCAATATGACTTCGAGCTCAAGCCGGTGAAGGGCAAGTACAACGTAGTTGCGGATGCTCTGAGTAGGAGATCGGACTACTTTGGAGCGATAGTTTACTATCTGGACATAGGGAGTGACCTGCAAGAGAAAGTTAGGCAAGCGTACGCGCATGACCCTATCTATAGCGACCTCCTCAAGAGAGTTAAGGAGGCCCCAGAGACTGAGCCAGATTACCGCACTACAGAGGGTTTGCTATTCGAGAAGACTAATGTATTCGACCGCCTATGCGTTCCCAACAATGAGGAGATCCGCAGTCTGATCTTAGGGGAATGCCACGATACAGAGGGACACTTCAGTTGGCAGAAGACATTAGCCAACCTTATGCACGCGTATACATGGCCAGGAATGAAAAAGGACTGCATAGAGTATGTCTACAGTTGTAAAGTCTGTCAGAGGAACAAGACCACAATGCGTGCCCCTATAGGTCTTCTCAGACCTTTGCCCATTCCAGACCAGCCAGGAGATTCAGTCTCCATTGACTTCATGGATGTCGGTGTCAAGAGTAGACACAGCAAGAGCCAAGTCATGGTCGTAGTTGATAGATTTAGTAAGTATGTTATTTTTGTCCCTTTGCCTGCAGAGGCACGCACAGAGTTAGTGATACAGAAGTTCTTTGATTTTTGGGTTAATGAACATGGAGTCCCGTTGTCAATAGTCGGTGATAGAGATAGTCGTTTCACTAGCCAGAACTGGCAGGAGCGGATGCGAGTCTATGGATCAAAGTTATTGATGTCGTCTGGCCGCCATCCAAAGACCAACGGTCAGACAGAGCAGATGAACAAGATCGTGCAGCAAGTTTTGCGCATGTACATTAGACCCGATCAGATCAACTGGGACGAGATGTTACCCAAGGTAGCTAGTGCATACAATAACAACGTACATTTGTCCACCTATCGCACTCCCAATGAGCTGCACAAGTCCTTTAGACCGCGCAGACCGTTTGAAGGGCTTAACCGGGATCAGTTTCACAGGCTACCGCCCGGTACTAGGGAGTTCACAATACAGCACGAGAAAGAGATAGTGACTGTTGTTGGGAACCTCACGAAGGCCCAGCACCGCATGATAGAACAAGCTAATAAGCATCGTCGCCCATCGCAGTTTCAGGTAGGTGACCTGGTATGGGTCAAGTCTAAAGAGTTTGCACCCGAGGAGAACATCTCACAGAAGTTACTGCTCGGCGTATAGAGGACTGTGGCCAGTTCTAGAAGTAAAGGGCGGAGAGGATGGACCGTCCTACACCATAGAGATACCAGCGCACCTCCACACCTACCCCGTGTTTCACGCATCCAAATTGTTGTCGTGTGTCACAAGTCAAGAGTTTCCATCTAGACGGTCCATGATCCCTCCAGACATGGACGAAAGATATGACATTGACGACATTGTAGGTGAAGATGTGTTCAGAACAGGAGGTAGAGGTCGTCCACAGAAACAGTACAAGGTCCGGTTTGCTTATCAGGAGCCGGAGGATGACCGCTGGTTCACGAGATCAGAACTTCTAGAAACAGCTCCCGATATAGTCAAAGCCTACGAGAGAGATCAGAAAGGTAAAGGTCCTGCCTTGGATTGAATTATTCTCGGAGGACCTCGAATTTAAGACGGCGGGAGTGAAACGGTATTCACCAGTTCGCAGTAGCTGATGCAGATCCCAGGGTTCGATCCCTAGTCGTCACCTTACCTGTGTACAGTATCTGTGTCGACCCCTAGAGTTGAACCTGCGACCTGTGTATTTGTAACAGTTGGTAGGTTGTCGTAGGGTCGAGAGGTAGCTGGGGTCCGATCTGTAGACCTGTCGAGTAGGAGTCTTAGTCAGGTCTAGAAGTCGTAGTTGTAGCCTTCTTGAAGAGTCAAGGTCGTAGCTGCTACAGTCTAGAAGGGTCAAAGTCGTAGCTGCTACAGTCACGAGAAGCCAAGTCTACGACCTTCCGAAAGGTCCCAATAGTGGCCTTTCGAAGTTGCCCACGTTTAGACTGAGGCAAGTGGGCAAGTGGCGAGGCAAGTGGTGGAGTCTACCCGTGCTGAGTCAACAGTCCCAGCCCCCAGTCAGTCCTGGTCCAGTCCAGGAAGTACCGCATGGGACTGTGTGCGTTTCGGGCATGGGAAAGGGCCAGACCAACGAGCTGCAGAAGTATAAATCAAGAGGCAGCGCCCAGCCATTCATCCATTCCTGCGTGAGCCATGCGGAAGCGCTGCCACAACGACTTGTGCAAGGAGGTCTGCAGTGAGCCCGAAGACGAAGTGGGCAAGGAAGACGAAGCTTAGCCATAGCGATAGGGTAGTTGCGACCCTAGCCGCCATAGCTGTAGTTAGTGTTCAGTGTGTGTGTGTGTGTGAGTGTTTAGAGAGACGCGTGTGGGATATCCAGGGCGATCCACTGTATGCAAACAGAGAGTTGTATGGACGCTATGTAGCCATAGCCATTGGAAGTGAACTCGAATCCGGGTTGCCATATCTCTGAGTACTGTGTGGGCGCATGTCGCCAGTTTGCTGCGCTACTGTTTGCATGCATGTAAAGTGTGAACGAAAGCAAGTCTGATTGCACTTTTCTTGGATTTTGTTTTCTCGCTATTCTGTTGTAGCACAACATCTGAAATTTCCATTTTTCGTTTTCCTTCCGAAATTTCGAAATTTCGTTGTTGAAAATCCGGAATATCCTTCTTTTCGAAAATTTCGATTCCCTGTTGCATTTCCCGTTACTTAAAAAATTCTGAATATCTTCTTTTTCGAAATTCGTTTTTTCTGAAAACGGTACGGGAAATCCCTCCTGCAGGTATTATTTTCCAAACTGCGAATACTCTCATCTGAGTAAATCTGAATACTTGTCATTTCTTTTCGGAATTTTTTTTTCGCAGTTCTAGGATTCTGTTAGTCAGTTCTATAAGTCATTTGCAGTCTGAAGTCGAAATTTTTTTCTCTCATTGATCATTTCGCACTTCAAGGGAGGTTGGGAGACCTACTGTTGCAAAAGTCGGGATTTTTATTTTTCTCGAATTTTTTTTTTGCAAAGTTCAAACTTTTCTTTTTGATTAGTGGCTCCTTATCTGAGCGATTCTTCCCACCCACCCTCCCCACCTATGTCGTTGCCACCTCTCGCCCTACCTTCTCTACCTGTTGCATACTCGTGAAACAAAGTCATAAGTATGGCGCAGATTCCCAGAACCGACTAGATAATATAGAGTTATACAAATGCAAGCAGAAGACTTGAGATACCTTGGACTGACTCAGACCTGACTCGGACTGCAATCGAACACTCTTCAAACATTCATCGGGGGTGTGAATGCCCTGGCCGTAGACATAAACGAAAGGCCAGGGGCTGAGATCATCCACAGACGAAAGGAGAGAAATGTCAGAAATGACGAAAATCCCAAATGTCGCGAATGCCAAGTCTCACAATGTCTCAGATATCGATCTCACAATGTCAAGTACATCTCCGGACGGAAGATGAAATCAGATCCCCAAATAGTCCTCAACTCGTAGTCCCAATGACGCTGTCTCATATATCATCAGAACTCGTAACCATCTCCCATACTGCAGTAGTCCTGTAGGAGAAGTAGAAGTAGACTTAGACTGAGAAGCTAGGAGGAGAGAGAGAGAGAGAGAGAGAGAGAGAGAGAGAGAGAGAAGCGGTAGAGGAGAAGAGGGAGAGAAGGCGAAGCCTTCCTCCCTGGTACCTGGCTATGGTGCTGCAAAGGGAAGGCTGGGCCGGTAACTGGCGAGGCGCCCAGTGCTGCGCTAATCCACTCTCCGCTGAACCTCGCTCTCTTGCTGCTCCTCGCTGCTGCAGCGCTGCGCTAATCGAGCTAACGCTGGCTGCTGCGCTAATCCAGAAGACTAACCTCCGTCCATACTAACTTACCGGACTGAGGCTGGTACCCAACCTTTTGTAGTGCTGGGCCGGCCTCTTGCCTACTGGTGGTACCTACCGGCCTGGACCGTTGATCCGAATCGACGATCCAGATTCAAACTGGTTTGGCGCCAAAATGTGGCAGCCTCTGAAACGCCGCCGGTTGGTCCTGGGCTGGACCGGTACCGGCCTCTGGCCGTTTGGGCCTAAACGTGCCCTGCCTCGACCTATCTGCGCCTGGTCTGAACCGTCGTCCCCCTAGGCCTACCCTGCCTACTGGGAACCGGGCCCTAACGGGGGCCCGTGTAGCTTAGTATGCCACACTACCTGTCTCCGGGTACTCCCTGCGGCGGCATTGGTGAGTTGCCACGTCAGCAGGCCACGTCAGCAGACTATGTCAGCAGGCCACGTCAGCAGACTACGTCAGCAGGTCACGTCAGCAGGCCACGTTAGCAGGACACATCAGCAGGACACGTCAGCCGACAGCAGTGCCACGTCAGCAGCAGGGAATACCACGTCAGCAGGCCCCCGGCCTGGTCTATGCTGTTGCGTTGCGTTCGTCTGCGCCAGGCCCGAGCAGAGACCAACATCGGCAAAGAGTGGCTGTGGTCGCGGCAGCAACGCCGTTTGACCAAACTAGCGAGGCCATGTCTGCCAATGAAGGGGACAGACTCGCAGCCGCCCGAGAAGGTGGCCGCCTCGGCAGAGGCCGAGGACGCGGCAAGACGAAGACACACACCGCATCTAGCCCCGGACCCGGCGCAGCAGCTCCAGCCCCATGGTCCCAATATGGCATCTCCGAGCAAGCATGCAAAGCACGCACGAGATTCCACTATTGCCTTTGGTGCAACAACGATCTCCATGAGACACTGGCCTGCCCATTGAAAGGCAAGGGCAAACAGGGAAACTGAGCACCGCCGGGAGTGACTCGGCGACACTCTCGACGCCTCCGGAACCGGTCTCTTCGCGAGTGACCGGCCCTCATTCCGAGGCGCATGCGGAAGTCGATAGTCCTCCTCTTCTATATTCTTTTGAGCACTATGCTGCCTGGCTCGTTCCTACGCTGGGTACTCGAGCTCAAGGACAAAACGTGTGTGCGGCATCTTCTCCGTCCGGCAGCGGCGACTTATCGTCTTCAAGTGGTTCTTCACGGGATTCGGCGCGTGAGTTCAACATAGAGGTATTGGACCCGCTCACGTCCGAGGATTTCGCATGGCTGCCTCTCCCGACCACGGGCTGCTTGCCGGGACCGCAATGCGCAGCACTATGCGCTCATCTCCACACGTACTTATCCTTCTATGCACCACCAACTTCGCCGACGGATGACGAAGTCGCGGTGGGGGACATCCTTGCGTATACTACCAAGGTGGCCCGCAAGTTCCGCACGCAGCGGTACGATGACGACAACGCACCGCTCATGTATGTTCGCATCCAGGTTGGGCAAGCGTCCTGCAGCGCTTTGCTGGATAGCGGCGCGTCTCGCAATTTCATGAGCCAAGCCTTTATGCAAAGGGCTGGCCTTGGCGCACAAGTTCGGAGGAAGGCAAAGTCGACGGCGATCAAGTTGGCGGATGGAAAGACGCAGCAACTTCTCGACCGTTACATCGAGGCCGTACCGGTTTATTTCGCACCTCATGCACGCGAACCGGTGACGTTCGACATTCTCGACACGGACTTTGACATCATTTTGGGAATGCCTTGGCTTGCAAGTGCGGATCACACGGTCAACTTCCACCGGTGAACTCTTAGCGTTCGCGACGCCTTCGGCGCGGAAGTGGCTTGTACTATTCCTTTGTCGCACCCTTCGATTCGGTGCCAAGTGGTGACGGCCAAATCATTCCGGGCGACTTGCGCTTACGAGCAGCCTGAGGAGATCGGCCTATGTTTCCTACGGACCGTCGCGGTAGCCGACTCTTCACCCACGGACTTGTCTTCGGACCCCCGGGTGGTGCGGTTGCTGGACGACTTCGCCGACATCTTTGAGTCACCTACCGGTGTGGTGCCGGAGCGGCCGATCTCTCACGAGATCATTCTTGAGGCCGGTGTCGTGCCTCCGAAAGGTTGCATCTTTCGGATGAGCGAGGAGGAGCTCGAGGTCCTCCGCGCACAACTCGACGACTTGTTGACCAAGGGTGGATCCGCCCTAGTAGCTCCCCAAATGGAGCACCGGTTCTCTTCGCTCGAAAGAAGAACAAGGATCTACGATTGTGTATCGACTACCGCAAGCTCAACGTGCAAACCGTCAAGAATGCGGGGCGTCTTCCTCGCATCGACGATCTTCTTGAGCGATTGGGCGGCGCAAAGTATTTTTCTAAGTTGGATTTGAAATCGGGATATCAACACATCTCGATCCGGCCGAATGATCGCTACAAATCCGCGTTCAAGATGCGGTACGGGCATTTTGAGTGCGTGGTCATGCCTTTTGGCCTCACCAACGCCCCGACGACCTTTCAAGCGGCAATGACCAATAAGTTTCGTGCAATGTTGGACCGCTTCGTGCTGGTCTACTTAGACAATATTCTCGTCTATAGCCGGACATTGGAGGATCATCTTGGGCATCTTCAGTGAGCGTTGGAGACGCTCCGCCGCGCCAAGTACAAGGCCAATCGCGACAAGTGCGAATTTGTCCGACGAGAGCTGGAATACTTGGGCCATTTTGTCACACCAGAGGGCATAAGTCCGCTATCGGACAAAATTCAACCCATCCAAGAGTGGCCGGAGCCTCATGGATGTTCGTTCGTTCCTTGGCCTCGCCGGCTACTACCAGCAATTTATCAAAGGCTACTCGAAGATCGCGGGATCGACCGTTTGACATCGGAGAGGAGGCGCGGGAATCATTTTTGGCTCTCAAAGCCGCGCTATTGTCCGCGGAGATCTTGCGGATATACGACCCGCTTTTGCCTACACGCGTTACTACGGCTGCGTCAGGCTATGGCATTGGTGCAGTCCTTGAGCAACATGATGGTGTGGACTGGCACCCGGTCGATTATTTCAGTAGGAAAGTGCCCGTCGTGCATTCCATTGACGATGCACGCAAGAAGGAGCTCCTCGCCTTCGTCCATGCGCTCAAGTGGTGGCAGCACTTCCTCCTTGGTCGAAGCCAATTTCGATGGGTAACGGACAACAATCCGTTGGTCTTTTACAAGACCCAAGACACCGTCAACAGACCATCGCTCGATGGATGGCTTTCATCGACCAGTTCGACTTCTTTCCCGATCACATTCCGGGGAAGTCGATCCGTTTTGCGGATGCTCTTTCACGGCGTCCAGATCTTTGCTGCGCTGAACTAGGGGGACATACGGCTAGCAAGGGCATTCCTTTCAAGGGGATCTTGACTGGTCTTACCGCCTATTATCACATACTGCCCCGCGTCTGGCTCGGCGACCGTCTACACCCCTCGAAATCTCCATTGCTGCAGTTAGTTTTCTTCGGCTGATTTATTGTGATACATGTCCCTTGTCAAGTTAGACAAGAGGGGATCTCCAGCTAATTTGATCGGGCCCGTTCTATAAGTTAGTCCTCTCTTCCGTTTTTTT
>BFEA01000071.1:3052280-3066213 GCA_003427395.1 Chara braunii | reverse complement strand
TTTCTCTCTCTCTCTCTCTCTCTCTCTCTCTCTCTCTCTCTCTCTCTCTCTCTCTCTCTCTCTCTCTCTCTCTCTCTCTGTGCAGCAGGTACTGACCTGTGAAAGGTGTAGCCTTGATGCAGGTACAGATGCACTGAAGACGAAGCTGGAGCTTGGCGTTGCAGGTAAGTCATCAGGTGTGTCCCCTGGCCTCCACCATAGCTGGCCCTCTCCCTAACCTCCGCTGCAGTAGACTGCAGCTCTAGCTCGTGCCCGAAACCTAACGCAACGCCCAGCGCTGGAAGACTACTCGGTCCTACCTATCGTAGACTACAACTACTACCTGAAGAATGCTTGCTGAGGCTGAGGCGGACCAGCTATAAATAGTGCTGGTCCGGCCTCCAAAGTGCCTCAAAATTCAAATCGAATTCTGGTGCCGAAAACTGGCGCCCAAACTGAGGCTGGGCCTCAACGGGCAGCGTCTAACGAAACGGCGCTGCCTCCAGGGTCTGGCGCCAAAATGTGTGCCAGAGCCTGTTGCCTAACCTGGCCTAACTGGGCCTACGGACCTGCGGGCCCAGCCCTAAACTGGCCCGAAACGACACAGGGCCTATCTGGACCTAAATACCCGTCTAACCAACCCCTAGTCCTACCTGGTCGGGCCCGGTAGGCCCCATGTGGAACTCAGAATGCCACAGCAGGGTTCACTCGTGATGTGAGTAGGTGATGTGCTGCTTTGCTCCGTGTTGGATGTGTAGACTGCCTCGTCTGCGCTCCGCTGCTGCCTTGCTGCCTGTCCCACTTGCTTCGCAGGTCGTTCTTGGCAAGCTGCTGTGTTTACTGTGTGGGGTGGCCGTGTTGTTGGTGTTGCTTTGTGCTTCGGTGTTATGCTGCCTTTCCACCCGTCGGTGTCTTCTGCCTTCCGCGTCCTTTGCTTATGTGCCATGTAGTGTGGCTGCCTTGTGCTCCAGTGCGCGGTTGCCGTGTTTCCTGTCTGCTTGCCCTGTCATTCCTTGCAGTAGCTTTTGGCGATGTGCAGTTGGGTTCCTCTGGCAGCGTTGCCTAGTGCTTCGCTGAGTTGTTGCCTCCTGCTGTGTTCTGCTTGTGGACAGTCTGCCTTCAACAAGGATCAAAGGGTTCATGACCCAAACCATCAATACGGGGATTCCGCAGATTGTCGAGGGTTCAGCCTCCTCATGAGTCGTTGCAATTTCGACAAAATAATCTATCATCGTCAGCATTTTTTTTTCCGGTGTTTGGGTATTGGTACTCTTACTTTTATTGCCTGTTGCTTGTTGTTTTTTCCCTGTCTTGTGCGCTGCTTGTGTGCTTGGGTTTAATGCCCTCCTGCCACCCCGCGTCCACTGCTTTTGCCTTGCTGTTGCTTTTTGTCTTTTCTCTGTCTTGTGTGCTGCGTGTGTGCTTGGGTGCGGTGCTCGACTGTTCAGGATGCCTTTTTACCAAGTTTTTAGAGTTGTCACAAATGGGTTGGATGAGAATGTCGAAGATTGTTTTTCAGGATGACTAAGTGGAATGGTTTGCGGTGGATATCTCGTGGATGGCGGGTCAGGGCGTTTTGAACGGAGCCATAGCGTAGTATGCTATGTACACACACACACACACACACAGGGGGAGGGAGTTCACAACCAATACTAATGTCTCAGATGGAGTGAACGAGTGATTTGCACAATTGCCGTTTTTGATTCACTCCATTTGGTTACATACGCTTACATTCCAGACCTTGTACATCTTCCATCACAGTCTTGCCCTCTCCCTTTCCCCCCTTCCTTTCCTCCGCCTTCCCCCACCCCTTCCTTCTTTTTCCCCAGTCAAACAAGTATATGATTCACCATCGACGACAATAAATCCGGAAAGAGCACCATACCTAACAGTATGCTTCTATTTCCCTCGTAAAAGTAGCACATGAGTCGCTTGTGCACGCTACCTCCCATTATGGCAGGAGATCCGAGACTGGATTTTCGTTTCCTAGCAGGGGCTCTGCCTTATCTAAGGGCATTACCTCACTAAGACTCCTGAATCTCTCTCTTGATAAATCGGCCGCATTCAGGGGTAGAACGACTGAGCCATGGCTATGTAAACCGTAGGTTGTGAGTTATAACTTCTAACGCGTGTTTAGAGCTGGGTTGCTCAGCTCAGTGGTTTTGCCATGTATGTATACTGGCCAAACTGGCCGCTTGTGCTGGCTATTATACAAACCGGGTGCTGTCTGGTAGCGAAGGCCAAAGTCAGGAGAAGGAGACGGACTCTCCCCGTCTTTTGCCGGGGTCAGTAGGCCTAAACATCTGGCAGGTGGGCCCTGGATGTACTCGTCCAGGACATCTGCTTTTTTTACCTGGTCCTCAAATCAAGGGCTCAGGACTTCTGCAGTGCCTGGACTTAGTATGTACCTGGCTCAAGACCTTGTGGTCGAGGACATTTGTTGTGTGTGGCCCTGGACTTACTGGTCCAGGGCATCTGCCGTACATGCCCCTAGAGCAACTGGCCACGACATCTGGTGTACATGCCCCTAGACGTACTGGCCACGGCATGTGCCTGCTGTACATAGCTCTAGGCCTACTGGGTAGGGCATGTGACTGCCGTACGTTGGCCTGGACCTATCAGGTCCAGGGTATCTTCTGCACCTGGTGCTAGACTTACCGGTCTACTGTTCCAGGACATTTGCTCTACCTAGCTCTAGGCCTATTGACCCAGGACATCTGTTGTACCTTCCCCTACACCTACTTGTCCAGGGCATCCGCCTGGCCCTACACCTACTGCTCGAGGAATGCTGTTCCTGGCCCAACAACTACTGGTCTAGGAATGCTGTTCCTGGCCCTACACCTACTGGTCCAGGACATTTGCTGTAGCTAGCTCTAGACCTATTGGTCAAGGGCATCCGCATGCTGTACATGGCCCTAGACCTACTGACTCGGGCATCTGCCTGCTGTACATGCCCTAAACCTATCAGGTCCAGGACATCTTCTGTACTGGCCCTGGCCCAGAACATCTGCTGCACCTGCCCCTAGAGATGCCTACTGGTCCAGGACATTTGCTTGTACCTTTCCCTGGACCTTGCTTACACTGGGCCACCCTACTACCATGCTCCCCCGAACATAACACACGTGTTTTATTCGAGTTCCCCTCAAAAACTGATGATTCAAATAGAACGCATGCGAGTTGTATTCCAAGACAAGGTCTGTTCAAAATTCGAATAGAACATTTGTGCGTTGTATTCAAATAGAAAGCAATCTATGAGTTGTATTCGTTTACAACATACATGCGTTATGTTCGGGGGAAGAGAGTAGGGTTGTCTAGATTCTCCATTGTCGTTATCAGGCATTGGACAGGCACTCAGAGCTGATTGGCAAATTGTGAGGCTCCTGGGATAGATGCCAGACCTTGCACATGTCTTTTCGGCGAAGTGTCATTGCCATAGAGGACCAGATGTTGCTCCCAAAGTTTCTGCCAAACACTCTGAAGAAATACCCGTCCTGTCCTGTCCTCTGCGACATCCGTTAAAATTGGAACGCTACAGAGAAGAATACCATTCCCCGTGCGCAAGGATGACACACATAAACTGAGAAATGATACCGCGTGGCACCCTTTAAAGTTTAAACCCCTGTTACCAGTTGTCTACATATCCGAAACGGCCCACACTATACGACAAAACGTAACCAGACTAGGCGCAGCCTCCTGGCTGCGAAAAAAAAAAAAGAAGAAGAACTAGCTCCTTCCACTTGTCCAGATTGTCTCACCTAGCCATGTCAAAAACATACATGAAAACTCTAGTGGGCTAGTTCGGTCGTAACCTAGAACGCTTAGCCATCCCTTTCTGATTGTCCGCTGCTGTGGGTCTACCGAAGCTATCTCAGCCTCATCTGCATGCATTGCATGTGTTTCCCCACCTACATAGTTGCCTTCACCTCCAGTTTGGGAGGTTGCACCCCTTCCCGCACCCGTCCACAGTGCTTTTAAAGAAAAATAGGCCCAGTGCCCATTGGTTTGCCTTCACCTTCAGTTTGCGAGGTTGCACCCCTCCCCTCACCAGTCCACGGTACTTTTTAAGAAAAATAGGCCCAGTGCCCATTGCTTTGCCTTCACCTCCAGTTTGGGAGGTTGCACCCCTCCCCTCACCCGTCCACGGTACTTAAGAAAAATAGGCCCAGTGCCGATTGCTATCAACATAAAGTTACAAAGTTAATACAAACAAGATTACCGGGGCCATTATCCACCTTTGGCTTGAATGAACTAGACCAGCTACACGGAAGAACAATTCCGGCATGCTGGGAAAAGAGCCCACTGTCCCATTATAACAACTTGAAAATAGCAGAAAAAAGCACCATGAGAAAAGAAGTGGGACCGTAACGACAGAGCAGCGTTGATTACTCTGGGGTAAACCAGAGGATTAACTGTCTGCAGTACTGAATGCACAACGGGTAAGTCAGCAACAACCCTCTCCAGCTATCAATTAAGCTGCCAGAAACAAAAAGAAAAAAGCTGCCAGATATTGCAGTTATCCATAAGCTGATCATCATGCGCTGACTTCAGGACACTTGTTCCGTTATTCCAACCCTAAACCCTAAACCCAAAACAGATCTGCAAGGCAATTACCAGCTCCAGCAGTAGCCCTGGCGCATGTTGAAAAAAAAAAAAAAAAAAAAAAGATCTACAACTTTCTACAAGGCAATTTTAAACCGGCAGTACCTTTCCCGTATGTCGGCTGCGGGCCCTGCACGCCAAGCATTTGGGATATACCTGGCTGGCGTGCCTGCCCGGGGCCGGTCTCCGTGTTAACCGGCGGGGTTTTTGTTTTTGCCTGGGAAAGTTACTGGGGGGTTAAGCAGGTGGGAAATGATCTGCAAAATCAGATGCAGGTCTCGTTGGGAAAGCGGGTCAACATTTGACCAGTCTCCAAAGGAAAGGTGACCGCCCTGAGGCTTAGCCACACCGTTTGCTATTAGTTTACATTGTGTACGCTTGACAGGTGGGACTAAGCAGGGCATTCGCCAGACTTCTAAGGCCTCCACTTTGGCATGGACTGATATTCATAACCTATGGGGGTAGGGTCATTTAGGTGCTTCATGTTTTCCTCTGTCTTATGTTATTCCGTTAGGATCCATGTTTGCAGATAGTCTGCTTGACGCCTTTTTTTTCTATATATAGAAAAGCCCAGGTTGTTATAGAGGTCGGGTATCGACCCAGGTGGGTACTGTCATTGGAGCGCCGGAGGGAGACTTCCCAGTAGGCAACCTACCCAGTATTATTACTGGCAACAGAATCGGAAGTTCTCATGACGTCTTCATAGTAGTTCATACACTTCTGGGCCTGAGAGGGATACATCGTCCCATTCATAGCTGGAACTCTTGAGTCCCATTCATGGGTGGAACTCTTGAGTCCCATTCATGGGTGGAACTCTCCACATAGCAAAAAGCAATACCGCTTTTCTGCCAAGATGAGACCAGTTCGCAGCCAGGAGGCTGCGCTATACCCGGTTGCATTTTTGGCACGCTGCAGGTTTCCCGATCGGGAAACGTCGACGACCTTTTTGGGGTTTAGAGCGGTGTAGAGGGGGCGGGAATATGGAGCAGAAGGGTGCAGTCGTTTAGTCGTTCGCAGTAGAGGCAAAAAACGAACGACCAGCGGTAGCCTGCAGAGGTTGTGCAGAGGTCATTTTGGACGGCGCCCAGGGGTTTCTTCTTCAGGCAACAGCGTGGAGGGAAACGGGAAAATGGGGGGTGTTTGTGAAGGCCGGAAGGTCAGCCGGTGGGGTCTGCAAAATGCGCTCCAAGACCCCACGCCCTCTGGGCTGCGTCTCTGCGCCGTGAGCGGTACACAGTTAGCCAAGAAACAAGCCTGTCCTGCGAATGCACGGGATGGTGGTGTTAGATTGACACCCCACGGACCCACAGAGTAATCCCCCAGCGTAGCATAGCTGTGGTAGAACCTGGGATAGTAAGCATAGTAGCTTAGGTGGTTAGAGCATTGATATATCCTGGGAGAGGTTGTGGATTCAAGGTCTAGCTGGAGGACTGCATCTCATATCACCTCTGCTAGGGATACAGTCGTGGTAGCATGGTGCTTGCACCCGTCACTGGTCTTCAGGAGGAGGTAGTCCGGGGTGAAGTCACAGTGATCCCCCTTGCAGGGAGGGGGAATTTAGTGGAACTGATTAGGGGTCTGGCGAGAAGAGTAGACGACCTTTGAGGGGGGGGGGGTGGATCCTCTTACTTGTCCAGCAGGAATCAAAAGGGTGGGAGATTGGTGAGCATAAAATAAGTCAGTAATAATAACACACAATCTAACCATAATATAACCTCGATAGGTACTTGGGCTGGTCTAGAGTTGGCTTAGGTAATGGCACTGCCTAGGGTGGCTCTGTGGAAACATTCGGTTTTGGACTAGCCTGGAGTGGCACACAGGCTGGTCTAGAGTTGGGTTAGGTAATGACACTACCTAGAGTAGCTCCGTGGAAACATTCGGTTCCAGACTAGCCTTGCCCATACCAACCATAACATAACTAGAACACAACCACGTAATTCAACCTTACCCTTTTTTTTTTTTCCCTTTTTTTCTTGAGGTGAAGGCTCCTTCTATTGGTGGGGAGCTGCTTCTGCTGGAAACCGGGTCCAGCGTCTCAAATATTACAAGGCAATGCTGAGTTTGCTGGAAACCGGGTCCAGCGTCCCAATCCTTCCTATCCACTTACTGCTTGTGAGGAGAGGCTGCATCCTGTGATCTGTACTGCAATTCAATCCGGCCTCTCTCGATCCTTTCGATCCTTCTGTCCTACAGCTGTGAGGTGTCTGTGTGAGCAGTGATTGGCATTCTGTGCTAACCTACTTGTGAGGTGACATGGTACATGGAACTATTTTTTATAACCATTTTGCTGAGGCTATGCTTGTTATCCCTGTCGCTACTGCCCAGTGAGTCGACATTGAAAAGCTCCCTTTCCTCCTTGGATTGCATTCTCTTACCATGTAGTCCCCGGTCCCACTGCCTTAGAGGGGTTCCTGGGCTGCTTTCCTCATTCCAGCCCCTGTACCGGAAGGAGACCCAGACTCCTCTCTAGTGCGGGAAGGCCACCCTGTAGTATCTGGCAGTCATCGCAGACTGGGTAGGGTGTTGCATGTGCCGGCTGGCCAGGTACCGGGAGAGGGAGGGGGAGGGAGACAGTAGGGACGAAGCGGGTGGGGGAGGACCCGAGGGGGTTGGTGGTCGTGGGGGCGGAGTGACAGGTGGGGACCCAGATGGGATCGGGGGAGGACCCCGCCCCGTCGGCGTCTCGCTGGCCCTGCGCGGTTGCGGCCTGGTTTCTGCTGGACCCCATGCGGGGTCCTTTGCATGCATTAGTGGTATAGAGATAATCCTTCAAACACTTAACTCCTTGCAAACCCGTAATATTAATATTAAGATGCTCAACACATCGATCCCTAACAGACCCGCTGAGTCCTTTTCAACAAATATTAGCTTATAGGTTGATTAAACCACCAAGTTCTTTCGCGATAACTCCGAACACTGGCCCGGCTTGCCCCCAATCTGGGTCCATATCCATTCATCAGGGTAAAAAGGAAGGTCTTCTATCCTGGTTCCAGAATGGAAGACAAATTATTCCAGTCGTTGTCCAGCACCCTTACTTGCACTTAATTACGCTTTGCTATCCACTGAAAAGAAGAAGAGTGGTAGTCTTTTTTTTTTTTTTTTTTTTTTAAAGAAGGTTCCATCTAATAGTGGGGAGCAGCACCTGCTGGAAACCGGGTCCAACGTCCCTTAACATTGTGAGAATCCATAAGATGAGATGAGAAATAGTTTCACTAACCACTGTGCTGGAAACCGGGTCCAACGTCCCGTTGCTAAATCTCTTCTATTTCTGATAACCAGGCCCACTACCTCGCTACCCCCTGCGTATTCTCTCTTTTCACAAAGGGATCCAACCCATTCTCAGAAAAAGCTGCTGCAGGTGCTAAAAACTGGATCTGAATGTAGGAGTGCCTCTTCAGTCAGAATTCTGACCGCCTGATGAGAATGATATTTCCAGCCTCCCTCTTCAGAGCTTTTCTAGCACTACCAAGTCTTGGAGCCTATCCTTCTTCTCCCCCCCCGAAACACTCAAGATCCACCAATTCCAAGTGTAGAGGGAGGCAAGGGATCAGCGAAGTACTCAGGTGATCGCAAGGAAGCTCCTGGTTGTATATCAAACCAGATTCGAAAGGAGATCTGATAATCCCACTTGAACAACACCTGCTCCCCTTCCCCTCCCGGCCATACTACCTCCCCCAATTTCTCCCCTGACGGATCCCCTAGCCATTCCAAATTAAAATTTTGAATTCGTTGTTGGATATCTATTTTCTGTTTGAACTCTGTGAGCCTTGTTTTCGTCTTATCCCATTGGCTTCTGATTTCAGTTTGGACAAACTGTTGGATTATTTCTGCTATCTCTTGACTTTCAATTTTCACTCCTTCTATTTCGTTGATGCATCTTTTCTGCCACAGAGCCACAAGACCGCTTTCCTTCCCAAATGAAAGAAATTTTGTTGAAAATCAGATAGCTCGATCAGCAGAGGGTTCCAATGCCCCAAAAGGATTGCCCTCCAATCCCACGACCATTCCAGGCCTGTAAACCTTTGCCACACATAGTCACATCGACGCCACAGTAAGACAGAGCCCGGGCAAATATGTTCAATTGTTTCCCTGATTTTCCTTCTGGGAAAGGTCTGTACACAAGAGTTGCACGACGGTAACGCCACTCCCCTCTGTTATAATGTGGAGTGGTTTATTATCCAGTCATTCCTTGGTAAACACCTATGCATTATCTGTCATTGCAAGGACGCAAACTTAGCCGGCCTCTCCCTAAGTCCTTGGCACCACCTTACTGGTTTGAGCAAATCCTCATAGATGTTAAAGTGCCTTTGCCATCTCTCTTGTACAATTTCTGGGACTTTTATTTTGGGATGCAATAGCCTATAAGTCGCCTTAATTGACAAGGATTGTAATCTCAGGGGTTTGCACCTCCTATTTAAACGCCATATCCAGTCAGCAGGGTCCAGGGGAAGGTCCTGAATGGGAAGATGGGGAAGGAACACTATCCATTCCTTTTTTGTTGTGACATATGAAGTCCTCACCCTATACATTACACCGAAGGAGAAGAAAATTACCCTATCCTGATCTCTTTTAGAGATCCTATTATCTTTGTGGATTTTGAAAAATATTCACAAGGGCTCCCAGGATTTGTCCTACTGTCTTGGAATCACCTTGATGATTTATACACACCGAGTCTGCAACCCGGAACACAGGGCCTTTTTTCAAGACGATTGTACAGGGCAGGGGAATGTCTGAGAGGATTTCATCCAACTTATCCAGAAGTTTGTGTGCATACTTAATTTCTTTCTTGAGTTTCTCTACTGCTTTTCAATTCTTGTTCTCAGGATCCCACAAGTCTTTAATTCTTACTATTCCACTCTTGACCCACATGGACCACGGGGAATCAGAACTTATGAAGACCCCCCCGTTTTGATCTGTGATTCATCGATTACCAAATAATGGTTGGCGTAGGACTTTCTCATATCTTCTCGGCGGGGACTTATTGGGTAAAGGCAACTCACACCATAATTTCAATAGACTAGACCAGAAACCATCTACACTTAGGTTTCTCCTAACCGCCCCTCTTGTCCCTGACCCGGTAGGCTGCATTTGGGGACGAGGAATGATCCAATACCTATCTTCCACCCATGTAAGAGAGTGCACTTCCTTGGTAGTCTGGGGGGCCAATCTACAAATTTGCTCCAATGTCAAATCTTGCCATGGAAGATCCGTAGCTAAGATTAAATGCTTCAATGCTTGAAGTGTCAAGGCCTTACATTGAATTGGTCAATAAGCCCCAAGCCCCCTTTAATTTTGGGTTGGATTAAGATCTGCCAGGCTACTCTTTGGATCACGTGTGGTGACTCGTGATCTCCTCGCCACAGAAAAGCTGAGAGTTGCCTTTGTAATTCCTTTGTAGTTTTCTTACTAAGTGACCATAAAATTGCTTTATACCAAATCGAGGCTAAAACAACACTATTCATTAATAATGCTCTGCCAAATAGAGATATATATTTATTTTTCCACAACTTCATTTTTTCTAATGCTGGTGAAGAAATTCAGAAATCGTTCGAATTAGGTTTCCCTTGGGCTGTGAGAATCACCCCTAATACCCTGATAGAAACCTTTAGAGATAACCATTTAATCTTAGGGAGTTCCGGTGGTTTATCCCCTTAAGAGTGAATCCACCATCCTTGCGTTCTGTTTCCCCAGTTTACTAGCATATCTGAGAGATTAAATAATTTAACCATTATTGCCTTAATTTCCTCAAAATTAGTCGACGAAGCCTCCATCATAATAGTTGAATCGTCAGGAAGCATAGAGTAAATAGGGATTGCTTCCTCTGGTAAATTGGCGATCCGAAGACGTTGAAGATTGCGGTTTTCCCTAAGATTAACCCCTAAAGCTTCCATAATGATTACAAAGAGAAAGGGAGCTAATGAGTCCCCTTGCCTTGCCGATCTTTGAAGAGGAATCTCAGGGGATAATAGACAATTGACTTGAACCTGGGTAGTGGCATTGGAATGGAGTATTTGCACCCACCTCCTTATCCCAGGTCCAAATTCTACCTTAGCTAAGCATGCATCCAGGAAGCGCCAATCCACATGGTCATAAGCTTTTTCAAAATCTATGAATATAAACGCCGCGTTGTGTTTAATTTTCCTAGATAGCTTAATCATTTCATTAATTAGCAGAATATTGTCTTGTATGTTTCTCCCGTGAATAAATTATGTTTGAGAAGGATGGATAATGTCTGTCATAACTAAAATGAATCTATTAGCAATAGCCTTAACTAGCATTTTGTAGACCACCGTCAATAAGGTGGTTGGTCTAAAGTTCCTTATATTGGTTTTATCCCCTTTTTTGCATAATAGTGTTAGGACTCCTTGCCCCACAATTTCCCCCATAGTTCCTAAGCCCTGAATCTGATTATAATATTCCATAAGGTCCTCTACCATTGATTCCCACATAGCCTCCTAGAATTCTTTCAGGAGACCATCAACCCCTGGGGTTTTATCCTCATCCATTTGCAGTAGGGTTGTCCAGATCTCGTCCTTGGTGATTGACTCTTTCATTTTCTCCTTCTGCTCCTGAGTTAAATGTTGTATTAGGGGCTTAAGGAAACTCTGAGTTTCTTGTTCCGCTATCCTGGAATCCACCGTGGATGTGTAAAGTTTTTTGAAAAAGTCGTAGGCTACTTTTAGGCTACCTGCCAACGAGACCAGCTCAAGGTGAGGAGACATAGCAGAATCTATTAAGGCTTCTATATTTGTCCTTCTAACCTTGGCTTGAGCAAGGGAAAAAAGAGATGAATCCATTTGTCCTTTTGATCGATGTTTGGATAATTTGCTCCTAATAAGGTAGCCTTGCCAACAATTTTGGACAATGGTAAGCAATTGGTTCCTAAGGTCCTGGATGTCTACTGCTTGGGGCGGTGATTCCACAGTTTCTTGTTGTTCGTAATGTAATATTTTTTCTTGAATTTCCATTTCTTGTAAATGTTTTTGTTTAGCTATTAATTTTGAAAATTCATTACATTTTTTGGCTAAGAAAACCAGTCCATTGTTGAACCATGATATGTAAGATTCATGCTTATCTTTGGTGGTTTGCCAAAACTTCCATACTTCCTGGATGTAAGATCTGAAATTTGTTTTCTATAAAAGGGACGAATTAAGTTTGTAAAAACCTCTTCCTCGATCCGGTTTCTTCCTGAAGGTCAATAAAATGGCACACATCTTGTGGTCAGCTCCCGACCATGGACTTTGAGGGAAAATATCGACCCCTACTAACGCGTGATCCAGATCCTCTGACATAAGTATCAAATCTATTATGGATCTAGATTGGTGGGAGGTGCCTGAGTTCCTGATACAGGTAAAAATGTGTTCCTGTGGAAAAAACTGTCGGTATGTGTCTTAAAGGTTTTCAACTTCACATAGTTGATGAATGATCATGGGAAAAGACAGTATACCAGGCTGAGAAAAGTGTTGGCCAGATACCTATGGAAGAATAGCGCCATGGACCAGTGGTGTGTGCATCGACTGAGTTGGGAAACCCTCACCCAACCAAGGTCCAAAGGGGGGTTGGGGATACTAGACCCAGAGAGGGAGAACGAAGCCTTAATCTTCAAGGTCCTGGTTAGACTACTCATGGGGAATGACATTCCATGGGCCCCTCTGGCTTGCTTGCAGATTGCCAGCCTGGCCCCGGAATCGCTTACAGCAAACACTCTACATCCCTTCCGGTGGCTGACAAACAAGCACTGATCGATTCCAGCCCCCTTGCGGAAAACGCAAGCGGGCACCCCGACAGAAGCAGCAAGAATGGACCTGCCCTTAGACCCCCTTTGGCCCTGTATGCTCAAACTTTGGAGGGTACATGGCCCTCAGCAGAAATAGCCCCCCAACAGATGGCACAATATATGGAGACAACCGCTCTTTGGCAACCCCTGCGTGTTGGATGAGGATGG
Organism: Chara braunii; assembly: GCA_003427395.1. NCBI lineage: Eukaryota > Viridiplantae > Streptophyta > Charophyceae > Charales > Characeae > Chara > Chara braunii. The sequence goes on along the minus strand of BFEA01000071.1, from coordinate 3,053,690 downwards.
CAGCCCCTTCTCACTATCAACAAATTCACCCTGGCTCATGTGGGCAAGAAAAGGCATTTTCACGGTGGGGGACTTGTGGGACCCGCACAAAGGAGACTGAGCCACGACAGACCACCTACAGACCAAGTTGAAATATGCCAAGAATGTGGAGGGCAGAGCGGCCAGACTAAGGGAAACTCTCCCTTTGACGTGGTGGCAGGCCCTCAAAGAGGGTCCCACGGTACGCCAAGACGACTGGGTGATTAGGTACGCAGACTTGCCCCTCCCGCTCACAGTATTTAGAGTCCAACAAAACAAAGATGGGGTGTGCTCATTGGACGCCTATGAGCCCGACCTGCCGGGAGCCAGATTTTCCAAACTCGCTCGAAAGGAAAATCTGGATGCCAATGGGAGTTGGGTGGGCCTCATTCGCATATGTGTGGTGGGGGACCACCACGACGGCTTCCTTGTGTATGAGCCCACGATACTGCTGGCCGGGCTACCTTTCGACCCGGGGGAATGGGAGTGGCCCGGGTCAAAACCAATGCACAAATGGGACTACTCGGTCAAAGGGGGTTACAAAGCCTCCAGCCCACTACCAACAATCGACCAAAGGCTACTCAATAGATGGACACGGGACTCACCTGTGGACTCGCATTTGGTGGAGAGCTTGCCATGGCCTAAGTACTCCAAGATTATGCCCACGAATCTCAGAGCACTTCAATGGCAAATCCTCCACCGCTGTCTGCCCACACCGGACTGGCTAGTGTCAAGAACAGACCTTGAACAGAAGGGGCTGTTGTCCCCCATCTGCACTTATTGCGGCAGATCCTCGCCTCCGGGTCGGGCAACACTGGAGCATTGCTTGTTAGCCTGCCCAATGGTCGCCCAATTGTGGAGGTGGTGGGACTCGGCATTCCACGCTCTGACAGGCTGCCACATCACATGGGACATTGGCCTCCTGTTGCTTGACAAAAACCACCACCTCATGGCGAAATGGTCTCCCTTCGCCACCAAACTCTTCTCTTATATGAGGCTGCAAGTACTCATGCTGGCTTGGAGAGTTAGATGCTCCTTTCAACGGAAAAGCCACCAATTTGGGTTACAGCAAGCACAACAAGCTGTAGAGGCGGCCATCAGAATGAGAACCCATGAGGGATGGAAAACTTTTATCAGGGATTGGCGGGAAGAAAAGGAATTCGAGGCGAGGGATGCCATCCGGGAATCCTATTGCCAGCTCTAGCAGGACCCGCCTAAATTGTTTTCTGAATGGATGCCGCCTACAACATCCGATGGAAGCCGTGGAGGTTATCGGAGCCATCTTGGCAAAGAAAACCCTTAAGTGACTTCGAAGTCCCCTTCCTCCCGACTAACTTCGTATTGGTGCCCGATCTCCAGCCCGCTCCAGCCCGCTCCAGCCTGCTCCCCCCC
>BFEA01000071.1:3029550-3051509 GCA_003427395.1 Chara braunii | reverse complement strand
AAAAAAAAAAAAAAAAAAAAAAAAAAAAAAAAAAAAAAAAAGAAAGATACGTCATACTGTGCATCTAATACTGCCTGTATATGTTCGTCAATCAATATATGTCGCATGAAGGGAAAACCCTATCCACCATATCTACCGTATCTCCATAAAGAGCAGAGGGCTTGATTACTTCCCCGCTTAAGGGAAGGATTGACCTCCTGCCCATGCAGCCCAATCCTATCGATCAAACCAAGACACAAAACCTTAAACAACCTATCTCCATCTCTGGGCAATCAACAACCCTGCATAATTGGAAGTTGAGGGCCGGACAACTCCGATCTATAAAGGGGAGATCATCTATCCTACTCCCACCCGGTGGCAGACGAAGAGGAGCGGATTAACATGGGAAAACACTGGACAAAAGGGGGGGGAGACGGTAAATCACACAATTAACCCCAGGCCCCCACTCACCATCCTCATCAGACCACAAGTTCTCTCCCTATGCGCTGGTGTTGATGTTGTGACTTCCGTTGTTGTTGCTGATCTCGTTGTTGTGGCCATTGTCGATGTCAGTGTTGTTGCTGTTGTTGATGTTGCTATTACAGTTGTTGTCGTTGTTGTTGTTGTTGTTGTTGTTGTTGTTGTTGTTGTTGTTGTTGTCGTTGCCGTTGTTGTTGTTGTCGCTCTTCTCGCTGTTGTCGTCACGACTGCCTGTACTGCTGTTGTTGTCACTATCGATGTTGTCACAATTTTGCTTGTTGCAACCGTATCATAATATTCCCTCGACCCCTATGACAACACCCTGCCACCTTTGCAGCCGGGTCTGCAGACCCTGCAAACCCGACTCACCTCCCGCGGTTCAGGATGGACCACACCTCTATTTGGCACTCCTTCCTGACTGTGACTCTCACCGCCCTCAATAATGAGGCCCTCGTAAGCGAATGCTCCCTCCTCTGGTGCTATCCCATGATATGGGACAGTACCACCCCCTACCTATCCGCCTAACTACACTTGTGTAGTCTTATCTCAGCTAGCCCAGGGTGTTGTAGAGGCTGGGACTGTATTTTCCCAAATTTGCAGATATGTCCCTCACAAATTTCCCCTACAGGTAGGTCTCTCGGTTAACCCTCAGCCAAACAAAATTACGAATCTACCCTACCTATGGTACAACCTCGACAAGAGAGGCTACAAACGACCAGAAACCAGCAAGTCATTGCAGACCTCCGAGCTAGGGGCGTAGGCGTGCAGAGCGTCGAAGGGGTTCTCCCTTCTGTGCTGCCTCATATCTGAGGATAATAGACTTTGCAGTCTTCAGACGTTCCTTGTGAGTAAACCAGCGATCTTCAGTATGTGGCTGGTATAAGAACTTCACAAGGTACTCCTTATCTGGATCTGTACCTGACTCATCCTCAACGGACTCCACCTCATATCCTTTGCCAGGGATAGGGGGACCGAGCAAAGGAGGCCTGTCTAGGAATGCATCTGCTGATGTGAATGGTAACAGCTTAGATGCATGAAAGACAGCGTAGGTTTGTAGATGCAAAGGGACATCCACTGTATAGGATGGTCCAAATGGATCAGCTCCCACTGTATCTAAGACCTGCCATGGACCCATGTATCGTCGCAGCAGCTTAGGTGAAATGTCCTCCTCTCGTGACAACAGTACCCACACCCAGTCACCTGTGCGAATAGTCGAGGGACGTATGTGCTTATTAGCCTGTTGAATCATAGCCTTTTGGGTTTTCAGCAGGTTAGCACGGGCGGACTTTATGTCCACACGGTAACGCCTGGTGAACTCTCCCTGTGCGGTATGATACTTCTATCCTCTCCCCTTCCTTCTATGTATGTATGGGCATACCTGGGAGTCTATGTGAGTGAGTGTTGGTCTTCAAACAACAGACAACCAAAATCATAACAGTTGGTATCAAAGCCGAGTAGATCCCATCCATGAAAACAATGAAACGATGATAGTCCAAACCCAGTATCACGCTGTTTATTACACTCAGAGTCTCAAATTGTCAGAATAACCTCGGAACTACAGTGTGCTGCTAAAAAATGAGCAGCGCTTCACTCCCCAACCCTGGGTAACCACTCGTAACCCCTGAGCCCCTGAAACATCAAGCGCCACCCAACTATTGCCTCCAAAGGGCAGCGCCACCCTAAAACAGGCCTCTGAGGCCAAGCGCCACTCAGAGGGTGAAGAAGAAAACCAGCGCCACAGTATCTGATGATGACGAAGTGCCGGAAGGCTTCCCGGGTGGAAGTCTGCAGCAGCGCCACCACTCCTGACAAGATGACTCTCGGTTAGCCCTCAGCCAAACAAAATTACGAATCTACCCTACCTATGGTACAACCTCGACAAGAGAGAGGCTATAGACGACCAGAAACCAGCAAGCCATTGCAACCTTCCCTACCCTTCCCCACGTTAATTCTCCCAGCACACCCCCTATCCCTACTATCTTACCTACTGCCATTCAATTTCTGGTGCTAACACCCTATTAATCTGTATCCTATTTGCGGCATTTCGACGCAGGATTGAGTTTTTCCACTTTCTAAAATTTACTGCTATCATCCTATGTTGACTTTTTCCAAGCAACAATGTAAGGAGTCCCAATCCACATGGTCATAGGCTTTCTCGAAGTCAATAAATACAAGGGGCTGCATTAGCCTCATTCTGTCTAACACCCCGAAGTACCTCATTGGCCAGCAAAGAATTGTCTTGCATGCTTCTCCCCTTCACAAATTCAATTTGATTGGGGTGGATTACTGACTCGATTAGAACATTCAGTCTTTTTGTCAGAGTTGTAGAGAGTATCTTATAGGCTTCTTCGAGAAGGGTTATCGTCCTATACATCCTTACGTTCATCGGATCCCATTTTTTCTATTTAACTTAGAGAATCCCTTGGCTGTTGTAAACCCAATTTTGGCCACCATCCTCAAGAAATCACCGACAACGTGTGTCGCACTGTGTGCAGTTTGTGATCTCTACAAGTGCAAGACATCTTAATATGATCCTACACAGTACATAAGACAATCGATAACAAGAAACATTTATTTTTATTTTTCAAAAGGGCGAAAGTCTTGAGATATATCCACAGGTGACCGGCCCCATGAAACTCGAAGATTATTATGGAAGTTATTGTTACAGATTATATGTCATGATCATGACTTACTGAACTTCCTTATTGAGCTTATGTTGTGACAGGTATGTTGAGAGCTTTTTTTTTTTTAAGCCTCTGGAAGTATCGTGAAATTGAGAAATTGAGGGTCTCAACCCTGACACGCATCGTAATCGAGCCATGAATGTGTCAGCTATAGTAGTACTGACTAAGAACTCAACCTGAGAGCTCTGATAGGATGTGTATTGGGTGCGTCCCGACCGTCTGCAGCAGGACCTGAGCAGCCACTTCCACTTGGCCCGGTGCTCCCGCATTGCTACGGGTTAGAGGGCGGCACAACTCACCCCAGCGAGTTATCAGTGCTGACTGGCCGTGGCCACCAGTCCTCAGGCCACTGAAAGTGACGGAATTTGGGGTAGAACTCAGCACCTAAACGGTGCCACTGAGGCATGAAGCCTTACTGAGCTAGCCGACGGGGCAGGATAACAAGAAACATTATCACCATTTGTCTACAAAAATTGATCGAGACAGGGAAGAGAGACTGCATAGGGAAAAGGAAGAGGAGGATAAGCAGCAGGTGAAACAGGAAGAATAGGAGGAGGAGGAGAAGGGAAGGAGGTAAAGAAAGTAGGGGGAGCAGGGGGAGGAGGAGGAGGAGGAGGAGGAGGTGGAGGTGGAGGTCTAGGGAAGAGAGAGGGACGAAGGTGTGCCCATGGCTCTGGCTTAAGTCCTTACTAACTTTCTGCATTCAACTTTCCACCAAAAGTGTATGCTGGTGCAGAGAGGTGTACAAACTTGCTTTTCTTGAAGTTGTATGTTCCCGGTCCAGGAGCTGCGTAGTCTGTTTCATCAGGCAGGAAAAATGAACAGCAAGCGGGTCAATACTTTAGCAAGCATCACTACTCTAGCAAGCATCACTACTTCAGCAAGCATCACTACATTCGCAAGCATCATTACGTGTGCAAGCATTACCGTATTCCTGAGATAGGCAACGCCCAGAACAGATGGAGTAATGTTGCAAAGCTCAATGCTACAAATGAGTCTTACCGTATTTGGGACAAAGGTAAGCCAAGCCACATGGTGTTCATCTTGTTCCACACCATCAATATCTATGATAAGGAAAGGTTCTTGATGGTGTCCTGTGCTTTGATCATATACCCATTGTGGATGGACAATGTTTCTTAGATCAGCACATGATTGTGCACCCACCCCCCTACCCCCCTGCCCCCCCCGCACACAATCATCTTTATCTATAACTTATTAACTTCTCCTTTTCTTTTTATCATTCAACGTATTTCCTCTGTTTGTCCATGTTGTGCCCTTTCTGCTCTTTTCCTGTGGTTCTCCTTTGTGTCTCAGTGAGCACCTTTGTGATGTGCCAATTTGCCAAATAGTCAGTGTCTGTTTCTATGGAGCGTCTGCAACACTTTTGGGAGTGCTTCTGTTCTTGATGACTGTGTGTTATTATGTTTGCTGTACACAACTCCAGAAAGAAAAAGCACGGCTGATGGACAAGGACTCACCTCGTCCACTCTCAGGAAAGAAAAAGTTGGCAGTTTGGGGGGAAACATGGAGGATAGGTGATGGAGGAGGGACCCGCACAGGCACAATTCCAATCTGAAACAAATTCTCTCGAGGAAATCGTGTATTAGCCTCTCTTCGGGATAAACACTAAAGTTTTGGTAAAATAGGCTACATACTTAGCAAAAAAGATTGAGGCTTGGGGTTGGGTGTGCGCCCGCTGCCTGCGGCTCTGGACCCAGGAATGCTTGACGTATAACTCAGCGTACTGAGTTAACACGAAGATAGTAAAATACTGTAGATAGAAGGGAGGTTGACATCAGAGGGTTGCAGAAGATGACCTCCAGTTCTTTTTTTTTGTTTTTTTTTTTGTTTTGTTTGTTTGAAAACACCCCCTACAGTGTTAGTGGTGCTGGTAAGAGCAGACACTGCTACCACCTGGTGAGCGGCTCCATCTATTGATGGGGAGCAACACCTGCTGGGAAGCGGGCCCAGCGTCCCATAAGCATATCAAAAAAGGGAATGTGGGGGTTCCTGCCAACATTGATTACCCTGAGTCCAGGGGATTGACTGAGCAGGATAATGGAGGGAGGGGGGATCCTCTTCACCATGAAGCCGGCGCCGGATACCTGCTGTTGCTTACTAGTTCCTCCCTCCCCCCGCTAGTAACGACTCTGAATTCCACAGTATGGCGAAGTAGGACACCTCGTCCCCTTTTTGTAAGGTGTAAGTTAATGAGATAGCGCTTGCTGGGAGCCGGGCCCAGCAGCTGGGTGCGCTAGGTAGGTGATGTAAATGATGGTGCTGCTGCAGGCGATGCCAAAGCTGATGATGACTCCTGGTTGACTTGCAGCCATTCGTGAAACTGAAGTTTGCTGTTTTCGGTGAATTCGTTGCTTTCCTTTTCATCCCCTTTTTCCCCGTGGCAACAGATGTGTGCTAACCTGCCTCCCTTTTCCCCTCCCAGCCAGTCTGCACAAAATTTACTGATTGCTTTTGTTATAACTGCTTTCCGTGTTAAATGATTTAACTTTTCCTGTACGTGGTTCCACTGGACTCTTATTTCTGTTTCTATGAAGTGTTTAACTCTCTCTCCTGCTTCCCCTTCTCCCATCCTGGCCCCTTCCTGATCAAACACACATCTCCTTGTCCATAGCATCCATACCACGACTTTCCTCGCGATGACGAACAGATTAGTGGCATAGCTGGAGGCTAGTGGCCTACCCCATTCACCTAATAGGATCGATTCCCATTTCCATGGCCATTCCTCCTCGGATTCAAGTTGAGACCAGATGTGGTCCCACCAGCGCCACATTAGGACCGCCCCTGGGCAATGGAGGAAAATGTGTTCTACTGCTTCACAGACTTTGCGGCTTGGGAAACCAGTTAGGCAGAATTTACACCATGGGAGAGCCTCCCCTTTCTGTTCCAGATTAGTTCTGTCAATGATCCAATTGTTGGTAGGAAGGCATCTATGAACATTCTGCCATTGCAGGGCGGCAAATTTGGACGGTCTTTCCTTTATTCCTTTAAACCACTTTATACCTTTTATCTGATCATCTCCTAGGTTTAGGTGCCTCTTCCACCTCTCCCTTACCACGGTCCTCACATCCATTTTGGGTCTTATCATCCTGTAAGTGCTCTTTACCATCAGGCCAAAAAGTTTTACCTTGGGCCCTGTTCGGCTTCTCACCCATTGCCATTCTAGCGGGTCCATGGCCACGGTGGATAAGGGGACTTCCGGGCGATAGGCTTGCCATTCCGTTCTTCCTCCCTTGTGTGACTGCAGTACTCGTATATGATATAGGTTGGCATTCTCAAGCCATTGGACTGAGTCTGGGTGGTACCTTACCAACATGTCATCCTCCTTTCTTTCAAACAGGTTCACCATGGCTCCTTCAGTTCTCACCTCCACGACACACCCTATTTGTAGGGGTGAGTCCTCCAACTTGGCTGCCACCTAGTCTTGTTCCTGCAGTCTTGGTCCTTTCCTCAAAATCGCCACCCAAGTCAAGGGAATGGAGAATATCAATTGTTCCAACTTGTTTGCTAAATTGCAAGCGTGATGCAGATAGGGTCTCAATCGTTGAGCGGATTCCCAATTCTTGGCCACCTTGTCCCATATATCCCCAACACGGAGGACCCCATTCCTAACCCACATGGTCCATTGGGGGTCCGCGCTGCTAAATACCCGGCCTAGCCGGTCGGTAACGGCTCTGTTCCCAAATAAGGGCTGTCGCTGAACTTCTTCCATCCGTTCCGGGGGGGGGTGGTTTGGGAGTGGTAACCTTCTCCAATCCTTGATTAAGTTGACCCATAATTTATCCTTTGTTAGGTCTTGTCTAACTGCTCCTTTAACTCCTTCCTCTCGCCAGTGTGAATTTGCCCTGGGGATTGACCAGTAACGATCCTCAATCCAGGTCAGCGGGTCTATCCCCGGGGCTATTCTAGGGGCCAACCTACAAATCTGTTCCTTGGCCAGGTTCTCCCAAGGGGGGGCTTTACCCTAGAGCAGTTTCTTGAGCCATTGGATTGCCAAAGTTGTTGCTTGCAGAGAAGGATCCAACAGTCCCATCACGCCCTTCGTTTTAGGCTAGATCAGCGTATCCCATGCAATCCGGCTTATCACGTGTTGTAGGTCTGAGTCCCCCCTCCAGAGGAAAGCCGCTAGTTGTTTCTTGAGGGCTTTTGTTCCTTTCTTGCTCAGGTGCCAAAGGGCTGACTTGTACCGGATTGCAACCAATATTTCGTTATTAATGACCAGCGCCCTCCAAAAAATGGATGTGTTTTTGTTTTTCCATTTTTGCATTTTTTCTAGCGTTGTTCTAGTTATCCATTCATCATTCTTTTTCGGTGGTCCCTGCGCTGAGAGCGCCACACCCAATACGTGAATTTGTTCCTCCAGGGGTCTCCAGTCTACCTTGGGCTGTTTTGGGGGGCGGACCCCATGGTAATGGATCCACCAGCCCTGCGTTTTGCTTCCCCAATTCACGGTCATGTCCGATACTTGGGTGAAGCGCGTCATTAGGGCCATGATTTCTGCCATATTGTCCTGGGTGGCCTCTGTTACTATTGTCAGATCGTTAGCAAACATCAAATAAATAGGTAAGGCTTCTTCCAGGATGCCTGCCAAACTAAGGCGAGAGATTTTTTTTTTTGTTCTCAGGTTTGCCCCTAGAGCTTCCGTTACGATGATAAAGAGAAAGGGGGCTATGGGATCTCCTTGTCTCACTGAGCGTTGCAGCCTGAATTCTGGTGCTATCAAGCCATTCACCTGCACTCGTGTTGTCGCACTGTGGTGGAGAATCCTTATCCAGTCCCGGAATTCCGGTCCAAAGTTCATTTTCTGAAGGCATTTGTCTAGGAATCTTCAGTCCACATGGTCGTAAGCTTTCTCAAAATCAATAAACACGATTGCAACGTTTTGTTTTGTTTGTCTTGCAAGTTTTATTAGTTCATTGACTAATAGCACATTATCCTGGATGCTCCTGTTGCGCATGAATCCATTCTGTGCTGGGTGGATTATCTCCTCGAAGATGGGGATCATTCTGTTGGCCAGCGCTTTGGCCACCAATTTATATACCACCGTGAGGAGGGTGATTGGTCGGTAATTCCTTATATTTGTTTTATCACCTTTTTTGTACAGCAGGGTGAGGATTCCTTGGCCCGCAAATTCGCCCATTTCTCCTTATGCCTTCACCTGCCTGTAGTATTCCATCAGGTCCTCCGACATGGGGGACCACATTTCCTCCCAGAATTCTTTAGGAAGTCCGTCTATCCCTGGGGTTTTATCTTCTTCCTTCTGTAGGAGGGGGCTCCAGATTTCCTCTTTCCGCAGTGGTTTCTCAAAAGCCTCGCGTTGTTCGTGTGATATCCTTTTCGTAAGGGGGTCTAAAAATTCCTCCATCTCACCTTCCTTTGCTGGTCCTGGTTCCTTCGTCAGGTTGGAGATGAAGAGGTCTTTGTAAAAATCCCTGGCCACTTTTAGACTGTGGGCTGATGAGAAAGAGATAACCTCCCGTGTTTTAACAGGGTCGTATAGACCTTCTATGATTGATCTTCTGACCCTTGTCTGGGCCAGCGCAAAGAATCTTGCGTCCATTTGTCCTTCGACTAAGTGCTTCAATATTTTCCCCCTGATTATAGATCCCTGCCACCTTTCTTGTGCAAATTCCAGTAGTTGTTCTTTGAGTTTTTGTATTTCAGTGGACTCCATTTGAGAGTTTGGGTGCCACGGTTGTTCCAGTTCATAGTTCTGAATTTTCTGGTGTATTTCTATTTCTTTAGCATATTTCCCTTTAGCGCGTATTTATGACCTACAGTTCTTGCAGCTATTCAAATCAGGGAAGTTTACGGAGAAAGGCTAGTAGAGAGGGATTTCTCTGGTTGTGCTGAAGGCATGTTTTGGGGGGTTAGAGCTGCTAGGGGAGGGGATCTGTTTTTACGTATGCACGCACTGGAAGTTAAATTAGTTAATCCATCTGCAGGAAGCAATCAATGCTGTCAGGGCTCCCCGGGCCGTAAAGTGGGGAGGCGTCATGAGTGAGTTGTTATGTATTCTCTGACTTGCCAGTGGAAAAGGAACCCGACCGATGCTCCCCAGAATGGATATGGAGTCCCGGGCCCAAGTGGGTCTGTTTTTGGCAAAAAAAAAAAAAAAAAGAGGACTCACCACGTCAGCCAGAATTAGCAATACCCCTGAGAAAAGTGGTCGATTTTACTCGCATGTTTCTGTATGTTCCCTGAACATTCTTTGAAGTGACTGCCTGGATCAGATGATGGTGTGAACCTACATTCCATTGAGCTATACTTGTGGTGTGAGTAGGCGATGATCTGCTTTGGTCCGTGTGTACAAGCGGACTGCCTTGACGGTGCTACCTTGCTCCCTGGCCACCCTTCCAAACGCCTTGTCTTGTCGGTGCTGCCCTGCTGCTTAGTTGCGCTTTCCCTCACCTTGTGTGCTGCCTCGTTGTGTGGCTGTCCATCCGCTTTGCCTTTCCCTGTGCCTTGCTGCCTTGTTGCCTTGCTGCCTTGTTGCCTTGCTGCCTTGCAGCTCATCGTGCTGCCCTGCTGCTTGCCTTGTCGCTTGGCTGCCCACCTGCCTGCTCTGTGCCCTCTGCTTATGTGCTTCGCTGTTGCTTGCCGCTCCGTGCCCTGTTGCCTCGCTCTCACCTTGCTGCTTGTTATGTCGCCTGTTGGCTATCCACTTACAACAGGAGTTAAAGGAGATCATGACTCAAGACATCAATATGGGCATTCTGCAGACTGTCGTCGCCAGTTGGCTATCTACTTACAACAGGAGTCAAAGGAGATCATGGCTCAAGACATCAATATGGGCATTCTGCAGACTGTCAAAGGTTCAGCTTTCCGGAAGAGAATGTGAAAGTCTGAAAAAAACAGCTTGTCACAATTCTTTTTTTTTTTTTTTTTTTTTTATAGGTCCTTATGGTCCTGGCTCCATTTCTATTCTGGGGAGCACCAGTGTGGTTCCTTTCCACCGGCAAATTGGGACAGGGATTACATATCTGTCACAACTCGCACTTCCTTCTGTCAAGGCCGAAGGACCCCTGAACAGCATAATTGCTCCCTGAAAAGGAGGGTTGACTGTCTGTTAGCCTTTTCCTTTTTGAGCTCTTCTCAGTCTCAGTGCCGCTGGGCCTGTCCTTTTTTTGTTTTTATTCCCCACGACTGTCACGACATCAATTCAATTCCCCACGACCCCCTGTGTGGCATACTTCGGGTTCACCGACTGAGAAAGTCGGCTTGTCTCTCCTGGCTGTTTGTGGAAGTTGGGCCATTCTTTCCAGCCCACGCCAGGTGTTAGGAGCTGGGGTGCCTGCTCCCTGCACAGAGCAAGTTAGAAAGGCATATAGAGTCATTATAGACCCATAACCTTAGGATAGCTTAGGCTTGGTGACTACATTTAAGCCTGGTTTCTTGTCCAAGGTTTAGGGTAGTTCTTAGATGGTAGACTTAGGGGATTAGTATACTTGGAGAACCCTAAACCCAAAAGTACATAGCTCGGGTTAATTAGAGTGAGATAAAAACTTTATTAAAAAGTAATATTGTTACATCCGAGCCTCTTTTTGCCAAGGCGGATACCCTGCGCGCCAAGCTTTGTGAAAAAATGCCAGCGCGGCGTTTCTTTTTTTTTTTCTTTTGGCTAGCGCCGCCAGCCATTTTGGTGTGGAGCACTGCTCATCCGGAACGACTCATTTTCAGGTCTCAGGTTTGCCTGAGTGGAGTCCTTGCGGTTTAAGGGAGCGCTGTGGGGACCACACATTCTCTGACACAGACAGTTGTGTGGAATGCATGAGGAATCAGTTTGCACTTGAAGAACAAACCACCACTCCTTGTTAAACACAACATGGCATAAAATGGTCAAATGGGCGAGGCCTGTTTCAGAAGTGGGAACCAACCATTAGCTTCATCGCGGATCCCTGCTATCCAACAAACAAGTTGGACCCGCCGCAGCAAAGCCGTGGCTCCGAGGCAGGGATGAGATGAATTGACGAAGGAAGGCCACGTCAGCCAAACCAAAACACCAAGCCTTCTTGGTTTCCACTTCCCCCCCCAAAAAAAAAAAACCGGTAAGCCAATTTAGCCAAAGGGAAACACACCAGCTACCAAAAAAAAAAAAATATAAAAAAAAATGCACCAGCTACCAACCGGCGTAGTGCAGAAGGTACACCCCTGAACCCTTGAAAATTGAAATACACACCTGAGAGCAAAGTCCACTGGAAGAAGCTGAGCAACATACCACAATTCTGGTGATCCTCGCTCGAGTACTCATGGCATGCACAAAAGACAAAAAATATGGTGGTGTACCCGGGCACTTCTAGCAGAAGATTCATTCTCATTTTGCAGAAAATTTGCACATTTGGTGAGTAGTGGAGCAAGCCCCCATATCTCACAGTAGTCGCCCTTCCAGAGACATCCTCATCTTCACCCCACTACTCTCCACATGCAGAAAAGAAATAAGAGTGAATCCTCCGCGCAAACATGCCCAGATACACCTCCATATTTTTTGTCTTTTATGCATGTGGAGAGCCGTGGAACTGCCTTATGCATGTCGTTTCAAACACATTAATTGCACGTTAGGGTAAATCGGGGCGGCGGGTAAATTGGGGCAGCCCCCCACAAAATGCCGATACTGGGAGCTTTACCCAGCTTTGCTTTTTAAGGCACCAGCTTGACCCGAATAGGAACCCATAAACGAGAACCACCCAAAAAACACAGGAACAAAAGAACTGAACCAAAGAAAAGAACATTTTTCCTTCCTCCTACTTTCAGCCTAACACCCTACTATCCTACCGACTGTGGAACCTACCCCTACCCCTACCCCAAATCCAAGGGGTTCTACACGGCCCCCCCGAGTCTAATTCAACTCAGCATTTGTGCCCACTCATCTCTAGGTCCCAGCCATTCGCGTGGGCACCCACTCGGCCTCCTCTGGCTCCCACTCTCCCACCGAGAGAGCAGGTGGGTCCACCCCCTCCCTCCCCCCCTGACCCTCTACTGCTACCACCCGCACCTCAATCCTACGCTATCCATTACCCCTTCCGTATCCTGTACTACCCTTCCCCAACCCGATTCTGTGTACAACATCAACCTCTTCATGAATGCAGCCATGGGGTCAGGACCAACTTTCCCTCCAGCGTGACTGCAGCCAATTGGTTACCTCTCGCCCATGTGAACAGGAACCAGCTGCGGCCACGTACTGGCCTTCCCCTGTCCGCTTTTTGATGCTAGTCATCCCTGATCATTGTTTGCACTGCCGCCTTTATTTTGCATTTCATAGCAATGTCTGCCGCCCATTCTCCTCTGAATACAATCTGGTTCCGATCTTTCCAGATTGTCCGAATTATGGCTGATCTGACAGTTTGAGCCATGTATCCCCAACCTTTTCTACTGAGGAATAGCAGGGGGAGCTGTCCTCGGAGAACCCAGTCGCAGTCCTATTGCAAGGCTGGTCCTATTCCTTGCCAATGCCTCGCCCACGATTCCCACACGACCCGTCTGGATGCCGGACACTCCCACATCAAATGCCTTAATGCTTCCTCTTCCCTTCTCCCGCATTTGCAACATAGTCTTGAGATGGGCATGACTCTATCTGCCAGCCATACCGCCGTCGGGGTTGCCGGCTGCGATGTCAACCAGAGGAGGCTTGCATAATTTAAGCTTGGGAGGATCTGCCGCTGAGACCGCATGGTCCCTGCTGACGGTGCGCGATTCAGAGCCACCGCTCTCGCTGCTCTCTCACAGACTTCTTCTGTGAGGTCTCTTGGTGACTGGTTGAGTATCTCTCTGTCCAGTTTGGAGTTGTATTGTGCCAGGCTTTTCTGCAGACCATCCACCGTCCAGGTGAACCTTCCTGGGTCCAATCGCAGATGCGTAATCGGAACTCCGCCTTGGATCACTGTGAAACTGCTTTCTCCGTTACCACTTTGCATTTGGACCACCCTAATTGCCGTTAGATCCTGATCTGCTCTGATTACGATATCTTGTACTTGGCACAGTGTTCCCTTCCAATCCGATGGGTTTCTTAGTCTCCATTGGGTAGCCTCGCACTCATTGTTTTCCCTTTTCTTCTCCAGTCTGTATACCTCCAGTTCATCCCATCTGAGGCATCCTTTTTTATTCTAGCCAGTATACGCCATTTGTGGGCTTGCTCATCAACGTGGTCTTGGAGTTGAGACGTCGCCCTTTGCAGGGCCTCATATGTGAGCAGATCCAAGGGATTATCCCATTCTTCCAATTGCAGGAGGGGGTGATCAAGCACTGCTTTCCTGTCCCGGGCAATTTTAATAGAGAGTTTTTTAATTATTTCTCTTAGCTGCGCAACGCCTTCATTGAACCATTGTACTATCGACCCTTCCTGCATTTTTTGGTCCGACCAGCATGCCCAAAATTCATTAACGTGCTTGTTCAGGGTGGGCAGCTGCAGTAGGGAGGTGTTGAACTTGAAGTACCCAGGCCCACGTTCACGTGTGTGTGGAACGAGAGACCCAGTGCTATCACGGTGGGCGAAGGATTTGCACGGCGAAAAGGGGAGAATGTGAGCCATTGTGAGGAGGCCTACGAGGTCTTCTGACAACAGCCCCAGATCAATTCATGAGTTGGACAGTCCCGCCTGTCCCTTGGACCTTACGCACTTGTATGCCTTTTTGGCCGGGTGGAGGCGTCTAAAAGAATCCACCGAGTCCAAGTCCATCATCATGTGGGTGAGAATAATGTTGTCCGGTCCCCTCTCCATGAGGTGCTTCTGAGGGTCTTGTGACTGTGATGCTGTAGATCGTCTGTCTAGATCAGGGTCCAAGGTGGTATTGAAGAGCTTCGGCAGTCTTGCGTCGTCGCACCAGTGTCAAGCCAGCGTCAAGCCAGCCTCGAGCCAGCTTCAAGCCAGCGTCAAGCAGCACGTACAAGACTGAATGTCCAACCTCAGGGGCTGGGTCAACTTATAGCGTTGACGAGTGTTGACCCACATACGGAGGCCCAGATCGCCCGTCGGTCAATGGCCTGGATGTTGTGCAGTTGCAGTTATCGGCGCGTTCCCCTTTGGTCTTGATCTCGTCCAGATACATGCAAACAACCAGAGGTGTGTACCTGATCTGTGGCCGAGACTGGAAACAGTTTGACTTGACTCGTGTGCCTGAATTTCCGAGCTGAGATCGACTGTTGACTTACCAAAAAGTCAACCATACCACGCTGGGCCTCGGAAGGCCGATTTGGCCTAAACTTGGGTACCTCACAGCATAGGACCTTTGTTCAGGCATTTTCTGGACTCAGAGCGTGACTTTTGACCCCCGTTTCGGGCTGCTGACCAAAAGTGACGATCCTCAGCACTCGACGGGTACAGATTGAGCTGAGCTGAGTTATTACATAAGGGAACAGTAGCAGGTGCAGCCCTCCACCCATAGATCCGACTGCTTAATTGCTAGGAAGCCACTTGCCTCATAGGCTACCATATGACATTTGCCAGGTGGTCACCAATTATTCTTAAGGGAAAAACATTTATCGTATATATCGTCAAACAGAGCTGCCCGATAAACCATAGGCAGAGAGGGAGAAGAGGACAACAAACGAGGGGCTGTGACAAACTGTTTCGTCGGAGTTTCACAGACTCATCAGGAGGCTATACTATATAGTATATAGTATATAGTATATAGTGTGAGGATTGAGCCCTCAGAGGGGCCTAGCCGACATGCAGATGTTCTGGGCATAGGCCCCCAGCAAGCCTCGTGCCCGCCCTAAGTGAAGGCGGGCCAGATCTGTGACCGCCCTAAGTGAAGGCGGGCCAGMAAATCAACAAGAGCCCTCTGTGCAAACATTTCACGAAGTGGGGGTCCATACAGTTGCAGCACGCCAGTTGGTTGGAGTGCACCGAGTCTCGGACCTCTGCAAATGCGGAAATCCCAGGGCCTCTGAGTTGGTTAGGCCCTGGGCACATAAACCTGAGGTCGACAATGCATGCTGGATATAGAGGCCGAAAATGCCAATGGGAAACCGGCCCACTATCTGAATCTGGCCGCAGGCCTTGATGAAAGAGGCGCAACTGCATCTCCCGGGCCCCAACTGTATCGGGCCTGGGTTCAGGCACTGGGGCCCAGTCGCAGGCTGAAGGGAGGCCGCCCACACGCAACACTGGCATATAGGCAAGCAGGGCGAGTGGGCGGGGATCTTTTGCCAATGCGGGCATTGCCGGCACGCTGCACAAACGCGAGCTGCTGCGCTGCTGTGCTGCGCTAGGCGGAGGTGAGAGACAGGCATGCGCTAGGCGGTAGGGCGCTGCCTGTGGGCGCAAGGCACTGGCGGCCATAGCCGGGCTGCCTGTGTGCGCAGTGGAGGTGAAGGGCGAAGGTGGTTCTTCGGAGGTGAAGGGCGCTGTGTGGGTACAAGGGAGAGTGTGGGTGAAGAGGACACGTACCTGGTGGAGATGGAGGTCGGCATTGGTGTTGACATCATCACTCGCTGGTAGTCCAAGTTGTCTGGTTGCTTTTCATTGCTGTAGTTGTCGGATAGGCTGTAGAGTAGATAGGGCACCTGGCGCCATTCACAAGAGAGAGCTACATTTGGGTTATGCTGTTAGTGTTGCCCTGTTGGGCATGGACATTGACTCACCATTATTCTGTATCACTCTCAATTGGATGGTTACTCGGTTCCATGTGCTATCTGCTTTGGCTTTGACTACTTGGACTTCATTGTGATTTTGCATTCTGGATTTCTGTGCTTCTCCCATACTCATGTTCCTTGCAATAGTATATACTCATAGCTAGACCAAGTTTTCCGCAGGTGCAGCTCCCCACCCATAGATCCGAATCATCAGAACATATTTCTTTCAACGAAAAAAGGCAAAAAATCAACTCACCAACATATGGTGGTCGGCCCTTTCCAAGCATAGAGTACGCGGGCCCTGCAGATCTCGGCCTAATTTCGTAAGCGCCAGGACCAGGACTTCCTGCTCGGTCCCATGCTGCACAAAACCACTCGCAAAATTCCAAATTAGGGTTTCTTCTCCTTACTTTCCTGTTCTTGATTCTTGGTGATGTGCGAGCCAAGTTCAGAGAGTTTCGTCAGAGTGAATTTCATAATCAATGTCCAAGCGTCTGCAGGGGCAGCGGGGGTTAATTTTGGTTTGCATGGTGGCAATGATGAAGACCAGACAGACTGGGCTCTCTTTCTTTTTCACGGGGATTTTATTTTTGCGCGTCTGTGTGTGTTTTTGTGCTATTGGGGCGAGGTTCCATTATCAGCAGGATACGGCCTCACTCCGCTACTCTCCGCATGCACAAAAGACAAAAAAACATGGCGGTGTATCTTTCCGTGTTGTAGCGGAAGATTCATTCTGATTTTGCACATTTGGTGAGTAGTGGAGTGGGCCCATAAGCTGTAATTCAAGCTGTGGATCGCCTTGTGAGACCGCCAAGAACATTTTCTTTAATACAGTTGTACTAACTTGTAACTTGTAAGCTTTGCAGAAAGACAAGACAAATCTGCTTCTCCAGCGGGTCCGCAATCGGATGCTCATGAACCCCATAGCAGGTATTGACAGTTCAGATTTGACGTGAAAGGGAATTTCTCAAAACAAGAAAAGAGCAGAAAAGATTGCTCTGGCGTCTGGCAAACGCATGAGCTTTAGTTCTGGATTTTGGAAGAACGAATGCCGGCGGAAATCACGGAATAGCACCGAAACCTCTCGGAGATGGGGGTAAGGTTCAGCCTCAACGTCTCATAAGCTAGTGCATGTGGTTGCAAGCCTGAGTTGCACCCAGGAGGTGTTGGGTTCCAGGGCCACCTAGGTCAGTCTTTGGCCAGAACATCGTTGGTGTCACTAGAGGCGGTAGGCGGGTCGTGACACCCTGTTCCCCGAAAGCTGACTCACGAGCCTGGTCACGAAGTTCTCATGAACAAGCTTGGTGGGTTCGAGCCCTGCGCAGGTGACTGCCCATGGCCCCAACAATGTTGATTATATATTATACAGCAAAGGCAAGTTACACTGAAGGGCAATCTGAACATATGGGGGGGGGTTGACCAGCCTGAAGTGTTCGCTAGTTGAGAATACTCTCTCCAGTGGGAGACGGGACACACCTGTAGAACTCTGTGGTTGAATTCTACTCAGAAGTTTATATTCGAGGTCTACGGCCCAGTTACGATGCCCGATCAGGGTTACATGACCTCAGATTGCTGACGTGTATGGGATATGTGCCTTTGGCCCAGTGACTGGAGAATGCAAGGATAAAAAAAAATATACCACAAAAACACAGTTTAACACACTTAAAAAAAAAATGAAAGCAAGAATGAGATCTCAAACAGCTCCAAAATTTGCAACTCATACTTAAAAAAGAATGAAAGCGCGAATGGTACCTGTAACAACTCTGAAATTTGGACTCCGATAATTACTCTGAAAAAATGACTATGATTTGCCTTTGGAAGTTTTTATACATCTCAAGGCTGTCACCATTTTTCTTCTGTGTGCGTGTGTATGTGTGTGTGTTTAGTTACAGTCAGGAGACTCAGAACAATTTGATAGGAATATCTCATTGCACAGACTCGACCGGCTTAGAGTCATTTCGTTTCTCTCTTTTCAAAAAAAATTGTGTTCTTTTCACTTGCCAATGTAGACGTAGCCACTTAATTTTTCTTCATCATTCCTCCTCATGACCGTAGGATGCGTTGCCCCACACAAACTTTCAACAGCAGGACATCATAGCTGTCACTGCACCATCACCGAACAGAGTCGATTTACATTCTGTCCTGCTGCTACCGTCTTCACCCGATCAGAACGCCCGGTCCTGATGGCTGTATTTAGGGCAAGTTTCAGAGCATATGCAGCAATAATGACCGGGTGCTTCATTCCGGTGAAGACGGTAGTGGAGCCATGCCCATGGGAATCTGATGTGGACTGTTGCTGATGTTATGTGTTTCTTTTGTCTTTTTGTGTGTGGCCGTGTCTCCGGGAGGCTGGGGGCATCTCTTGACTGCTGCTGACGTTGTTTGTTGTCACCAGACGTCATCCTCAATTCCATCCATATCCATTTAGGGAGCCTAGTGCCCACACACACATCTAGCCTTGAGGTTTGAGGGTGCAATTGCTCCTATCATCCTATGTGAAAAAGGGGTATGGAAAGAAACAGTGTGCTCACCAAACTGCAGTGTCCTGCACTCAATTCAACCAAAGCCAATCTTACATCAGTACATTTTCATCAAACAGAATCACATCGACAAATAGCTTACCATGAACAAAAGGACTGATTGTCCTACAGTGCTGACGGATAAACACACACCGTTCCTCCATCGGCCAAAAAGCGGCACACGTGGACGGAAGGTCCATACAACAATAGGGGCTTCACAGGCAAAAACACCCCACCACTTTTATGTGTGTTTTCAGACGGTTGGTGGGATCCATTACCTGTTTCCTACTTTTTTTAAGTTCTTTTGTAAAAAGGACCTTACACCTTGTCCTTCGGGATCTGTTGTGGATGCTGACGTTGCATTTGCTCCGAAGTTCTCCTCCAGTTTCTGACCTTTCCCCCCCCCCTTTCAGCTACTGAACGGAATGTTGTTTGCTGAGGCAAGAGGTCCCACTTGTACAGATTAAGAAATATATATATATATATATATCGTCACAATATATATTATATATATAGTGGCCATTGATCTTCAATTTCATGTAAGGACAGTATCTCTTAAACCATGCAAGCGGGACTTCACCCCTGATTTCTTTGCAACAAAGCCTGGAGTTTTGCTGAACAGTATTCAGCCATTCTCGGAACTTGCCCCGTCCTCACATTCACTGGTGTTTGTATGGGGCATGCTTTTCTTTTTTTGTTACTGAGAAACTGCAAGAACAGCGCATTCCTACCCTTCTGGGAAAGCGAGGGCCTCCGAGCTGACAGTGGCCACAAGGTGAGTGGCGGGGTAGTAGACCCTTCTGCTGTGCCTCATAGGGTAGTACAATGGACTTGGCCTTTTAGAAACTGCAAGAACATTGCATTCCTGCCCTCCCGGGGAGCGAGGACCTCCGAGCTGATAGTGGCCACAAGGTGAGCGGCGGGTTAGTAGACCCTTCTGCTTTGCCTCGCAGGGTAATTCAATGAACCTGGCCGTTTTGAGAAGTTGCTTCTGTGTGAACCACCTGTTCTCAGTGTGTGGTTGGAAAAGGCACATCATCAGATACTCGCAGCTGGGGCCCGTGCCCCAGTTGGCCTCAATTTATTGCACTTCATATCCCTTCCCAAGGATAGATGGACCAAATTGAGGCGGCCTGTCTGGAAATGCATCAGAAGGTGCGAAAGGCAACAACTTTGATGCATGAAAGACAAGGCAGGTTCTAAGATGAGGTGGAACATCCAAGATGTATGATGGACCAAAGGGATCAGCTCCCACTGCACCTAGAACCTGCCATGGACCATAGTACAAGGGTAACAACTTTTGAGAGTTATCCACTTCGTCAGAGAAATCAGATCTCTTGACCCAAACCCAATGACCTGTTCGAATGGGGGAAGGCAAACGATGTTTGTTAGCTTGTTTAATCATTCTCAGTCCGTGCCTTCTCAGAATCTTGCTCGTAAGGTTTGACAAATTTTGTAGTGCCAGGAGTCAGTTTGGGCTCAGCCTTGTCAATGATACCATCAAGGGGCTGTCTAGGGTCTCTACCCCAATAGAGCTGGTAGGGCGTGAATCCAGTGGCAGAGTGGATAAAAGTGTTATACATTAGTTGATCCGTGGGCACTTGTTTGTCCCAACCCTGTTCATCAGGTGTGATGACAGGTCTCAGCCTGTCCATCGGCCTAGGGATGTCGGCCAGAAGTCATGTCTAATCTAGAGTGGAGATAGTACTTGCAATATAACTGCCACTCATCACTGCAGCATCGAGGGTCTTTGTCACTGACAATGGAGGTTGGGTGTCCATGGGCGCTCACCCACTTCTCGGAGAAGACCTCTCTAATCAGAGCAACTCTCGCCTCAGCCGGCAAATGAATGAACTCAACATACTTACAGAATCAGTCAACACAAACGATGACCTATCTCATCCTAGGAGGGGTGGTCTTGTCTAGGTCAATAAAGTCGATTGGTACTAACTCGCTAGGAGCATCTGGGATAGGCAATGGTTTGAGAAGTCCCATAGGAGGTCACTTGTGTACCCTGTTCCTTTGGCACATCTCACAAGTGTCCAAGTATTTTAGAACACCTTTCCTTAATTCCGACCAGTAGAACCGTTGGACCAGGGCCGCGTAAGCCTTCATGAACCCAAAGTGGCCTCAAGCACCATAACTCTTAGCAATGAGATGAGTCTTGATCTTGTTGTCATCAGGTATGCACAAACGTTCCTCTCCCTCACTGATGGAGTACAACAAGCTTGAAGTCAGGGCATACTCTGACTCAAAGTTGCGGTCTGTTTGCAGATTCCCGAGAATGGGGCCGAAGGCACGTTCTTGAGGCACCTGCGATGGCCTCCCTCATGAAATCTTTGAAGGAGTAAGAATGCAGAGTAGCTGCAAATGTGTCAAGCATATAAAAATTTTAATCTGCAACCCTATTTTAGCACCCCTTCTTGTGCTTTAGTTCAAAGTCAAATGCAACTATGAGCTGAATGTACCTTCCCGATTTATCATTTAACGGGGCTTCATCAACTCCAAGGTCGATGATCATAATAGAATATTGAAGTGTCTCCCTGGTAAGAAGTGCTTCTATTGCTTCAGGGCACACACAAGGGCATGGAGTTTTTTCTCATAAGTAGAGGTCTATATTCTTTGTAGTATGTACCTTAATCTTCTTACTCATGAACTGCACTGGACTTAGGCCACTCTCATCATCTTGCTGGAGAACAACCCCAATCCCATACCGACTTGCATATGTGGTCAACACAAATGGCAAGGTAGGGTCAGACAATCTCAACACCGGTGCCTAAGTAAGGGCTCTCTTCAATCATGAGAAAGCCAATTGGCACCGAGGAGTCCATTTGAAGGGGACATCCTTAGCCAGGAGGTTAGTAAGGGAATGACTATGGTCGATAAGTTCTTAATGAACTTCCTGTAGTAAGAAGCCAACCCATGAAGTAGGTTGAGGCCATCCCCGGACAACCGCTACCTTGGAGCTTCAGGCGCTAAGGCCTCTGAAGAAATTACATGACCCAACTGTAAATGTTAATAATAAAACAGAAGAGACCCCAAAGGCTGACTTCTCTTTGTTAATCTTATACTTATGGTCTCTCCAGACTTGTAGAACCTTCTTTAAGTATTCTGCGTGTTCCTTGACTGTCTTGTTGAATACTAGGATGTCATCCAAGTAGACAACCACGAATCGAACAAGGGCGGGCTTGAAAATTCGGTTCATTTTAATTTGGAAGGTTTCGGATACATTGCCAAGTCCAAAAGGCATGACCAGGTACTTGTAAGTTCCATACCTGGTCTTGAAAGTTATCGGGTGGACATCCTCTTCCGCCATTTCAATGTGATGATTACTCAGACCTCATATTAACTTTGTGGAAGACTTTGTAGCATTGCACCATGTCCAAGAGATCATCGATCCTAGACAAGGGCTCAAAGCTCTTCTAGTAATCTTATGGAGACCCCTATTGTCTATGCACATTCTGAGTTTGTCATTCCCCTTTGGAACAAAGAGGATTGGTGCCCCATACTAAGACGAGCTAGGTTGGATCCAACCCTTCTCAATTACTATCTCTAACTATTTCTTAATTCATCCTGTTCAACAAGAGACATCCCATAGACTGTCCCTTTGGGGCTTCATGCCCGATGCAACCTCTGCCTGTAACATCTCTCTCTCTCTCTCTCTCTCTCTCTCTCTCTCTCTCTCTCTCTCTCTCTCTCTCTCTCTCTC
>BFEA01000071.1:3008989-3024192 GCA_003427395.1 Chara braunii | reverse complement strand
CCATAATTCCCAAGAACCAGAGGCACGGACAAGAGCGGTGTAGTGGCCAGGAGTATATAGAATATAGGCACAAACGTGCGAACAGTGGTCCGGGTCGCCACCCGAAGGGGCACGCTGCATATCAAGGCGGCGCCTTATCAAAGCAGTCTCCAAAACAGAGACATTGAATCCCCCATGTCGAGTGTAATTACTATCCTGTGGGGGATGCAGAGTCGGGTTATTGCCATATAACTCACGTTCCTGAGCATCAAGATCGGAAGCAATGGCCAGAAGAGAAGAGGAGGGGGCAATTATGTGAGGGAGATGGTGATGGCGAGAGGAACAGAGAGATGACACTTCTGTCTTCTTCTTCTTCTTCTTCTTCTTCTTCTTCTTCTTCTTCTTCTTCCTCCTCCTCCTCCTCCTCCTCTCCTCCTTGTCCTCGTTCCATGTCTTCTTGAGTTGTGATGCCATGTCATGGAACATATCTTTCTTTTCAGATCCTTCCACTACTCCTAAGGCTATACAGGGGACCCCTGCAAGCATAGCTTTCTACCTCTCTTCGGTGAAGGGAGGTTGCCTCTCTCGGAGGAGAGGGGTAACGGCATGTTTGCCCCTTTGCCCTAGCGTTTAGGGTGCAGGGTTGGGGCCGCCGGTGGGGGCCCGGCTAACACAAGGACCGAGCATTTGCCAGTAACTGTGCCTACCTTTTCATCTTCCCCCACCCCCATCGAGTAACAGTAGTGTCTAAAGCCAACAGTCTCCCACACACCACATGCAACCCACTCACACACGCAGTCACACCCATGTTGGCTGAAGACCTTACTCATACCAACTGGGAGGATCCAGCTGACTATCTCAGTTGGTTGGCACCAAGAGTGCTACAGGCGGCCATGAGGATTGAACCCACGACCTCCTGAATGCCACTTTTTGTTTGTCTGTTTTTCAGGAACAAAAAAGACATACATATGTCCAAGAGGGCTAGCTCAGTTGGTTGAGCACGTAAGTGGCATTCAGGAGGTCGTGGGTTCGATTCCCCAAGTCGTCCATTTGATTCCCACGACCTCCTGGGGGCATGCTGTGGGTTCACCAGCGGAAAAGGTTGGCTTGGGCCTCCTGGTTTGTTAGGAGGTGCTGTTCTAACCTTCTAGCCAGCACCAGGTGCTAGGAGTACTGCTCCCCGCAAAAGAGCAGAGTTAGGTAAGGCTGGGATATAGAGAGAGCATGTAGAGTTGTAGACCCATAACCTTAGGATAGCCTAGGCTTAGCTAGTGAATTTAAGGTCCTGTGTTCCCTTCATTCATTGTCTCTTGGCCCGTTGCCTGTCCTTGGTGGCCTTAGGGTCCTCTGCCAGGTTGGCTAGTATACGGGGGAGGTAGCTAGAGTGACGAAAATACGGAAAAAAAATAGAGAGAAGAAAGTAGGATAACCGAAAAATACTGCTGTTCCCGATATCATGATGAGGAGATGACAGAGTTTTTTTTTTTCTCATAAAAAAAAGAAAAGGAAAAGGAAAGAGAAAAAAAAGACATACATACAGCCTGGCACGCTGCAGACTACTCCCAGAACTCGGGTTTGAACTTTGAACTGTTGTGTGTAATGAGCCTGAGGGCTGCAGGGTTGATCCTGGATCAGGACCCTGGGCTGCGGTATTCCTTGTTTTGGGATAGACTGGAGGCATGGCAGTATTACTACCATCTTCCCCCAGACATAATGCATCATCACCATCACCATCATCATCATCATCATCATAGTTGTATTTGGGGTAACATTTGGGCCACATATAGCTATAATTCCCAGATATTATGTTTGTGGGAAGGTAATAACTTATAAGCTGTTACAGATTGCATAATCACTGAGCATGTAGACACACAGTGGGCTCGATACTCACAGCTCGAACCTCCTGTTCCACCTGGGCCCGTCCTCGCTCCAAATGTGTAGGCCGGCGCCCCTCGGACAGGCTTGATTGTGTACTCCCCTGGTCCAGGCTGATCCCCTCCACCTGTCATTCATCGCATTGCACAAACAAACCAATCACAACATGCCAATAATTGTACTGATCAACTCGGAACAGGTTTCAAACAAGTCTGAGTTTTTTTTTTTTTTTTTTTTTTTTTTTTTTTTTTTTTTTTTTGGGTAATCCCATTTCATTTTCATAGCCGGGGACCGTGTCCAGCGTCCCGTACAACGAATGATGAATCACTCTACGCTTCCTTCCATTATGGTTGAAGGACCCTGAGTCAGCGGCATTGATTGCTTCCTTTGTGGAAGGATTTACCACCACGCCAACCCCTGTCAAAATCTCTTTCTTTCTAGTTCCTCTCAGTTCCTCAGCTGTCTGAAATTCCCTTATGTTTCTAACTTTCCAGAGTTTTTTTTGTGCTGAGCTCAATGCCGATTCAAGCTCGGGACCTGGTTGCCAACACTAACGGGTCTTCAATCAATTCAAATCGACTTGCACACTGTACTTGCATTTGAAAATTGAGCGAAAAGGACAGACACGAAGAGAAGCCACCGGCGCCCGAAGCCTGCGCCGTGCGTGAGCAAAACGGAGAAGATTGGCATGGCCCCCCTGAGCAGAAAAAAAAAAAAAACGAGAACAAAAAGATCACCCCCATTGACGACCCAACTGGGACACATCTGACAGCAACCACGTCCAGAGGCCAGTCATCGCTGCTGTGCCTCTTTTCTAAATGTAACTGCCCCCAATACCAGCCCAACTTGGAAGCATCTGACAGTGACCATGTCCGGAGCTCAGTGGAAAAGAAAAAAGAACAAAGCGCCAACACGCCTTTTCTAAATGGATCTGCCCCCAATCACAGCTCCACTTGGATGCATCTGACCGCCACCACATCCAGAGCTCAGTCAAAAAGAAAAAGAAAGAATCGCCAGCGCACGTTTGCTAAATCCATCTGCCCCCAATTGTCATCCAGACACTTCTGGAAATTGCCACACTCCGGATTTAGACTGATGGGAACTGCAGACACTTTTGGGTACGTACTACGTATGTATCTGGACGATTGCACATCCACATACTCCCGGAATGTTTGCGTTTGCAGCACTGTGCCTCCCATGCCCCACCCAACTGACACTGGATGCTTTTTGGTATGTATCTGGACGAATACTGTTTGCAGCGCCCACGTGGTTCTGGGTGGGATGACGCCCCCTCTCACCCCATGCGGTTCCGGGTGGGATTATGCCCCCTCCCCGCATGGTTCCTATCCCGCCTGGGCCCGTCAGGCAAGACCTGCCGTTTGCTTGACTAGTACTATTATTATTATATTGTATCATACTTGCAACCGCACGAGCCGCACATTTGTGCGGAGTCCCGTGCGGAGTTCTGTGCGGGGGGTGGCTGTGCGGAATCGTGCAGGTTTTTTATTTTTATTATTATTATTTTTATTTTTTTTTGGGACGGGGAACGGGGGGGCGTATGACAGGAAGATGGGGATATGGCAAGGAGAGAGGGATATGGAGAGGAGGAGGATGTGGACGAGGAGGACGACTAGGATAGCGAGGACGACGAGGAGGAGTCGTCGAGATGGGGGAGGAGAAGAGATGGACGAAGGGAAAAGAGGAAGGGCAGGAAGAGGACGACGAGTGGGAGGAGGAGGAGAGATGGATGGCGGGAAAGGGGAGGACATGAGGAAGGGAAGGAGACGAGGAGGCATGGAAGATGAGGAAGTACGAGGAGGAGGAGGAGACAAGGAGGATAAGGAAGGGCAGGAGGAGGAGGACGAACAGGAGGAGGAGGAGGAGGAGGAGGAGATGAAAAGGAGAAGGGAGGAGACATGGAGGATGAGGAAGGGGAGGAGGAGCAAGGTGAGGCAGTACTCCTGTAAATTTTTTTTTCATCTCGCTTATAATTTTGGCGGGGGGCCTCAAACGCACCGTTTCGACCCTGGCCTTTTTTTTTTTCTGAGGGGGGTGACGGGTCGTTCTCCGCACACGTCGTGCGCCGCACGGGATCGGTTGGGCGCGTGCGCCGTACGTAGGGAACTGCCCGCACGACGTGCGCTTGCATGTATGTATTGTACACAATAATAAAAAGCGGTAGAGGCTAGCGGGCCCACTTGCCTTACTGATTTCTGGAGCGACATAGGCTCAGATTGTCAGGTTGGTGCCCGTTAATCTGCACGCTGATGTTTGATTTATGGTGCAAGATAGCAAACCACTCGCTGGCTGAAGTGACCACCCAAATTGAGTTTGATCAAGCATTGGTCTACTAGTACAAAGAGCCAATCAACGTGATAATCGTGATTGTATGCCAGCCAAGGCCCTTCAAAGTGAATCTGTGTGTAAGCTTTTGTTTTTTTTCCCCCTTAGCCTGCCTGTCTGCAATATCAAGCGTCCATGCAAATGCAAATGGAGTAGGTCCTCAGTCTTTTTTTTCAGGAAAAAAATTGGACCACGCTGATCTTCTCTGCATCGTTCCAATTTTCGCGGATGTCCGGAAGGACGTCCTCAGTCATCATTTCAAGACAAGGGCGATATATTCTTCTTTTAAACCATCGCTACCTTTCACAGGCAAACTCGAAACACCAAAATACCGTACACTGCATTCTTCAAAGGCCGGGGGCCACCAGACCAAAATGGCTGGCGGTGCCAGCCAAAAGAGAGAAAAAAAGTTGTGGTGGCGCTTTGGCAAAGTTTGGCACGCAGTTCTTTTCCACCTCGATTTTTTGGGACTGGGGGGGCGGCGCAGCACGACTGGGAGCGCTGTGCCGGCCGTACCTGGATTTCGGCCTGTACGAGTGGTGTGGCAGAAGGGGCATTGGGGCGCAGAGTTGCCGGCCCCGTGAGGGACGGCCCAGCGAAGTGACTCGGTGAGGACGTATGGCGGCGCAAGTGGCTCGCATGGAGATGTTGGTGACGGCGCCGCGCGAGGAGAGGTTGGCGACAGTGTCACATGATGGTTCATGGTTGGTAGCTTAGTTTCCTCCGTCCTCCTTCATTTACACTGCGTGAAGTGGCAGACAAAGGGTTCTGCTGCGGGCTTGAATCTCCTGTGGTAACTCGTCGACGGGCTCGACGAGGCGTCACCACACCATCCAGTGTTTTGTAGGGTTGTGGATGGCCGCCGGCAGCTGAGGCTGTCACAGCTGACCTGAAGGGAGGCTTGATGTTTCCGTCCAGAAGGTGGTGGGGTCGGGTTCGAGTGATGGTAGGTGGATGAACGGGAGGCAGACTGAGTTTTTCGAGGGACTCTTCATGGAAGAATAGCGCTTCAAGGAGGAAGGAGGACATTGACAACCTGATTCGAGAGGCCTTCTTTTTCGAGTTTGACATATCGCCATCTCAAGTGAAGACGGTCGCGGGTGATGCAGTTTTGCGTGTCGACACAATCTCAGGGCTTCGAGTTCAATAGTGCTTTCTGTTTTTTTTTTTTTTTTTTTTTTCTTTTCTTTTCTTGTGAAAGCCCCTGTGTAAGCCCTCCATCCCGGCGATGGTAAGAGAATCGTCCGGATTGAGGGCTTATCTATTGGGCTGCGCCATCTATTGGTGGGGAGCGGCACCTGCTGGAAACCGGGTCCAGCGTCCCATAAAAAGCATGACTCACTGGGATAGTTGTCTTTTGTTTCAGTGGCTGCGGACCTATTTGTTCTCAATAGTGCTTTCTGATTTGGTTGTTCCATGATAATCGGTCTGTCCTTGTACGACTTGTTTGTCTTTTCTATTCTGATTTCTAAGTTCGTAGTGTTTTCTGATTTGGTTGTTCCATAAAAATCGGTTTGACCTTGTACTACCTGTTTGTCTCTTTTATTCTGATTTCTAAGTTCACATGTCGTAATCCTTGATGTTCATCAAAATGATAACGATCTAATCCAGAGTTTTTGAATTTCAAGTGAATCTTAATTGTGTCTGAAATAACTTCTGGGCAATATTTCTTAAATTGGAGATTCGTAAATCAGAGCTCAGCTCTGATCTCAAAGGATGAATACTGGTAACAATTGGCAAATGGTTTTGAAGTTCTTGAAGTTCAGTCTAATTTGCAAGTAACTCTCTGGACGTCTTTTTTTTTTTTTTTTTTTTTTTTTTTTTTTTTTTGTGTGTGTGTGTGTGTGTGGTCCGATGGACCACGGATCAGATACTAAACTGATCAGAACAGATACTACACTTGATCTTAGCCAAAAGGCCGAATTTTCTTAAAGTACGACTTATTCTCAATTTGATGTTTGTAAATCACAGTTTGCTGAACTTTGCTCCGATCTCAGAAGTAAATTGTCAACTAATGGATTACTAATTAACTCAGTCCTAGTCGATTAGTCTAGTTAGGTGTGAGTTGCTAAAATTGTAGAGTAGAATCAGCTTCGATCTCAAATGGTGACTACTCAAGTAATTGGTCTTATTTTGTTGTTCTTAGCAATTGAGCCTCAGTCCGTGATGTTGTGGGATCGGGGTCATAGATGTTGAGTGGATTATCTCCTTTAGGGTTGGAGTCCCTCTCTGCAAGGGTTACACAAGGTGGGTAGGGGCGGTATTGAGGGTTTGTCCTTTTCTGTGCCATACTGATTTTTGGGTCAGATCAGCTATGGTGGTTGAGGAGAAAGGACAAGGGGTGCCGATGTCAGCAGGGTGAGAGTTGAGAGGGCTGTTCCGCTTGGAGGGGGTGGGGCAGGAAGGAAGGGGATCTTCGACTCTGCGGGGGCATACTTTAGGTGGTACTGTATGCGACTGAGGCAGCAGGAGGGGTATTCTGGGGGCTGGTCTGAACTGGGGCGGGAGGGTGAGGGGGCGCCTTCCTGCGGAGGCAGTGAACAGACAGGGGGTTGTCTTTTGGGGGAGAGGAGTAATCCCTTTGGTTCCTGTGACCCCTTTACATGTATCTGAGACTTCAATACGCGCTGGAGTTTCCATGGGGTTTCCCCTCTTCCTGTGGGAATAGGAGGCGCTGAAATGTTCATGTGTTTTTTTGGAATCTTTTGATTTCCTGTTCTCCTAATTGAAAAATTCTTCCAAGCTTTGGTGCTGAAGGCAGGGGGTAGTGGTGCTGTGACGGAGGGAGATGACGCACTCTGCGGCGAAGGGACTAGCCTGTAGGGTTGAAATAGGGTACAACAGCGGTGGAGATGGTGACTTCACCGTGATAAGACTTGCTGGAGTAGGGCTGAGAGGGATTTTTTGGGGGATACCTGCAACCAGTGCATGAAAGGGATGAATGATAGGATCTACAACTATGGTGCTAATTGGTGGCTTGACTGGTATTTGACTTAGTCCTGAGTCTCGGTGGTTTGCGAATGGACGAGGCCAGAACGACGCTGGTCGGTGCCGGGGGTTGGTTGCGCTGCCCTGTAACTTCGAGCTGTACGAGGGCATGAAACCTGGTAGAGAGATCTGGGGAGTTGTCGAGGGTGGAAGGCACTCTAGTGTCTTTTGGTGAGCCAGTGCCTAGTCGATGCTGGCCGGAGCCGGGACCGGTCGCTTTGCCCTGTGGCCTACCAGGTGGGGGGTTTCTGGGGTGGGCCGTGCCACTCTGTAACCTACCAGTTGGGGGCATCAGGCCTGGTAGAGATTGGGCATCGGGATATAGGGGTGAGGCAGGTAGTGTTGGGCCGCTGAAAGGCCCTAAAGCAGGTGGTGAGTGGTTGAGCAAGGCCCATAATGAAAGCCCCGACATTTCCGACAACACTGCTGACATACGGCCTCTCTCCACTACTCACCACATGCACAAAAGACAAAAAATATGGCGATGTATCTTTCCGTGTTCTACCTGATGGTTCTTTCCCATTTTGCACATTGTGTGAGTCACGAATGGCTAGCGGCCGTTACCCATCTCTTTGTGTTTTGTTTTGTTCTTATTCTTTTCTTCTCCTCTTCTTCTTCGGGTTTGTTTTGTTTTGTTTGTTTGTTTGTTTGTTTGTTTGTTTGTTTGTTTGTTTGTTTTTTTTTTTTTTNTTTTTGTGTTGTTGTTGTTGTTGTTGTTGTTGTTGTTGTGCATCAGCAATCCGCGCAGCTCGCAAAGCGCACCCGCACCGCACAGGGGCGCCACAAGTATGGTCTGTAGTGTTTACCATTTCCACCGAGTGAGTATGCTCACTATCGGACATGTACCAATAACGCTTAAGGCCCACCTTTTACATAAATAAAGCAAAAGGTCCTAAAACAGCCCATTGAAGTTTGCAAAGGCAGGCAGAAAGTAGCTCTGTGAAAATGCATCTGGTTGTGCAGATGCCTAAGTGCATAGTCTGCCTGGATGTGCAGAGGCCCACCTTTTTAAAATAACTCCGGTGCACCCACCCCTTAGCAGCAGAACTACGTCACGTGTGAGTGAGGAGCTCGTTACCATCCATGCAGATCCTCACGCATCTCTTCTTTTTTTTTTCTTTCTTTTTTTTCTTTTTTTAACAGGAAAACCAGCGACCACTATCTCCATAATTGACAATCCATAAGTTTCCATGCAAACTTATTTTCCATGCAAACTTAGGGGGTACTCGTACTTGCCAAGGTATATCACACCCAAAATTACTGTCGGATTCATTTGGCCAAGTCCTCGTATGGGAGTGACTTATTATGCTGCTACTGTAATTATGAATGAATTGGACATGACAGATTGCCCATACACATTCAGGATGAGTGTGTGTTGTGTGCAGAAGAAGAAGACGGCACTGGCCCGCTACCTGCCACCCCCAACCTATAGGTAAGAGGAGTGACGCTGCTCACAGCGAGGGCCACCCTCACATATTGAACTTTGAAAGCTGACCCAATCCTCTGAGACGATGACCCAATCCCCTTACAGGGTGAGGTGATGTGTACAGCGGTCAGCTTCTATCACCTGGCATGAAGGCAGCACAGGGCAAGGAAAACTCTGCCACGTGGGCCACGTTTGGCATGTCCATTTCCCCCCTGTCCCTGGGCTACCATGGGGAGTGATAGCCCCTGCAGCGTCGTCCACATGGGTACCATAGCTCAGTCTGGATCCCTGCTGCGGAGGCCTGAGCAAATGAAAAACCTTCAGGGGTTCTCAACAGTGGAGACTTGACGCGATGGTTCATCACCAGTCTAATTTTGTTTAGCCACATGCAACACACACACACACACACACACACACACACACAGAGAGAGAGAGAGAGAGAGAGAGAGAGANAGAGAGAGAGAGAGAGAGAGAGAGAGAGAGAGAGAGAGAGAGAGAGAGAGAGAGAGAGAGAGAGAGAGAGAGAGATCCCTATGGTTTAGACTTCTGAATGACCAACAAGCCAGCAGAGTTCAGTGGATTGAGGTAGTCTTGACTGTGAGACTTTCTCAATTGACTCTTGGCTGTGATGACTGTATATCTAAGAGAGTCCTCATTGACTGAGACTTGTCACTTCTGGTTGTATCGACCTTTGATTTCCAGACCAAATATAAATGAACGAGTCATGGCCAGAGAAGGCGGCAAATGCAAACCTTGTCCCTGATATGTCTTGGTGCTTAAGGAGTATGCCGGTCCATCCTTTGCTCTGCTAATAGCGTAGGATCCAGGTCCTGGTGTATCCTCTGCGACATGCAAAACCAAGCAAAAAAGTGTTATTGGATGCTTGTAGGACACCATTCCATCAAAACAACCTTCACCAGTGTCATCCTCATCCTCATCCTCATCGTTACCGTTGTTATCATCATAGTCATTATTGTGGTCATCATTGTAATAATTGTCATTATTTTATTGTCATCGTTGTCGTCTTTTTGCTTTTTTTTTCATAGACTCCTTATCCATTCTGGAGAGCATAAGTCCGGTTTCTACTCCACCGGCAAGTCCAAAAGGATACATCGTGCACTCACTCCGCGCTCCTCCCCATTATGGTCGGAACGCCCGAGCGGACTGCACTGATTACTTCCTTTCGGGAAGGATATACCACCCCCCACCAATATTGTCCCTACTAGCTTGGAGTGCGGACAGGTACTGGGATGGGTCGGGTGTCATTATCATCATTGTTATTGCTGTTAGCATTGCCATCCTCATTGTGCTCAGCCTCCTCCTCCTCCTTATTGTCTTTGTCCTCATGATTGTCACTGTAATCACCCGCATCTTCATTCTGGTCCTCACTGTGTCGTCGTAACTGTTTTCTTCATCATTATTGTCCTTTTCACCATTCAATTGAAAGGATTCAAGCTGCAGACACCCAGTCCCGGTCCAAGGGTCCCAACAAGTCCCGAGTCCCAGGGCCGTCCCGCCGGGTAGGCCGTAGGGTCTAGAGGCCGAAGTGTCGTAGGTCGGTAGGTGTCGGTACCAAAGCATCGTAGGTCGGTAGGAGTCCATCCGGTACCCGACAAGAAAAGTCCAGAAGCGTCCAGTCAAGTCCGACAGTCCCAAGTCCAATTTTGCAGCATGTCCCAGGAACGTCCGGAAGCTACCGGACCGACAAAATGTTTGCAGAAGACAGGCCGCAGCTGACCGGTACCGGTCTGACGCAGGCCGAGCCAAGCCAAGCCAAGCCAAGCCAAGCCAAGCCAAGCCAAGTCCTATATTTAGCTGCGGCTCATCACCAGTTCAGTTGCGAGATGCAGAAATGCTGCTGCTGCTTGTGCGTTAAGGCAACTTGTGCACTGTGCGCCTGAAGAAGACGAGGGTGCTCGTGAGATACTCCATAGCTAGGCTAGAGGTAGAGCAGGAGGACGCCGGCCATGGCCGCCAAAGTGTAAGTTACCTGAGTAGGTGTATCCCGGGTGACGATCTAGGTTAGAGAGAGAGAGAGAGAGAGAGAGAGAGAGAGAGAGAGAGAGAGAGAGAGAGAGAGAGAGAGAGAGAGAGAGAGAGAGAGAGANAGAGAGAGAGAGAGAGAGAGAGAGAGAGAGAGAGAGAGAGAGAGAGAGAGAGAGAGAGAGAGAGAGAGAGAGGCAGAGCGAGCCAAGTCAGAGAGAGAAGCAAGACGAAGAGAAAAAAGAGAGAGAAGAGAGAGAAGCCATAGCCGCCACCTGATTGAGATCCGTTGTGTGTGTGTGTGCAGCAGAGCTGCTGGAGACAAACATTCTTGTATATTGATAATAATATTGGAGACGACATCTTCAAATGTTGATTGTCTCTCGATGTGGCTTCTCATGTGTGAACTCTCACGTGAATGTTCATTGATGTATGCGAGGTTGACTCTGACGAGTACTTGGTTCATTTCATCATCCTCATCACGTGGAGGCCACACGTTTTTTTCCAGGGTAGCATAAATTTTCACATTATTTTGATGTATTCCTTCTTTCTCTTCTTCTTCAGACATAGGGCCTCGCCGGACGGTAAGAAAAACGAACAAAAAAACGAATTCGTTTCGTGAGTGCGCCGCCGCACAGCATACACACGATTGTTGTCAGGAGCAACGCACGAATTCTGTCAGAAAAAGGATTCGCGAGGAAAATGCGTGGGCGACTGCCTCCCAGCCTGCAAAACACACGAACCCATAGGTCCTCGGTGAGGATGGTGGAGGCCCTGTGGATTCTCGCGAGTGCACCGCAAACGTCCAACTGGTGTCCGTCCAAATTCTTGGACCGTAGTGCTTGCCAGACTCAGGGAAACGTTTGTCCATTTGCCATCAGGGCATGGCTGCGTGGATATTCGCGTGTGCTATGCGGCGGTGAGCACAGAAACGAGGCGAAACGGCGAAATAGGGCCTCATGAGCCCTCGCGAGTTACGAGGCCGTTTCGTTTCGTTTTTCTTACCGTCCGGCGAGGCCCATAGACAAGGCACAAAACTTTTATCGAACTTGTATGCTCTTTTCAGATTTGTCTTGTTCAAGTGCTTGGAGACAACCTCTGAAGTAAATGCGATATCAGCGTTGTCAAACAAAACTATATCCTTTTCTTTTTTTCACACACTAGGGCCTTTTTCAACTGAACCTGGCCTCAATTGAGGGTGGATAAGCACAGGCAAGTAGATGGTCAAGGAGGTCCCAAGAAACGTACAAAACGGACAGTAGGTAAGTGCACACATACACATCTCAATCAGTAAGTTCCAAAATTCAAAGATCTTACAGATATATATACATAGAAAAAAAAAAGAAGTTCACACGGCCCTGGCTCCATATCCATTCTGGGGAGCATCAGCCCGGTTTCTATTCCCCCGGCAAGTCAAGAAAGACCTGTTTCCAAAAAAAAAAGAAAAAGGTTCATAAGCAGTTCAAGAACCTGTCGATTTGACTTGTTGAATGGAATAACAGGTAATATCCTGGAAAAGAGTCAAAATGGTTCGAACTTCAAACTCCTGGAAAGACCTGGGCACAGGCAAGGGAGAAAAGTGCAAGGAAGTCGCCCATTTACCTCCAAGTCTGGTCGGAAATCGGGCTCCGAAGGTGTATGCGGGAGCATCATATTGAGCTGTCACCACCATGATGTTCTATTGACAAGTATTCTCAACCAGGCTGTACCAGGAATACCCTCTCCACCAGGAAGAACCACTTGCTCATACAACCACCACCGGTCTACTGTCGAAACTGCGTTGGGATTCGCATTACAACTGGGAAGAACCTCTGGTGTGGACATGAACCTCCCCTGTCGAAATTAACAGCTACGGCTTATGGCAGAAGGGCACCACTCACTTGCCCTCCTTTAGCTGGCAATCCAAACCACATTCGCATCAAAGCCCTCGTCACTCTGACACAGCGTAATCACATTTTCCAACATAATTGAACCGATGAATATAGCCCCCAATGTCCAACCAGTTTAGCCATGACTGACAACCAATCTATTGGTATCCATCCGTCTATCCATCCATCCATCCATCAGTGAATCAACTGATCAATCACACAATCAACTGGTCAGCCAATGATTTACTTTTTTTTATTAGCTGCCTGATTGATTCATTGATTCATTAAGTAATTGATTCATTGATTCATTGATTAATTGATTCATTGATTGACTCGTTGATTGATTGACTCGTTGATTGATTGATTGATTGATACTACCAAATGCATTAATCGATTAGTTAGCTGATGAATTGACTGATAGATTGTTAGCAGGTGGGCAGGTACATATGAAAGGGGACGTAGGTCTGTGGGGTAGCCAGCAATCTAAGCACCTATGTAGGTATGTAAAAACATAATAGAGCCATTCATATGCCCTTGCAACAGTGCTGGCTAGAAGTCTCACTGGTGCCACAGCCAGTCTCCTGTGTGATTGTCGATTTGGGTCTGTGTACACCGGGTCATGGGATTGATATCCATATGGGGTGGGGTGGTATCCCACAATGGCTTCACTTTCACCCTAGCTCACTTTGCCTGCTGGTTAAGTGATCCACCTCTTTGGTGACAGGTCACCAATTTGATTCCTACGTGCTTGGCCTTGAACTTGACTCTGTGTGTGTTTTGTAGATTGTCACCACAACAGCCCTGTTCCACCCAGACAAATAGATGCAAAATTGAAGCAGCTTTACCTCTATGGCAGACAAATAGATGCACAATAAAAGCAGCTTTACATCGTATTCGAATATCGTTCTCGTTCTCCCAGATTTCCCCTGTTTCCAGATCCCTCTTTCAGGTCGAATTCGAGGTCTGAGATGCAGAGATCAGGTTGGAAGATTATCCAGGGTTTGGCTTTTGTGACCCTCACTTTCCTCGATCGCAAGGATTCTAGCATGTCACATTGGGGTTCTTTGTTCATAACTTCCAGCTCTTGTTGGTTGTGATTAGTGATCGGGTAGGAGAAAAATCTGGAGAGGTAGCTGGGTGCATTGGTTCGGGAAACAAATCAGTAAGCTCTGCGGGGCTGGGTTTGGGAAATGAGTATGCCCAGTCCCAGGATTTCCACGAGAACTCCTCCCTTAAGAGGGAGAGCCACGGTGTTGGGATGCTCTTCTGAATCTGTGTTCGATTTTCTGTGAGGGTGTGGCAGCCTTTTAAGTTCGGTTAACCACTGTCTTCGATCTTCTGCCCAAATGTGTTTCACCTGCCACACCCCTTTTTCCACCCAGGATAGCCATCTCCTGTCTTTTGTCTGTAGTGCCCAGGGTGAGCCACTCAGATCTACGATGCAGGAATTGCAGAACTGAGGTTGTCTCAAGACCTCTTCTCTGTTTCCTGGTGCACTGTGTTTATTCGACATCATTCTTCGCCAGGCTTTGAGGGGTGGCTTCCAGTATGGATTTGTTGTTGGAGTAGGGCTTGTAAGTCGATCTGTTGGGTTTCCTCTGCTCTGTCTGCCTGTTACATGCTGCGCCTACAACAAGGGCCATTTTCAGGCCCCGTGTCGTTTCAGCCTGAAAGCCTGAAAACAAGGGCCTACAGGCCCTGTGTCGTTTCAGCCTGAAAGCCTGAAAACAAGGGCTGTTACATACTGCATGTCACACGGGTCCCTTTCGGACCCGACCACTAGGCTAAGGGGTACTTAGGCTGGCCCAGCCAAAGGCCGGACCCCTTCTCCCGGTAGGCCGCATTTGAGGCCACCGGTTGGTTTCCTGCAGCAGACCAGGTCCCGGCCCAAACGACATTACCGTTGGGCCTGGCGGCATTCTTGAAGCTGCCGTTCGCGGGTCTGATCTGAATCGTCAATCTGGACGACTCATATCACGGTGCGCTGGGCAGCATTGAGGCCGACAGCCGCCGGCCGGTACTTAGGCCGGTCCAGCGGCCAGTCCAGCATCTTGGAGCAGCCGCATTGAGGAGCGACCACGCTGCGCTATTCTGGGTTCAGCGCAGCGCTGGAACTGCAGCGCCAAGTTTAGCGCACTGCAGTAAGGGAGAGCGAGGAGGGGGACTTACCTGACCAGCAGCGACGAGCGCTATAACTCCCAGCAGCACAGCCATTTCCCGCAGCAGCCAAGACGCCACCTTGTCCCATCAGGTAGGGCCTGGTGCAACTCGCCATCTCCGTCTATGCTCTGCCCTCTCTTCTCCTCCCTCTTCATCTTCAGACTTCTCCTTCTTCCTCTTCAGACTTCTTCTTCTTCTTCTTCTTCTTCTTCTTCTTCTTCTTCAGACTGGAGACCTTGATACGAGTTGGACAGAGATAAGTGATTGGACTTCGGTGGTAGGAGACTGTGATACTTACCGGATTCGAGACATTGGAGATAGTTGGGATTGATACCAGGCGACATCACATATTGGCGCTACATTACAAGGAAACCCGCTGAAGGTGGTCTCGGTATCATAGATCAACTCCTCACCAAATCGGGAACAGCATGGAACAATCTGGCGTTAGACAGCATTAGAGGGCTGGCGCCAATATCGACACCAGCAAACATGTCGGGCCTGTTCTGGGTAATGAACAAGGAATGGACCCCAAAAACAGGCCGCAGAAACCAACAAAAAAATGGAACCCCCACTGGAACCAG
>BFEA01000071.1:2987907-3006049 GCA_003427395.1 Chara braunii | reverse complement strand
TACCCCTCTGCAGGACCCTGTCTCTTATACACATCTAGATGTGTATAAGAGACAGGCGCCATCTTCACAGGTTAGTACCTGGCACATGAGAGAGAGAGAGAGTTCTTCTTCTTCCTCCTCTCAGTCCACCATCTCCCTCTCACCCTCTCGGTACCTGACTTCACTGCATCAGCAGACTACGAGAGAGCGGGCTTGGTGACATTTGGATCCAGACTCGACATTGGGCTTCAGACATTTGACGAGGGATTATCTGGGACTTGTACCGAAGACTTGGTGTTGACGACATTCCCATCGTCCCCCTTCTTCGTCTGATCCCCTCCTCTTCGTCTGTGTATGGTCTCGACCTGGCGCATTCTTCCTGTGTGTAGCGGCAGGCCCCTTTCACACCTTGTGATGAGGATGATGTATGTTTGGTCTGTATTCCGACATTGATTGGGCTAGTCATTGGTATTCTAGCATTCTGCTGCGCGGTCTTGTACTACGTGAGAGTGGTCAGTCCCGGTCAGGTCAGGGCTTATATCTAAGTCTTCCCCTGCGCTATTATATGCCATTTTCTGTATGTATCACGATGTACACTGCTTGTTGAGATTCCACTAGCACTGCATTGTCCATTCAGTCTTTTTCATCACATTGCGGATCCTTGGCTTTACATACATTGCCCAACTGGGCATGTAACAGTTGGTATCGGAACACCACACGTGAATCAGGACAGCCTGATCTGAACACGTGTGCGGGGACTAAGTAGTTATTTAGCTTTGATTGATTGATGATTAGAGCATACTAATTAGCCCCCCAAATCACGATTTTGACCTAACTGCCGAAAATCGAAATTTTTTTCTTTCTTGGATTTTGTTCTCCCGCTATTTCTGTTGTGGAAAATCGCAATAGCGCAACACCTGAAATTTCCGTTTTTCATTTTTGTTCTGAAAATTCGAAATTTCGTTGTTGGAAATCCGGAATATCTTTTTCTCAAAAATTTCGATTTGTTTTTGCAATTTCCCGTCATTTGGAAATCCGGAATATCTTTTTTTTTAATTTCCGAAATTCGTTTTTTCTGAATTTCCGAAATTCGTTTTTTCTGAAAACGGTACGGGAAATCCCTCTTGCAGTTATCATTTTCCAAACTGCGCGTACTCTCATCTGAGTAATTCCAATTTTTTTTTTTGTATTTTATTTTCGGAATTCGTTTGCAGTCTGAAAGTTCGAAATTTTTTCCTCATTGGTAATTTTGCACTTCAGGGGGAATTGAGAGGCCTACTGAACTTGCAAACGAGTATTTTCTTTTCTCTCGAATTTTTTTGCATAGTTCAAACTTTTCTTTTTTGATTAGTGCCTCCTTATTTGGGCGATCAACCCACCCCTCCTCACCTATGTTGTTGGCCCCTCTGGTCTTCTCTATCTCCTTGTACCCCCTGCAGCGGCATTGGTGAGTTGCCAGGTCAGCAGGCACATCAGCAGGCCATGTCAGCAGGCCACGTCAGCAGGCCACATCAGCAGGCCACGTCAGCAGGCCACGTCAGCAGGCCATGTCAGCAGGACACGTCAGCAACCAGTCGCCGCAGCAGCAGGTCACGTCAGTGCATGGTGCTCACCCGCTCAAAGACAAGCGGCATGGACCAGCAGACGGGAGAGACTACCGAGGCCTATGAGACCCGCATGCTGGACATGGTAGCAGAGTTCAAGCAACGGGCAGCTGCGGCAACCTCCGCACGTAAGAAGCAGAGGAACAGCGTCGCCTCACTGAACAACAGCGACAGGAGGACGCTGAGGCAGCAAGGAAGGCCGCAAACGAACGCCGTCGACTACGCCGAGACAAAATCCTCGAATCCCTGGGGGACATCGAGGTGATCGCCAGTGAATGGGCAGTGGCTGCTGAAGAGGAGGATGC
Organism: Chara braunii; assembly: GCA_003427395.1. Lineage (NCBI taxonomy): Eukaryota > Viridiplantae > Streptophyta > Charophyceae > Charales > Characeae > Chara > Chara braunii. Next base: position 3,004,161 of record BFEA01000071.1, on the reverse strand, counting down.
CCCCCCTGCTGTGCGTGGCCTTGCAACCACAATCGAACATGTGAGCGACTTGGTCGCCACCTGTGCAGCACAGCAAGAGGACATCCTATGCGTGGACACCCTGGTCCGGAAGCAGGCTCGACTTATCGATGAACTGCTTGACCGGCTGGAACAGCAGCCTACAACAGCCACCCCCGCCGGACCCTCCAACTTGACGAACCGCGTCAACGTCTTGGAAATCGACGTCGGGACTCTCAAGGTCTGCGCTCTAGCGACAAATCAGCGGATTGACCAGCAGATAAGACGCTGCAGCCAGTCCGACCGCGGCTACTTGCGAGAGCATTCCCTGAGTACCAACGCTTGGCGTCCACGCCCAACTTGTCGTCGACCTTTGTCGGCATAAAACATTTCTTCATCAGGAGGAGTTGTCCAGCGTTGCAGAACGCCTTGACGCAAGTTGCGGAGACGCTCACCGCAAGTGAGCAGCTTTTTGATAAAGCCTCGCAGATCATCGTGACGAACACCGAAGCCAAGAATTTGGGCCGTTCGTCTGCTACGAGCCAGGGCAGAGATCAGCATCGGCCAAAAGTGGCCGTGGTTGCAGCAACTACGCCGACCAACCCTTCAAACGACCGGTTGCTTCGCGAGCAACCTCTCTTTATTCCGAGGCACATGCGAAAGTCGACAGTCCTCTATTATATTCTTATTAGGACTATCCTGCCCGGCTCGTTCCTTCCCTGGGTTCTCAAGCTCAAGGACAAGATGTGTGTGCGGCTTCTTCTCCGTCCGGCAACAGCGACAATGAATCGTCTTCAAGTGGTTCTTCAAGGGATTCGATGCACGAGTTCAACAAAGAGGTCTTAGACCCGTTGACGTCCGAGGATTTGCATGGCTTCCTCTCCCTTCCACAGGCTGCTTGTCGGGACCGCAATGCGCGCCATTATGCGCCCATCTCCACACATACTTAGCCTTCTATGCACCACCACCTTCGTCGACAGATGACGAAGCTGCGGTGGGGGACATCCTTGTGTATGTTAGCAAGGTGGCCCGCGAGTTTCGCATGCAGCGGTACGATGATAACAACGAACCGCTCCTTTATGTCCGCATCCAAGTTGGGCAAGCGTCCTGCAACGCTTTGCTGGATAGCGGCGCGACTCGCAGTTTCATCAGCCAGTCCTTTATCCAAAGGGCCGAAGCACAAGTTCAAAGGAAGCCAAACCCGACGGCGATCAAGTTGGTGGACGGTCGGACGCAACAACTTCTCGATCGCTACATTGAAGTTGTGCCGGTTTATTTCACAGCTCATGCATGCGAACTGGTGACGTTTGACATCTTGGACACAAAATTCGACATCATTTTGGGAATGCCTTAGCTTGCAAGTGCGGATCACACGGTTAACTTCCATCGGCGAACACTTACCGTTGGCAACGCCTTCGGCGCCAAGGTGTCGTGTACCATTCCTCTTCCGCACCCCTCGATCCGGTGCCAAGTTGTAACGGCCAAGTCTTTTCGGGCCACTTGTGCTTATGAGCGGACCGACGAGATAGGCCTATGTTTTCTACGAGTCGTCGCAACGACCGAATCTTCACCTACGACTTGTCTTCGGACCACCGAGTGGTGTGGCTGCTCGACGAGTTCACCGACATCTTCGAGTCTCCTACCGGGGTGGTGCTGGAAACTCGATGATCTGTTGGACAAGGGTTGGATCCACGCTAGTAGCTCATCATACGGTCCGCCATTTCTCTTCGTACGGAAGAAGAACAAGGATCTTTGCTTGTGCATCGACTACCGCAAGCTCAACACACAAACCGTCAAGAATGTGGGACCTCTTCCGCGTATTGACGACCTTCTCGAGCGTTTGGGCGGCGCGAAATTATTGTCGAAGTTTGACTTGAAGTCGGGCTAGCACCAAATCTCGATACGCCCGCAAGATTGCTACAAATCCGTGTTCAAGACGCGGTACGGGCATTTTGAGTGGGTCGTTATGCCTTTTGGCCTCACTTATGCCCCAACGACTTTTCAAGCGGCAATGACCAACGAGTTTCATGCGATGTTGGACCGGTTCGTGCTAATCTACTTAGACAACATTCTCGTCTATAACCGGACATTGGAGGATCATCTTGAGCACCTTCGACAAGTGTTAGAGACGCTTCGCCGTGCCAAGTACAAAGCCAACCGCGACAAGTGCGAATTTGTCCGGCAAGAGCTAGAATACTTGGGCCATTTTGTCACATAAGAGGGCATCAGTGCGTTGTCAGACAAGATTCAAGCCATCCAAGAGTGGCTGGAGCCGAGAAACGTCACGTATGTTCGTTCGTTCCTTGGCCTCGCCGGCTACTACCAACGTTTTTTCAAGGGATACTCGAAGATCGCGACCCACTTGACCAAGCTTCAATGCGAGGATCGGCCATTTGACTTTGGAGAGGATGTGCGAGAATCATTTTTGGCTTTCAAAGCCGCACTATTATCTGCAGAGGTCTTGCGCATATACGACCCGCTATTGCCCATGCGCGTCACTACGGATGCGTCCGGCTATGGCATTGGTGTCGTCCTCGAACAATACGATGGCGTGGATTGGCACCCGATCGAGTACTTCAGCAAGAAAGTGCCCGTCGTGCACTCCATTGATGATGCATGCAAGAAGGAGCTCCTAACCTCCGTCCACGCGCTCAAGCGGTGGCGGCACTTCCTCCTTGGTCGAAGTCAATTCCGATGGGTAACGGACAACAATTCGTTGGTCTTCTACAAGACCCAAGACACCGTCAATAGCACCATCGCCCGTTGGATGGCTTTCATCGACCAATTCGACTTCTTTCCCGATCACATTCTGGGGAAGTCGAACAGTTTTGTGGATGCTCTTTCACAGCGTCCGAATCATTATACCACAGTCTATTCGACCTTGGAGATCGACGACAACCTGGGGACAACTTCATTCGTGGCTACCAAGCCGACCCCGAGTTTCGCGATAAGTACGCGAATTGCTCCTCTCCTAATCCGGCGCCTTCTCACTACCGGATCCAAGCGGGGTACTTGCTTGTCCACACGCGAGGGAAGGACCTTCTTTGCGTACCGAGTGACTCTCACTTGCGTACACGGCTTCTTGGCAAGTTCCACGATGCTCCAGCCACCGTACATTTTGGAGTCGATCGTACGATTGGCCGACTCCGCAAGCGCTTTTGGTGGCCGGTCTTCTCAACGACGTCACACGCTACTGCGAGTAATGCGATGTTTGCCGACGTTGCAAATCCCGCAATCATCGTCCATACGGTGAGTTGCGACCATTACCGGTCCCGTTGCGCCGGAGGGAAGCGATTGCCATGGACATTACCGGGTCGTTCCCCAAGCACAAAAACAGTGTGGATGGGATTCTCACGGTGGTCGACCAACTCACCAAGTTCGCCATGTTTTTGCCTTTCCGCTATCATGCCAAGGCACTGGAGTTGGTCGAGGTTCTTTACGCCGGTTGGATTCGAACCACCCCAAGGAAATCGTTTGCGACCGCGATACTTGGTTCATGTTCGATTTTTGGTTGGCGCTCATCAAACGATGGGGCTCATCTCTCAAGCCAAGTTCGACTCGCCACCCCCAAACCGATGGCCAAACGGAGAGGGCGCATCAAATCGCACAGGTTCTCCTTCACACTCTCATTCGTCCCAACCAAAAGGATTGGGTTGAGCGGCTGCCGGATGTCGAGTTGGCATACAACTCGTCCATTGTTGCCCAGTAGCAGCCCCTTCGTCGATTGCCGCTGCGCCCATTACTTGGCAATTCTGGAATGAACTTCCCGTTGAAACGTGTCTGGATGCACCACCAATAGTTGCAACCTCGGCGGGCAGCAACACCGTCCCCCATGCAGAGAATGAATGGGAGGATACATCAGCGTAAAGAAGCGACCACCGTCGATCTGATATGCCACAATAACTAGAATGAAGGTTACCACGAAGCCAAGATGACTACTAGCACGGGGCGAAGGCAACCACCGAGTATCAAGGCAGCCATGATTCAAACAACAACGGCTCCGCCTACCAAGGGGGCGGTCACGACGCTAAGAAGGAGAAGACCACCACACTGAGAGGGAGGTCATGACCCCAAACACGATCATCATGCTTCCTACGAGCAGCATAGCCTCTGCTGCCCCGCCCACGTTCATGCATATGAGAGTGAATCTTCCGCTAAATACGGTCGGGTTCACTCCCCTCCTACGCGCAGCTCCTAACCTCCATACTATTGAATCCACCCACTAACTCTTAAATCCGACTTCACTATCGGATTCGCCGATCCTCCAAACCTCCAGACAACATCTTAATTCTTAAAAACTGCTCGAGAAACGGCTGAGTAACTCAATCTTTTGTCCTCCCCCTTCTTCATCGTTCTTCGTTCTTCTTCAGCGCCCTCGTACTCTCCGACAACACTTCAGCACAGCCCGGTCCGTTCCACAGTCCCCACTGCCCCGAGTGAAACTTTGGAGGAAAACCAACTATTGGATGGTCCATTTAGCCTTTCGCCCTAGCAAGAAGCAGCGCTGTTGGGGAGGAGTAAGGACAGGAGGAGGAAGAAGACCAGGATTAGGAGGAAGGAGCGCCAGAGGTACACCTGGCTATGGTGGTTGCCATCTTCATCACCTTGGTGGACGCTGCAGCAAGAAGGCCCCAGTTGGGGTAGAGCTGCACCAAGAAGCTTCGAGGCAAAGTCAGGCATGGCAGCCTGAGCTAAAGCAAGTCCGCCATAGCATCAGCCTTGGACGAAGGAGGAAGAAGGGTGGCCATGGCTATGGTGAACCTCATGTGATACCTGCAGTAGAAGAGGGATTCAGACATTGATTCTGGTTCAGCCATTCAACATTGTTATTATCATTTCTTGTGTCAATAAGAGAGGAGGAGATAAGTAGGAGGAGAGTGGTTGGCGAAGAAGAACAACATTCTCATTGGTCTATGTTGGTGTACATCATCTTCTTCTTCTTTCTTTCTTCTTCTTCTTCTTCTTCTTCTTACCCTCTCTCTCCTCTCAAGTTCATTCATTTCTTTTTGCAATTGGACGACATTGTACTTTCTGATGAATGTGTCCTCCGAAATTGGCCAGGATCATAACATTGGTAACCGAGCGGATTCTACTTGCTGGTGAGAGTTGACTTTGCTGCCCTAACCCTAACCTAAGTGGTTGAGGGCAACGCTTAGGGTTAGGGTTGGTTGTAAAGGAAGTGGGGCAGCGTGGCTAAGGGAAGCTGCCCCCACATGGTTCGGTCGCGTGGGGTCGACACTGGACCTAACCTGGTTGCTTGAGAGTGAGATTGGGGTGGCGAGACATTTTGTGGAGACTTCATGCGACAACTTGAGAGAGGCGACAGTGAGAGGCACTCGCACCTGGAATCTGATTCAAGGGAGACAATTGGCGATTTAAGGCTTCCCTCAAGTAAGCAAACTTGAGGGATAACAACCATTCAGCATCTACGGACTGCAAGTTGCTACTTCGTTCTTGAGCATCGGCGGGGGACCCGGCGTTGCACTTGGGTGTTGGAGTCGGACCCTTCTAGGAGGTAGGACACTAGTGTAGGGGTAGAGTTACAAGGGTCAGGAGGATCATATGAGAGGGGGGTAAGTACTGTTCATCTCGAAACTCAGACCACTCAGGTAAGTGTCGTGCACTTACGGGATGCCCATGTATGTGTGCATGGTATTGATTGTCCTATTGGGGTTATTCTGGGTTTCTTTCCTACTCTGTGGTCTTGATTGTGTGCTTGAATGTGTGAACTACTTACTCACCTGATGGATGGAGAAATAAAGTATCCTGATTTGAATGTTGAGTCCTTCTACAGTGCTTTGTCTCTTCATTTTTGAACGGTTGTAGTCTGTAGGTTCTGCCGGAAGTTTAAATTCATTTGTCAGTACGGTAGAGGTAGAAATTGAGTCCATATGGGACTCCTCTTGGTTGGGGCTCGGTCACGACCTACGTGGGACCCTTAGGGACCCAGTGGGATCGGGCCCAAACAAGAAGGGTCCCCTTGGACCCAAATCTGTTAGACATTGGTTCATTCTCTGTCTGACTGGGATCCAAAGTTTATTATTTTGGTTAGGACACCCGATGTCTAGGGGATTTCGGCTGAGACATTTCACATGCTTTGATTGCACCGTCTGTGGCTTGACTCGCACCTTATACACCACTCAATTCTCTGTTGTTGCATATAGTGACTCGTTGTCTGCTTTGTTGTACGGTCATGGCTGGTCAGACTGGACTCGAGGGGATCTCGTATGCAATATGATCAAGCTGAGTCGCTGGATCAGACCTCTCATGTGAATTTATGTTTTTATGTTTTTGCTGCTCTCTAGTCCAAATGTAATGTCGCTCCAGCTACGAGTTCTACCTTCTCTTCTTTGAGTTTTTCAATTTGTTTATTTTCCTGAGTTCATATTTCGATGCCCGTAGAGACTTGTAGACAAAAGGAAGAGAGTGAGAGAAGAGAGAGAGAGAGAGAGCACCCGCCTTGAGGGACTTGCTGAAATGGCCGACGCAAAGGCTTTTGTGTCTTAAAGGCCCAACGGGATGCAACCATAGAAGAGGATAAACCATTGTTCCAAGTCCCCTATGACAAGGCAGTGGCAAGGGAAAAGAAGGCAGAGGAGGAAAAACGGAAAACCGTTGTTGTGGGCCATGAGCCTGTTTTCAAACTGTTTTCAAAACAGTCCCCTTCTTGCCCGACACTGAGAAAAGGTTAACCGGCCCCCCATTTTTCGCCTCAATTTGTAAGAAAACCATAAGGTCATTTTCATTCAGGATCATTCATCGTTACCTAGGGTCGAAAAGTGGGGGTCCCCGTTAACCGCTTGTGTGAGGCCAAGAAAAATCTGGTCGAATATGTGCGTGCTCTTATAGACGGTCACCTACTCAATTAAGTTCCTGGTCAGAGCGCTAAACTTTTTGACCAAGTAAGCCAACCGCCGATGGAAATGGCGGATATGGCCAAGGAGCACCGTGATCAGATGCAGTAGATGGCAAATCTGCATCGAGACCATATTCCTAATTCTCTTCCTCTACCTTCTGCTTCCACTGCTGCTAACCATATGTCCTTGCTCCTCTCCATACCTCTACTCCTTCTTTGAGTGTGGTTCAATCGGGACCTGCAGCAGGTGCAAACCCCGCTGCCACTGCAGCAAGTGAAAGTGTAGGGATTTCTACAATTGCTGCAGCCTTGAGTTCAAATACAGCAATTGCTGGTGCCGGCTATAACAGTCCCTATGTGGACAAGAAGGTAGTACAGAAACCGTCCAAGCACGACGGCAAGGAAGACGTAGAGTCCTGGATCAGCTCCATAAGAGCCTACTTCGAGGTGTTGGGAACTCAACCATTGAGCCAGTCCTTGATCATGGGAACCAACGTCAAACCCACCGTACGAGGCTTCTTAGAAGTCCAAACTACGCAGGCCGGGTACACTAAGATCAATCTCACGCAGTGGCTCAAAGCCACACCAATAACCACACTTGATGAGATCCTGATTAAACAATCAACAAGGATCTACATGCTGCTACAAGAACTAGAAAGAGACTTGATGATCTCAAGAGCAACAATTGGACGAGCACCATGCATAATCTGCAGTTGTTTGTCAGCAAACTTTTTGCTACACCCGAACTGGAAATGACTGCACAATCATGCTTGGATGTTGTGGAAGGTACAATTCCCACTAACTACACACATCACTTAGGCAAAGAGCTCATTGGTTACACTGATTGGCTTTCCCTCATGCACGATGTGGTCAGCCTTGAGTCACAAGACCTCATTACCACAGCAGGCAGCAAAAAGCCTATCGACGGCAGGCGGTGCCGAGACAGCAATCGTTTTGCTATGCGTAACCTGTTGGAGGCCGATGAGGAGGCCTGTCCAAACGACCCACTCTTGGTGACGACCAAGAACAGGATCTTGACATAGCCTAATCCTCTTCGGCCCATGACTTTGACATAAGTAATGAAGAAGAAAAATTAAATGCCTTTAGAAAGTCTGTCGATGTGAGGGGACCAAACCAGAATTCAAGGAAGAACTATGTCCAACTTCCCAAGGGAGTCAAAATCCCAGCGAAACCGGAGGATGCAACCACCAAACCTTGGGTTGACCTCCGGATCACTGAAAATGATCGGAGGATTAGGCTCAAGAAAGGGTTATGCCTGCATTGCCTGAAACCGAACCACAAAGTACAAGATTGTTATAGGTTGCAAGGAAACAGGAATCAGGCGTAGAGTTGACATCAACATTCTCTACGGCAAGGGGGAATGAACCTGACGCAAATCAACAGTCCTCTCTTGAAGCCCCATTGTCTGCTGATTCCAAGGCTGAAGCTTGTCATGCTTTATATGTTGAGCTTTGAGAGGAGTCTAAGAAGGTAAATTTTCACTATCACTTAAAGAATTGGACTGAGATGAAACATCAGCGTGCTCAAGGGACAGTGAAGTTAATCTTCATCAAACTTCTCATAAACCAACGCTATCTTCGTGTCTTGATTTATTGCGGTGCTACGACTGATTGCATGTCACCACACGGGTTATGCAAAGTGGGTTTGGGGATGAAGCAAATGGCTTTGCAGAACCTTTGTCGGACTCGAGTAGGCAACAAAGAGGTTGTCTCATCTACACATGCAGTCAAAGGTGTGCGCACTCCCTTTGGCAAGGGCAAGACAGTCACCCACGCATTGAACTTCTATGTCCTTGACAAGTGTCCCTTCGATGCAGTCCTTGGTTTGGGATAGTTGCAGCCCCAATGCGAATGAACCAAGTGGAAGGAGCCACTTTTCATGGTCAAAGACGCTCAAGGGAACGAGCTTCCTATCCTCTTGGATGAGAAGTACGAGTCCCCAGTAACTTTTCTCAATGCGATGCAATTCTGCAAGATGTGGTGCAAGCACAAAGAGGATGAACAATTGTATGTTGCCTTTGTTCGCCCTACTCATGTGCCTAGTACTTTTGTGGCTAATACTAGTTCTACTTTACTTAATGAATCTACTTCTATGCCTTGTGGATGGCTTTGGATCACTGGAAACACTATCTTTCAGGATGCCACTTCAAAGTCTTCTCAGATCATAATTCTTTGAAGTGGATCAAGGAAAAAACCACCGTGTCCCCTACATTAACTCGCCGGTTCCATGAGATTGACATTTTCCACTTTGAACTAAAACACAAAAAGGGTTGTTATAATCGAGTTGTTGATGCATTGTCTCGCCACCCCGATTATATGACTTGCCTTGTGAACTCCTACGACCTCCGGAAGAAACTGAACGAGGAGATCGTAGAGAAAAATGCCAAGGACCCGAACCTTAGTCCGATTCTTGAGTAGTTGTTGGCTGACCCCAGCAGTCAGCCTGATTTTCACGAACATGGAGGACTGGTTTTCCGACGCTATGAAAATAATGATCGTTTGTGTGTACCCAACCATGAGCCTCTCCATACACACTTTTTGGACTTGGCTCACGATCGGAGTGGACACTTCGGGCTGGCGAAGACTTATGGAAACCTATTGAGACAGTTTGATTGGCCTAGTATGAAAGTATCTGCTGAAAAGTTTGTGGTCGAGTGTCAAGTATGTCAACGAATCAAACCATCAAGACAAAATCTCATGACTGCTTAAACCTTTTCCCATTCCCGATGGTCCCGGAGAGTCTGTCTCTATCGACTTCATGGACATGGGAAAGATAAGTAGGAATGGTCATTCACAAGTGATGGTGATTGTTGATCGTTTTTCTAAATTCCTCAATCTGATTCCATTGCCACCTCATGCCCCAACTGAAGTTGTGATTCGTGAGTTCGAACAAAAGTACATTTTGCAGTCTCGAACCCCGAAAACCTTTGTGAGTGATCGGGACCCGCGCTTCATAAATATTGAATAGAAGGACTTCACGTCCCAACTCTCTGGCCTCAAACTAAGCATGACATCTGACCGAGATCCCGAAGCCAACTGTTTGGCTGAAGAGATCAAACAGATTGTGTTCCAACTTCTCTGTGCTTTAATCATTCCGGATCAGGAAACGTGAGATGAAGAGTTGCATTCAGTCAAGGGGTTGTACAACAACTCCATCCATTCTTCAATTGGCATGACACCGAACAGGCTGCATTACGGCTGGCAAATTCATAATCCGCTTCCTACTTATTCCCTGAACAGCCAGCTGGTTTAACACCCAATAAGCCTGGCTTTCGTGCCAAGTACGATCGCTTGCTCAAGGTTGCTATCACAACAATGACCAAGCAACAACACGCAATGATCCATCACGAGAACAAGAAACGCCAACCCTTGGATATTAAAGTGGGAAGTTATGTCTGGGTCAAGATGTCTAGAAGAGGTAGTGTCACGTAAACTTCTTCCGCTCTACTATGGTCCGTAGGAAGTTCTATACGTGATTGGGAAGGATGAGTTATGCCCATCTTACATAGTTGTTGTGCCTCCTCATCTGCGCACATACCCAGTCTTTCATGCATCAAAACTGTACATACATCGTGATGCAGAGTCCTTCGACTATCATGAAGACATGATTCCTCGTGCAATAAGGGCGGTCATGAGATCGATAGAATCAAACAACACGTAGGTAAGGGACGTAATAGACAGTACCATATTCATTTTATATATCGTCCATTGGACGATCTCTATTGGACCTCCAAGAAGGAACTGTTGTGCGGCGCACCACGCGTTGTTAAAGCCTACGAGCAACAACTAGCCTCGAATGCTGTACCTAAAATCGCTACAAAACTCAAGTACTCTCGAAATCTCTTTGCTTTGTTTGCGTACAACGCGCTTGTCGGGGACTTAGAATGAGTTACTCACTCGAAGGGACCTCACTCTTAAGAGGGGGGTAATATAATGACCCGACCAAACACGGACTGAGACACAACTGATTTCTGAACTTTGCTCATGGACTGAATGCCTTGCTGAGTTCCCCGCTTGTTACTGAGTTGTCTAAGTTTGTGTGTGTGCATGCTTGCTGGTCTGCATGTCTGTCTGAGTGTTTGTTGGCGTAAGTGTGTGTGTGACCCGCAAGGGCACTTGTTCGTTCAGTGGGCGCGAGGGGATGGTACTTACCTGTGGCCATGACATTGAGGATTGCAGCGGGGGAAAACACTCCAATGACGGGGAAAGAGCCCCGCGACACTTGAAGCTCTGGGAAAACACTCAAGTAGCGGGTAGGCCGGTACCTCACCAGGTAGAGGTAGATGTGCCGGGTACTCGAGGCCGAGCAGAAGAAGACAAAAGTTGGCATTTTTAGAGGCCCAGTAGTTGTAGGCTAGGTCTAGGCAGGTACCAGTCCAACCAGTCTGAGTCTAGGGCCTGTACGGGCAATATCAGAGTTTGCAATGATGTTTCCATCCGAAAGGAAGGAGGTACCGGTTGCTTGGAGGCCGAGCGACCTGGGAAGTCACTCGCCAAGAGGCAAGAAGGCCGCGATATCTCAAGGAGGAGCCAGTTGCTCCTCCTCATTCTCAGTGTGCAAGTTTGGCGAAACACTGGTTGGAGCTCTGGCTGGAGCAGCGCTAGCAGCGCTGCTGGGGAGGAATAAGGACAGGAGGAGGAAGAAGAGCAGGACTAGGAGGGAGGACCGCCACAGGTACTTACCTGGCTATGGTGGTTGCCATCTTCATCACCTTGGTAGACTCTGCAGCAAGAAGGCCCAAGTTGGGGTAGAGCTACACCAAGAAGCTTTGAGGCAGAGTCAGGCATGGCAGCCTGAGCTAGAGCAACCGTAGCTGCTTTGTGTTGTCCTTTGGAAATCAGGGCAAGGCCCTAGTAGTCCGCCATAGCCTCGGCCTTGGACGAAGGAGGAAGAAGGGTGGCCATGGCTATGGTGGGCCTCATGTGATACCTGCAGTAGAAGAGGGATTCAGACATTGATTCCGGTTCAGCCATTCAACATTGTTATTATTATTTCTTGTGTGAATAAGAGAGTAGGAGATAAGGAGGAGGAGAGTGGTTGGCAAAGAAGAAGGGCATTCTCATTGGTCTATGCTGGTGTACATCATCTTCTTCTTCTTGCTTTTTTCTTCTTCTTCTTCTTCCCCTCTCTCTCCTCTCAAGCTCATTCATTTCTTTTTGCAATTGGACGACATTGTACTTTCTGATGAATGTGTACTTCGAAATTGGCCAGGATCATAACAGGTGTATATTATCACTTACCTGTGTTATCATGTAGGCTATCAACATAGGCTGCAGAGTACTGCTACTCGTCAAAATCTCTTCTTCATAGGTGGGCCCTCCAGCTAACAGTCGTTACAGCCACCAGTCTGTTTGAACATACAACCACAATGTTCAGGGACGCAGGGAAAAAAAAAAAAAAAAAAAAAGGGACACTGGACCCGCTTTCCAGCAGGGGAAAGAAAAACCAGGGGCGCTGGACCCACTTTCCAGCAGGTGAAAGAAAAACCAGGGGCGCTGGACCCACTTTCCAGCAGGTGCTGTTCCCCACCAATAGATGGAGCCTCCCCAGGAGTGCTAGTGGTGCATTCTCCTACCAGCACCCCTAGCATCAACTCAGGTTCTTCTGGTTAAAAAAAATAAAAATAAAAAAAAAAGAGGAACTCTAATGTGTGTGTGTAGCGTGCTCGCTCCGTGTGTGTTTTGAATTTTCACCACAACTGCCCCCTATTCCACCAAGATGAGCAGATCCAAAATCAAAGCACATTCAATCCTATCACAGACAACGGAAGCCCTTGATTTGAGACAATCCAACAATGAAACAGTTTCACCTCTATAGCAAGCAACATGAAGTACAATAGAGGCATATAAACCTAGGTCGTTTTCCCGGGCGCCCAGGCACCCAAGTTGTGCCCGGAAACACGCCCGGGTGGCTGGGTCATGGGCGTGTTTCTGGGCATGACCCCCGGGCAGGGTCAGGGGATGCCACAGCGCCAAAAAAAAAAAAAAAAAAAAAAAAAAAAAAGTTTAAAAAACCCAAAAAAATCTGGAAAAACAATATGTTGTGTCGAATTGCAATGCAAACAACTTTTGGCTGAGGGTCACATCAGAATTCCTCATGGAACTGAAGATAAAAAAGAAAATAACTGAATCACACCAAGACACCACCCCTTTAAACCCCTTTAGCCCCTTTAAAAATAATTTATACCCCCCTTGCCCCCCCCTTTAAAGTCAACACTCAAAAAAAGAAAAGAGCCTGGATTTGGGGGCCTCTCCGAGAGCGCGCAAAACCCCCACCGCGAATTTTTTCTTTTCTTTTCTTTTCTTTTTAACCCATGCCCGGGTATCCCGGGCGTCAGACCCCTCCGGGCATCATACCCGAGTGACCGGCCCATCCAGTCCGGCCAGTCATGAAAATCTTCCTAGATATAAACCCCTTTCTTGATTGTGTTCGCGTTTGCTGTCTTTGGGGTACCCCTTTCATTTGTTCTTGCAGCTCCCCCTTTACCGTGCCTCTCATTCACAAGGCTCGCCACGTTGATTGTGGTCGAGTGCGAGCTGCCCACATCCCGGTGTGCCATACGCTCCGTGTGCGTTTGTGTGTGTGTGGTGAAGTGGAGGACAGGGTCTTATAACTTATGACCATTGTAAATTGATTTCCTGCCAGCCAGACAAAATTCTCGACCTCATATTAGGTGATGCCAGTCTGACCGTGTGGGTCCATCCTTGCATCTAGGCCACTTTGCCAGAACACCTACTTGTTGCAAATAACTACAGAAAGCTGCTGCCAGATAATCAGAGGTTGAACCCCAACTGTCGTCAGTCACTCCAGGATAAGTTGACTGACGCCAGGATGCATTTGACTGATTGATGGGTGCTCACCATCTTGCCTAAAGTTAGCGATACCCTTGGAAAAATGGTTCACTTTACTCACACCAACCCTGCAATCCCAACCCCTAACAATAACAGCAGCATGTTGCATTGAGCCTCACTGCTGGACACCTTGAACACACACACACACATTTAGTAGAGACTACACAAAATCCACACTGGAGACCAGAGATGTAAAGTCCAGAATAGCTCATCAGCTTAGAAAACCCAACGAATTATCATATTAAACAGTTGTGCAGTTCCAGTCACCAAGTGGTCATCAGCGCAGAGTTCAGCAACACATATCTAGCATCCTCATCCAGGTAGGTGACTCTCTTCTCTCTCTGGCTCACTCTTTCTCTCCCTCTCTCTCTCTCCCTCTGTCTCCCTCGGTACTCTTCTTGCATGCACTCTCTCTCTCTCTTTCTACCTGAGAATCTTGACCCTGAATACATCCGCTACTATTTGGCTCTATCTCCTACTACTACCCATGCAGCTATGGCCGCCTTCCTCTCACACTGCAGTGCTACCCAGCAGGGCTCTCGTGCATGCCACTCGCAGATAACGCACAAGCACTCCAGCAGCACTTCCGCACGTCTCATGAATGAGCCATCTCCCCTGAAATGTGGCTGGCCAGTCCTTGTATTGACTTGGACTGAGTCTTCACTCGTCCCAGCCTCTGCTTCCTTTGGCTTGACATAGACCTGGGATCAACATGCCCACGGCCTGTTTGCTTCAGAATGTCAAGGCCTGGTACTTTCCCGAATTTTCACAGGTGTGCTGCTGCTTGGGTCTGTAAGTCACGACTTTTCGTCTGTGGAAAATGACTTTTGACTGTGGGATGTGACTCTTGCCTCTGGGACACGACTTTTGCCTGGAGAAGTGGCCTTTGCCTGTGGGATATGACCTTTCAATATGAGACACGACTTTTGCTTATGGAACGCAGCTTTTGCCTTTGGGATGTGACTCTTCACCGGGTACCTGTTGGACTTGACCCCTGGGGTACCCGACTGTGACCTTTCTGAAACTGGCCGACTTGGCACCTTGTGGCCTGAGACTTTGACCCTTAGATTCGAATTTGGGGTCTGCATTGCGGAATGCCTTTCAATGTCCAGGAAACAGTCTATCACAGCCACCCTTGTGGGCCTGCGTTTAGTGAATACACAGCGCACACACACAACACCCCTGTGTGGATCTAGACCGCAAACCGAAGGACCAAATTCAAAGACATTTGGGCATTCGTTTGAGACTTGTAGGAAACCATCAAGAGATTCAAGACATATTGTAATATGCTGCTTCTCTGGACCTGAGAAGTGACAGACCTGTCCTTTCCCATACCTCTGAGAGCTCCACTAGTGACATGTCAGTTCTTCGTGGAGCATGTGTTTTACTGAATGTGTTGCCCCTGTTCTTTCCTAAGTGTTTGGAAGCAAGTCCCTACACGGTGGACGACTCAGTCTAAGAAAGCAAATTTTGAGTTGTAATGTACAAACACACCGTGCTAAACTGCCTTTAGTGGTGTCTCAAGATCAATGCTCTCTCCGATTACTGCACACTGCGAGCTTTTCGATCCCCAGAAACACGTATGGTGTCATGATTGACAAAAATGTGCTCTTCCGTGGCAAATCTAAGGGCAGTACTGCAACATTGCCAAACAGAAAGAATGTGTGGCTGAGGTAGGGGAGGGCGGATGAGTCTCTCCTGGTGGTTTGGAAGCTGTCGAGATTATGGGACAATTGTCATGATTGACAAAAATGAGCTCTCCCGTGGTTCTGCAATGTTGCCAAACAGTAAGAATGCGTGGCTGAGATAGGCGAGGGTGGATGAGTCTCTCCTGGTTGTTTGGAAGCTGTCTAGATTATGGGAAAAATTGCTTTCTAGAAGAACAAGCGGTTACCCGCCGCAGCTCCGCCCGTGGTACACACCTGCTCCTCCTCCTCCCCTCCTCCCTCCCCCMCCTCTTCCTCCTCCCCCCATTTTCTGCAACGTCATCACGATCCTGCTCTCCCATACCCCTCCTCCTACGCCATTTTGTCTTCTGCTACATTGTCCTCCTGTCCCTCCTCCCCTGCTGCACCCTTTTCCCCTTCCGACAGGGTGGTATAATGCCACCCAAGTGATACTAAGTGGGTCAGGTGGCAGTATGGCAGGTGATAGTATGTGGACCGGGGGTACTATGTGGGCTGAACGGTATCATGTGCCCCACCTCCCCCCCCACACACACAAAAAAAAAGGAAAAAAAACAGCCATGTGCCTGAATGGTACTGTTGATAGACAGATCACAGCTCAATCGGGGCATCCTCACGGCAGGGCTTTTTTCCTACCACATTTTGGACGTGATTGCGGTCAGATTCATCCAGGGTAAGCCGTAAAGGTGATACTATGGATGGCACTACGTGGCTGGTTCTGTGTGGGCTATACTCCCACAAAAGGACACGGAACAAAAAAAGAAACGGAAAAAAAGAACGCCCATGAGGCTCTATGGTACACCCATCACCTTCTTCTTCTTTTTTTTTTTCTTTTTTTTTTTTT
>BFEA01000071.1:2974910-2987831 GCA_003427395.1 Chara braunii | reverse complement strand
TTTTTTTTTTTTTTTTAAACAAAACAGCTCCATCTATTGGTGGGGAGCATCACCTGCTGGAAACCGGGTCCAGTGTCTCTTGAATACATCTTTACAATCTTTTCCTTAAAAAGAGACACCACTGTGCTGGAAAACGGGTCCAGCGTCCCATCTTAAAACTATAACCCCCTTCCTAGCCTGTGGCCAGGTCAGGTAAAGGGTGGAAGGCCACTGGGGGGCACCAGTGGAGTTTCCCACCTTCACCCGGCCTCAGCCTACCCTCTACTTCCCTCGTGGCATCTATTGTATTCTATTCTATTCTGCAAATCATGTGTCGAGAGATCAGCTCAATGTCATAGAATGAGATACTCTCTCTTTTGCTGGAAAATGGGTCCAGCGTCCCTTAAAAAACCTTTTCAGAATGGAAGTGACGCTGCAGTGCTGGAACCCGGGTCCAGGAAATAATCAGGACGGGAACGGTACCACCAGAGCCAAAGGGTGAGGGGGAAAAGGGTCTGCAAAGTCCTGAGCTGGCCGCAGCGGGATGGTGGGATCAATCTTTGTCCATTCACGAAAGTGAAGCTGATAATCCCTTGTAAGTTGTAACCCCTGCCTGCTGTCCCCGCTGTGCCTGACCAACCTCTGTCCAAGTTACCCTTGCTACCCAACCTTCCCTCCTCCCCGCCCAACCAATCCTCGCAGAACTGTGAGATAACCCTGTCAATATCCTTGTTCGTGTGCAACTGCCTTAGATTTTCCTTAACCTTCCCCCACTAGGCCGCAATCTCGTGTTGAACCAAAAGTCTTAGTTGCTCCGTGGTTTCCCCCTCTTCTACCTCTGCTGCTCCTATTTCCAGGATACATCTTCTCCACCATATTACCCATAGGACAGCCCGCCTTCCCAGGCAGAACATATTTTTTGTGAATGTGTTTCCTTGGATCTGGGGGAAGTGTCCCAGAAGTATAGCCCTCCATTCCCATGGCCAAGCCGAGCCCGGTATCAAGTGTCGCCAGATTCTGTCCCACCACCTCCACAGTAGGACAGTCGTGGGGCACGGGAGGAAGATGTGCTCTATCGTTTCAGCACATTTTTTACTGGGGTAGCTTTGGAGGCATTTATGGCACCACGGCAGTGCTCGCCCCTGCTGTTCCAAATGGGAGTGATCTATTAGCCAATCGTTAGTTGGTAAGCACCCGTGTGCAATCTGCCATTGTAGGGCGGAGATCTTTGTCGGCCTCTTTCCACAATCCGCGAACCACCTTATGGGTTTTAGCAAGTCGCGATCCACGTTGAGATAGCGATACCATTTATCCTCTACAATATCTCGCAGCCTACGTTTAGGTCTGAGCATTCGGTATACTGAGATAGATTTTAAGTCAGCAAGTGTCATTGCCCGTGCTCTTCCTCCCCTACCTAAATTTCCAAAGTTTCCAGAGTTTCTTGGATCATTCTAGGACCATTGCCACTCCTTGGGATCGAAAGGGAGATCCTCGGGGTTCTGGATCGATAGGCTCTCCATCCTTTACATTCGTGAATAACTCTAACACGATATACTTCGTTTTTTTCCTTCCAGATAAAAGGTTGGCTACTCCCTCGTAGTTGATCCTCCTTTTGGATGGTGAAGACTTCGATCAGCACTTGTGTTCGGTCTACCAAGCGAACCCGCCCTACTTGATTTTCACAATTGGAGAAACCCACCCAGTCCCCTTCTACCAACCGAGGGCCCTTCCGAAGCGTGATGTACCAGTGAAGGGGAAAACTATCAATGAGGTCGTTAAGTGCGTCCTTAGTGAAATGAAAATATCGCAACCGTGAACGCATTCTTTCTACGCTTTTCCAATCCCTTGTATGTGTGTCCCAAAGGTCCCCCACCCTCCTGACCCCGTGTTTCACCCATCCTTTCCATGGGGACCCTGAGCTACACCTCATTTGGGACCCTGAGCTACACCTCATTCGACCGAAAGAATTTGTGATCAATCTATTACCAAACAGGGGTTGTCTGAAAATTTCCTCCCACCTATTTGGTGTTGGGCGATCAGGAGGGGGAATCTTCCTCCATACTCGTAAAAGGCGCAACCATTGTTCATCTGCGGGGTCCCCATTTCTGTATTTCCTCGGTAGCTTCCAGCTCCTGTCTTCGAGCCACACTAGAGGGTCGGTCTCAAATGGGGCCTTAGGGGCCAAGGCTGCAATTTGTGTCAAGGCGAGAGGGACCCAGGTCGAGGATGATGAGAAGATGAGATGTCGGAGCCAACGAAAGTGGAATGCTTGGAACTGTGTAGACGGATCCACAATTCCAAGCCCCCCTTCGGCCTCAGGCTGAATTATCGAATCCCATGCTACCCGACTAATCGCATGGGGATTGTTGCTATCCCCTCTCTATAAAAAGGTCGCCAGTTGTCGTTTAAAAGATTTGAGGCCCCTGGTGCTCATGGGCCATAGTATGACTTTATACCAGAGTGTGGCTAATACTACATTGTTAATGACCAAAGCCCGCCCGAATATAAAAGTGTGTTTACTGTTCCACCCTGCGAGCTTATTGTGAGCCGGCCCCACCAGCCATTCGTCATTAGTGATTGGTTTACCCTTAGCCGTAACCAATGCTCCCAGAATTCTCAGCGGGTCATCTAGGGGAAGCCAAGTAATAAGGGGGTTCTCAGGGGGCCTACCTCCTTGATGATGTAGCCACCAACCTACCGTCTTTTGACCCCAATTGACAGTCATATCTGACAATCTATAAAACCTAATCATAAGACTCTAGATTTCCTCCATATCCTGTAATGTCGCCTCAACCATAATAGTGAGATCGTCAGCAAATAGGGAACAGATCGGCACTGCCTCCTCAGGTATATTCGTTATCTTAATCTGAGTCAGATCCTTATTGTGCCTAAGATTAGCAGAAAGTGTCTCCATAATGACTAAAAAGAGGTAGGGCGCGATAGGGTCACCTTGTCTTACCGACCTTTGAAGTTTAAATGGAGGAGTCACCGACCCATTAACTTGTATACAGGTGGTGGCATTGTTGTGGAGAATCTTTACCCATCGTCTAAAGATAGGTCAAAAGTTCATTTTTTCTAGGCATCAGTCGAGGAAGAGTCAGTCGACGTGGTCATAGGCTCTCTCGAAATCAATAAAAATGATGGCCGCATTTTTCCGATTCCTTTGTGCCAGTTTATTTCATTCACCAGAAGGATGTTCTCTTGTATATTCCTATTAGCCATAAAGCCTGTCTGCGCTGGGTGTATAACATCTTCCAAGACCGATGCCATACGATTTGTCATGGTTTTCGAAAACATTTTATAGACTACTGAAGAAGGGTGATAGGTCGATAATTCCTGATATTCATTTTATCCCCTTTTTTGTATAGCAACAACAGTACCCCTTTCCCTACTATTTCCCCCATCTCTCCAACCTCCCATACCTCCTTGTAGTAGTCTCACAGGTCCGCGCTTAAGTCCGTCCACATCGCCTCCCAAAACTCTTTAGGGTAGCCGTCAATACCCGGGGGGGTTTCCTCCATCTCGAGAAGCGCAACCCATATTTCATCTTTAGTCAGAGTCTCCTTCCATCGGTCATGCCGATAGACAGGCCAGAACTCCCTTCCTGCTAAGGGAACAACACTTAGGGCATACTCACAACAACTCTTTTTCCACCATGTTTGGACGTGATCGCGGTCCAATTCATCCAGGTGCGGCCGTAATTGCAGCCACATGCAGTAAACCACCAGTATTTCCTCTAGTCGTGCCCATTAAGCGCCACAATTTTAGGAAACGTACAGGCTACTACAAGAGCGTCTGGATTCACCCGACTAGAAACGTTTCTACTCTATTTTTTCCTGCGGCCGATAGTTGGGCCAAGTACTGGTACCAGTTCCGTTAATGTGCCACAATTTTAGGAAACGTAAAGGTACAAGAGCGCCCAGATTTATCCGCCTAGAAATGTTTCTACTCTATTTTTTCCCGCAGCCGATAGCTGGGCCAAGTACTGGTACCAGTTCTTCCTCGAGTCGTGCCCATTAACGCGCCACGATTTTAGGAAACGTACAGGCTACTACAAGAGAGCCCAGATTTATCCGACTAGAAACGTTTCTACTCTATTTTTTTCTGTGACCGATAGCTGGGCCAAGTACTGGTGGTTTAAAGAAAGTGCTAATTGGGCCTGGACCCCACAGGAAAGTGTTGATTGTCTGAATTATGAGGAAGGACCTCTGGAAGAGTTTTTTTCTGAAAAAGTTGGGTCCCCACGGCCGAGGCTGGAAAAGGCAGTTTTTTCGGGTTTGAAAGGCTGAAAAAGTGTGAGGGACTAGGAGAGGCCGTGGATGTCTGTTTGAAGGGCAGCACACCTCCCTCGCATGTCCGTCCCCTTCGCCAATGAGCCACGGGACGTCTCGGTCCGGACCATGGATGGACCAGCAGCATTGGCGACGAGTTTCCAAGAAAGGACATCCCCCTCCCCTACCATTTGGAAAGGGCACAAAATTTCGGAGGAACGTCCTCCCGTGCCACTTTTCCAATCGGAAATGCATGTGAAAACGCAAAATGTCAGTTTTCCGACAACCATTTTCCAGGCGGTGGGCCCCCAGAAAACCGCCCGGTCCTCGAAAAATTGGCTTTCCAGAGGCCCTGCTTTGTCCAATGAAGTCCGGGAATAGTTTTCCCAGGGTGGTGTTTCCACGATTTTTCCCCATGGGGTCCAGGCCTTAGATCTTTTCCCCCTCAAATCGGCATCCTTTCAAAAAAAAAAAAAACAGCCTCGGACTACCAGGTGGGATGATAAAAGCATCACCGCCTGGTAACCTGCGGCTGAATGCTCCGATCTATTGGTGTGGAGCAACACCTGCTGGAAACCGGTTCCCGTGTCCCATCAAGAGAGTTTTTTTTTTTTTTTTTTTCTCAAATTYTTTTTCGCCTTTCACTACCTTCCTACCACTACTCCTAAGACTATATAGAGGGGGCCCCTGCAAGCATAGGGCCTCGCAAACGAGGTAATTCATGTTGCCCCGAGCCCCAACAGCGGTAGTCAGAGATGGGGTGGGGCCGCCGGTGGGGGTCCGGCTAACGCAAAGATCGAGCATTTTGCCAGTAGCTGCGCCTCCCTTTCTCATTGTCCCCCGCCCCTCATCGAGTAGCAGCAGAGGCTATGGCCAACACTCTCCCAGAAACCACACACAACCCACTCGCGCTCACACTCACACCCGTGTTGGTCATAGACCCCGCTAATACCTATCAGGGGTATCCAGAGGACTATCACAGTCCGTTGGCACTAAGTGCGCCGCGACAGGATGAAAAAAAAAAAAAAAAAAAAAAAAAAAAAAAAAAAAAAAAAAGAAAGAAAAGAAAAGAAAAGAAAAGAAAAGAAAAGAAAAGAAAAGAAAGAAAGTAGATGAGGGGTGGGGGACGATGAAAAAGGGACGCGCAGCTACTGGCAGATCTCGGTCTTTGTGTTAGCCAGACCCCCACTGGTGGCCCCAACCCTATACCCTAAACATTAGGGGCAAGGGGCAACATGAAATCTCCCCTTCACAGTGAGAGAAAACTATGCTTGCAGAGGTCCCCTCTAGATAGCCTTAGGAGTAGGTAGTGAAAGGCAAAAACAGAAGTTGAGAGAAGAATATAGAAAAAAAAAGAAAAAAAGAAAAAAAGAAAGGAAGGAAGAAAGAAAGATAATGCAAGCTAGCAGACTGGGTATAAAATTATGTCGACGGACAGGCCCCACCCACTAGCCTGGAGCGGAGTTGGGCAGATTGAGGGCAGGACTCTTGCAGCCAGGTGCCAGCCTGAGGGGGGCAAACGCACCCTGGTTCCATAGCTACTTTCCCATTCCCCGACTCTTACCCAGCCTCTCCCTGGCCATTCTGGAGGGGAGTCACCTGTTCTCCCCCAAACCAATCCAGTTCCATCAGGGTGTTCATCGGGAGAGAAGGAAATCCAGGAATCCGAGGGGGCGGGGAGCGGAATGTTACCTCCGATTGCAGTCCAACCTTTTACCGTCTTCACCCGAAAATAACGCCCGGGCATTATATTCAACTTACCCTAAAAAGATGAGATTTTCGTTTTTACTCACTTATTTTCAAATAGAACGCCCCTTCGAATAGAACGCCCGGGCGTTATATCCGAAAAGAACGCCCAGGCGTTATATTTGAATGTTCCATGGGCAGAGTGCCTTTAAGAGGTCGTATACATGGGTTTTGAAGAGGGTTGAATGGGGTTTTGACTTCCAAGGGTATATTTTGCCTTTAGTTCTCGTTTTTAATTTTTATTTCCGAGTTTATAAGGAATTCTGAAGTGACCCTCAGCCAAAAGTTGGTTGCAATCCAATCCTGGACAACATTTGTTTTTTTTCAGAACTTTTTGATTTACTTTTTTTTTTCGGAATTTTGGGGCCTCACGGAAGTTACCACAAATTTACTGAATATGACGCCCGGGCGTTGTAAACGAATATCACGCCCGACGGGCGTTATATTCGTACACAACGGCTGGGCGTTATTTTCGGGTGAAGACGGTAGCCGATACTTCTTTTGGGCGGCTGTGAGCCGCTGTTGATCCTCCAGCTGCCAGCCCTCCCAGTGTACCTCGGCTAACTTTCCCCCCCGTTCCTCCCCAGCCAGACCATGCAGAAGTCGTTAAACCACCAGTACACAACATATCGGCGTGCAGGTGTCGGCATGAAACCCGCACCACTTCGGAGGCCGCCGATCTTTTATTTCAACGGTGCCCCTGGCCACGCGGCGCCTCCGAGTTTTGCTTGTGGCGACAGAAACTTTCAGCAAGGCTGGGGCCGTGTACTAGCGGTTTAATGCACTGAGCGATTCGAGTGCCCTTTTGCCTCACTGTTTCACCCTGTTTTTTTTTGTTTTGTTTTTGGTGGTTTACTAATATGGTGTCCACTCTATGGAATGAGGTAAAGTTTGGTTAAAAATGCCTTCGGGTTTTCTTATAAATAGCATTAAAAAAACGCAGAAATTCTGGGTCGCCTTTAACCCGTACTCAATCTCTCGGTAGTCTTTCCCACTGTCACTCTGTTGAGAGCCAGGGTTGCCATACCAGGTTGTTTGCCTGGTCCAGGCTGCACAGTCTATTTTTTTCATCCGTCCATAGGTCGAGGAAGCCCTGGCCGATGTCGTTTGTTTTTGTGGTTTCAGGTTCATTGTGTAGCGTATCCCGCATCTCCAACCAGGCATGATGGGTCCTGGCCATGATCGTGTCTGTGATGGAGCCTTAGGCTTGCATATATCCAAAGGCATGCTGTTTCCTTTCGAAGGCGCAGCACATTCTCCAGGTGGCCATGAGCACAGCCAGGCGTGCATACCTAAACCACCAGTACCTTTCCCGCGGGCACTGTGCCCAGCCCAAAAATCAAGACTGGCTGCCGATTCAATTTATCGGCGGTCGCCCTTCCATTTCAGGCCAGCGTGTTACCCAGCGCGCCTCTTAAAAAATAGCTGGGAAAGGTACTGGTGGTTTAAAAGTTCGGCCATGAATGGTGACAAGTCATAGTTGTTCCACCGTAGCCTGCCCAAAAGAATTGCGTAGGGTTCCCAGGGGAGGTGACGGTCAGTTAGCTAGTGCCATGCTGCATCCCACCAGTGCCAAAGCTGAGCCACCATTGGGCACTCTCAGCAAGCAGTGTTCCAGTGTGGCTCTTCTTCTAGGGGTGGAATGGGGATAGTATGAGCACAACAGGGACACTACTCCTTTTTGTTCCAAGTCTATTGTTGTGGTTAGACAGTCTGGCGTGGGCAAACATCTGTGTATGATCTGCCACTGCAGAGCTCTGTGATTCATTGATTGTACAATGTCGTCCAATTGCAAAAAGAAATGAATGAACTTGAGAGGAGAGAGAGGGTAAGAAGAAGAAGAAAAAGAAGAAAGAACGAAAGAAGAAGATGATGTACACCAACATAGACCAATGAGAATACTCTTCTTCTTCGCCAACCACTCGCCTCCTACTTATCTCCTCCTCTCTTATTCACACAAGAAATAATAATAACAATGTTGAATGGCTGAACATGAATCAATGTCCGGATCCCTCTTCTACTGCAGGTATCACATGAGGTCCATGGCCACCCCTCTTCCTCCTTCGTAAGGCTGATGCTATGGCGGACTTGCTCTAGCTCAGGCTACCATGCCTGACTCTGCCTCAAAGCTTCTTGGGTGTAGCTCTACCCCAACTGGGGCCTTCTTGCTGCAGCGTCCACCAAGGTGATGAAGATGGCAACCACCATAGCCAGGTGTACCTCTGGCGCTCCTCCCTCCTAATCCTGGTTTTCTTCCTCCTCCTGTCCTTGCTCCTCCCCAGCAGCGCTGCTTCTTGCTAGGGCGAAAGGCTAAACAGACCATCCAATAGTTGGTTTTCCTCCAAAGTTTCACTCGGGGCAGCGGGGACTGTGGAACGGACCGGGCTGCACTGAAGTGTTGTCGGGGAGTACGAGGGTGCTGAAGAAGAACGAAGAACGCTGAAGAAGGGGGAGGGCAAAAGATGGAGTTACTCAGCCGTTTCTTGAGCATTTTTTAAGAATTAAGATGTTGTCTGGAGGTTTGGAGGATGGGCAAATCCGATAGTGAAGTCGGATTTAAGAGTTAGTGGGTGGATTCAATGGTATGGAGGTTAGGAGCTGCGCGTAGGAGGGGAGTGAACCCGACCGTATTTAGCGGAAGATTCACTCTCATATGCATTAACGTGGGCAGGGCAGCAAAGGCTATGCTGCTCGTAGGAAGCATGATGATCATGTTTGGCGTCGTGACCTCCCTCTCAGTGTGGTGGTCTTCTCCTTCTTAGTGTCGTGACCGCCCCCTTCGTAGGCGGAGCCGTTAATGTTTGAATCATGGCTGCCTTGATACTCGGTGGTCGCCTTGGCCCCGTGCTGGTAGTCATCTTGGCTTCGTGGTAAACCTTCGTTCGGTGGTCGCATTCTTTACGCTGATGTATCCTCCCATTCCTACTCTGCATGGGGGACGGTGTTGCCGCCTGCCGAGGTCGCAGCTATTGGTGGTGCATCGAGACACGTTTCAGCCGAAAGTTCATTCCATAATTGCCAAGTAATGGGCGCAGTGACAATCGGCGGAGGGGCTGCTACTGGGCAACAACGGGAGTGCAAGCGTCACTGAGGGTGAGGGAAAAGGGTCGAGCAGATGGAAAGGCAGCATATAGTGAGAGAGAGGAAAGGTAAGGACAACGGGAAGAGTAGGATTCGAGGAACACACCTGGCCATGGCTAAATAGGAAATTCCTTCCACCATCCTCCTCGTGTTCCTTATGCCAGTCGCCCCTTCCTTCGAATACACCCAGCCACGTAAGCGGTCAGCTGCATGGCCAAAAGGACTCACCATCGCCTTAGTGGCAGAAAGGAGAGAGGTCGAAGAGAGAGATTATGGTGTACCTGAGACTAGTGAAGGCTTGCAGCCATACTAACGTGCGAAGCGGGGAATTTGGCTGGAGCAGCACATCTGTTAGAAAATAACGCAGGTGTTCTAAGATGAACTCGGCAGGAACATAAATCCGGTGTCGAGCAAATGGGCAAAAGCTCATTTGAGGTTGATTTCCAGTCCGAATACAAACCCGTGAACGTGGCCAATCGATCATGTGGCAAAGGCTCATTTGATATTGATTTTCAATACATGAGGTGACACGTACCTGCTCATGGCGGTGGCCTGCCTGGGTGACACCTGCATATAGCTCGGTTGTTGTTGTCGAGGTCAGTGGGTTGCTCCGCTGCTTGAAGATTAGGATAGAGGGGCTATAGTCCTAGTCTAGGCGCAAGGTGCGGTTTGAGAAGGAGAGCTTCATCCACATTTGTAGTGTTGGCGAACGTATGTTTGGCGTGGGAAATCGGATTCGGAGCTTTGGTGCTTTAACTGTGATGTCAATGCTTTACTGCTTTCTGGGCGGCATTTGTCTATCTGGCTTTCATTGAGATTTTGCAATCTGGAGTTTTGATACCCGGGCTACCTGTCCTGTGCATCCCGCTGTGGGCCGAGAGGCCGGTGGTCCTTCGTGTTGGCTGCTGTTCGGGGACTGTGGTAACCTCACAAGCTCAGGGTGTGAGGCAGGTAGCTGTTGTTCGCAGATAGTCGAGTGAGAGGAGGTAGCGGGCTATGTTGTGATCATTGGTCTGCTCCCACCTTCAAGTTAACGCTTGACGGTGACCCCTCCTCACATCCCATTTTCTTTTTCGGCATGGTGTGCACTTGCTATGTGGCGCTGTGCATTGCTGTGCACATGGCACCACGTTGTGTTTTGCTGCATATAGCTACATTTCGTCGGCATTTCTAATAGAGCACAAAGGGGGGGTGTCGTATTCGAACGCAACGTTCCTAGGTTGGGTAGCAGCAATTTAGTCAGAAGTGAGAGCGCAGTGAGGTTATAAATGCGGCTTGGAGGTTCGTTAGGGGAAGCTACTCTGCATTTCGACTTCGGTTTGGTCATTTTGCTGCAATCCTTGGTCGCCATTGCGGGCCCCTCAGGTGTTTGAAGGAATCAAGGCCGTCTCAACTCTGGGTGACTAAATACCTCTCCTTCTGTCATTCTTACTCTCAGTCTAGTCTATTGGTTACGTGAGGGCTCTATGTTCGTCCAGTCTTTAAAAACTAGGCGGTAATCTCTCATTTCCTCCGAATCCCGCTGTCCATCTCCCCTGTCTCCACTCCATTCCACCTTGGCAATCTACCCTTCTCTCTCCCCTCCTACCCAGTCTGCGCGAAATGCTGTAATCACTCTCCTAGCATTGCCAACTTGTCTAAAAAGGTCTAGTTGTGATTTTGTATCCGACCATCAAATTGGCATCCTATTGTATTCGGACATTCGAGAGAAGCTGCACACCACAAAATGACGGGGCCACAAAATGTACTTATATTCGGGAAAAGCTGCACACAACAAAACACGGGGCGGCACAAAAACAAAAATGAAACAACGTCGACAAACTTTCCGAATTGGTAAAGCTGGTAAGAAAACGACGAAAGAAAGGAAAAACAAACAAAGCCCACACAGAGCCACCCACGCTGGCACTTCTCTGAAAGTATCTGCCGCCCATTGCATCCACAGCTGAAAAAAGCCCTGCTGAGGATATGCTCTCAGAACACAGCCAGGCAGCAGTGCGGAATTCACATGTGGCCACAAAAAGAATAAATGGGAACTTCCCCGAGCGTTTCCATTGTTTTTTTGGACATTACGTGGGGCCCGCTTTTCCCATTATTAGGATTAGGAATTAGGAAAAGAAAAGAGAAGGCTGGTATGGTCTAAGGTTATATTGCTTTTGCAGAAGGACACTCGACCCAGTTTCCAGCACGACACCACACAACCGAAGCTCAGTAATGGCCCCAGTATCTTTTCCAGGTAGAGTGTGAGGGCCCCTGGCCTCTATTGGATTTTGATTTCAATGATCATGCTTCTCTAAAAGAGAAAAGGTGTTACTGCACAGTGTATACACACCTTCTCTCAGAAAAGCCGAAGTGTTGGTGTGCCCTAAAAGTTGAAGATGTTGTTCCACTGCACATCAATCGACAATGAGTGTGGCGAGCAGTGGCGAAGGGAGAAAAGAGGTCTTCACCCACGTGTCAGATGCACTGTTCCACTCACTTGCCGAACTTCACATAAACTTATTGTCCTATTTCTAGCTGACCTTTTCCTATCAAGAGTGGTGGTGTGAAACTCACCACAAAAGTTGTTTCATGAAGGGTTCGCAAGGACCACCCTCCACAAAGCAACGTTGACAGGCTGAGAAAACTGATTTCTGTGGCTGCAGCTCGACATTATAAATTTCTGCAAGTTCTGACAGATTTCTCTGAATTCTAGTTTGGTGAGTTAGTGGAATGATGCACAGCTCGCCAAACTTGGTGGATGGCAAGTAGGGGAATGAGGCCCTAAGACTGGTATGCTGTCCCTGAAACACCCTTGAATTGATTCAACACTAGCTCACCAATTCTGTGGCCCAAAATTATTTGTGTGGCCACACTGTATAGTAGATTCAAATCCCTTCCAAATGCAGCCAAAGCAAAACGCCAACCCACAAATGGTGAAACTCCCCTATAGGTGACATCTACTGCTCTAAATTAAAAAAAAAAAAAAAAAAAAAAAAAAAAAAAAAAAAAAAAAAAAAGCATTATCACAGCAAAAGGACACGGGGAATCCCTGCACAAACAACCCGAAGGACTGGGCCATTACCCAGTTTCGGCTTGCACTGGAAACAGGGTCCAGCAGCCGGATTCAACTGCTACTCTCCCAACTAAGGCCAAAGGGCTGAAGAGCCATGCAAACCTGGGCCAAATCTATCACCCTGACCTTTACCAAAACCTACTCCCAAAGACCACGGAGGGGTGTACCCCCTCAGCCCGATTCAACTGCTACTCTCCCAACTAAGGCTTGAGGAGGAGACACGGACTGAAGAGCCATGCAACTGGGGCCAAATCTATCGCCCTGACCTTTCCTCTACTAAAATCTACTCCCAAAGACCACGGCGGGGTGGACCCCCTCCTCTTTCATTCTCCCTGAAACAGTCTGGAGCCCACACGTGTCCTTTTCGCTATGTAAGCCCTAAGCCCTGGGGTTCTGCTTGACTGTCTGGGCCCTCCGCTTATAACATCCCTGCCTGGTTTCGTGAGTTGCTGCACTGCGGCTCCTCGGGAGACCCCGAAATAGTTCCGTCAGTCGGATCATAACAGGGCCATTGGTGGCACATCGCTACACACGGCGAGACCGCTGTGTGTCCCGTGCTGCAAGTCAATTTCCAGTTGCTCAGTCGGAGTGGGAGCGGGTATCCATGGCTTGTGATGTGCTGTGTTGTGAGTGAACCTCTTCCCAGTTGTCCGGACTGGCCACCGATGATGCTGTGATTGCCCAGTTGAGCCTAACGGTACAGGCAGGTATGTTCCCCAGCTTGCCCCGGCTCAGCACTCGCTGTGTGAAGCCGTCCGTGATCTCTTTTTTTTTTTTTTTTTTTTTTTTTTT
>BFEA01000071.1:2956653-2974892 GCA_003427395.1 Chara braunii | reverse complement strand
TTTTTTTTTTTTTTTTTTTTTTTTTTATAGAGAAACGTCTCTTCCTGTGCTACCTTCTTCACCCGAATACAACGTACGGTCATTATGGCTGTATTTAGACGGCAAGATAGCCCAAATACAGCTATAATGACGGGACGTTGTATTCGGGTGAAGACTGTAGTGCTGCTGATAAGAGCAGACAGCACTAGCACCGGTGGCGAGGCTCCGTCTATTGGTGGGGAGCGTCACCTGCTGGAAACCGGGTCCAGCGTCCCATTACATGAAGAGAATAGATTGAAAAATTCTAGAACCAATGACCGTGTGTGGCTGTGGGACCTGCCAGCATTGATTGCCCTGCAAAAACAGGGGATTGACTGAGCAGGGCCATAGGTGTTTGTAAGGTCCGAAAACCAAAAGAGCAGCCTTGACAGAGCAGCCCTGATGTAGACCTTGGGATGCTGCTGTAACCTTTGTATCTCTTCACCCTCCGAGGGAGGGCGCCGGATAGGAAATTTGGGACTGATACTATGAACCAGCTGCTGCTTTCTCCTACTGACGAATTGTAGGGATTATCCCTACTTGCTTGAATCTGCAACTGTCATCTGTACTTGTAGTAACCTTCTCATGGTCGAAACCCCCATGGTTGGGTTTGCCGACTGTCGCCGCCAACTTGCTGACTGTCCCTGCTGTCTGCATCAGTGGACGATAGCAGGTGTGATTAGCAAGCGGGATCCTCCCCAGGGGGCTCCAGGGAGGGGTTCCTCGCGTGGCCAGGGACGAATGGGTCAGGAAACATGGGGGAGGCGGGTGTCAGGTGGGTGGGGGAAGGACAGGATGTCATTTGTCGCTCAGGCCAGGTTCTCTGCCAGTGACAGGGCGTGGGGGGGGAAGGGGTGCGGGAAGTCCGTGGGGGGGCGTAATGGGAACGAGGCCTCAATGTTAGTCCAATCGTTGAAAACAAGCCTGTAGTCCCTCATTTCTTCCAAGTTCTTTAACCCATCCTCTTGATCCCCGCCCCATACTACTTTTGCAATCCAACCTTCCCTTTCCCCCCCTACCCAGTCCTTGCAAAATTCCGTTATCCTTCTCCCGACATCTCTTGTTTGTTTAAAAAGATCCAGTTGTTCTTTTGCATCTAACCACCTGCGTGTGAGGTCTAGGCGTATTTGCTGCTGGATTTGTTCTGTAATTTCCGCGCCTTCTACCCGTACTGTTTCCATGGTTAGAGTGCATCTTTGCCACCAAAGTGCCCACATCACTGCCCTCCTTCCTATTCTATACATGTTTTCGGTGAAGGACGTGGCAGTCTCTGTCTGGGGCCGGTGTCCGGCTAGAATGGCTTGCCATGACCAGGGGCAGGGGATATCTGGTTCCATCTTCCGCCAGATACGGTCCCACCATCTCCATATGAACTGGGCGATCGGACACTGCATGAAGATGTGTTCAATGGTTTCTGCTTTCTTGTGGAAGGGGAAGAAGCTCTGGCATCGCTGGCACCATGGGAGCAGCAGGCCTCTTTGTTCAAGGTTTGTTCGGTCAATCAACCAATCGTTAGTCGGCAGGCAGCGGTGAGTTATCTGCCATTGTATCGAGGTAATTTTCATTGGCTTATGCTTTTGTTCCTTGAACCATTGAATCTGTGTCAGGAGAGAGCGGTCAAGATTCAGATGTTTGGCCCATCTATCATTAATTATATCCCTCAAGTGGCGTTTGGGTCGAAGCATTTTATAGGCTTATTTGACCGTTAAGAGGTGCAGGCTAATGTGACTCTCTCCTGGGGCGCCCCTTCGTCGAGGGGGCTGCCATGCCCATTCTGTCGGGTCCAAGGCCAAGTCCTGGATAGGTTTGTCTGGCTGGAAGGCCACCCTCTATCCCTTTTCTTCCAGGACTCTCACTCTGTTAGCCGTTGTTCTGCTCTTCCATACAAATGGTGCCTCCATTGCTTGGAGGGTATGTAGTTTTGTGATGGTGTGGTGTTCGATCAGGATCATTTGGGGGGAGACCATATGGATCAATCCAATCAGGTGTGGGGTCCCTGCGATCGTACTCAGTCCCCTTCTATTAAAGTGGGGTCTCTCTTGAGGATCCGATACCATTCCAGCAGGATGGTTTCAATGAGGTTTTCCAAGGACTCCTCGACCCGATGGTAGTGTCGTAAGATGTCCCGCATTTGGTCCTCCGTCTTCCATGTTTGTCTGTCAGTGTCCCAGAGGCCTCCAACCCTAAGAATACCATGTTTGACCCAATTTTTCCATGGCGGGGCTGAACTTATCCTCACACGACCCTCTGTATCTGTTATCCATCTGTTGCCAAAGAGGGGTTGACGGTAAACTTCCTCCCATCAACCAGGTTGGGTCCTATCTGGAAGCGCGAGACTACGCCAGGTTTGCAGCAGGGATGGCCAAAAGTTATCTAATGGCTGGCCCCCTCCTTCTTCTGCTCCCTCCCTTCCGTCCGGGAGGTTACGTGGGATTGTCCAAAAGCGCTCTTCTAGCCAAGTGAGTGGGTGGATTGCACGGGGGGCTGTCGGGGCTATTCGGGCAAGATGTTCCAGGGCCAAGGCACCCCATGGGCTCTGGGGGGCAAAGATGAGTTTCTTGATCCATTTGATTCGCATGGCTTGTACCTGCGTGGCCGGGTCTAGAATCCCTAAGCCTCCTCCCGCCTTTGGTTGGATAATGGAATCCCAGACCACTCGACTCATGACATTGACTTGCTCGCCATCTCCCCGCCACAAAAATGTTGCAGCCTTTTGCCTTAGAGCCCTCAAGGCTGCTTTGCTTAAGGGCCATAGCAGGGACTTATACCATAGTGATGCAAAGACAACATTGTTGAGAACTAAGGCCAGACCAAAGAGTGACGTGTGTTTGTTTTTCCAATTATTTAATTTGTGCTGCGCCGGGGTGCTGATCCATTCGTCATTAATAGGTGGTCTTCCTTCCGCGGTCATGGATACCCCCAAGATTCTTATTGGTGCCTCCAGTGGCACCCAGGTTATGCGTGGGGCCTCTAGGGGACGTCCTCCTTGGTGGTGGATCCACCAACCTTGTGTTTTGGATCCCCAGTTGACCGACATGTCAGAAACCTTAGTAAATTTTTCCATCATATGTTGAATTTCCTCCATGTTGTGGTGTGTGGCTTCTGCACTAATTGTTAGGTCATCGGCGAAAAGGGAGCACATCGTGACCGCTTCCTCCGGGATTCATGTAACTCGTAGTTTAGTGATGTTTTTATTCACCCGAAGATTGGCGGCCAGTGCTTCCATTATGACCAGGAACAGGAAAGGGGCAATAGGGTCCCCTTGTCTGACTGATCGTTCCAGACGTAGAGGTGGCGCAAGACTCTCGTTGACCTGGACACATGTGGTGGCGTCTTAATGCAGGATTTCTATCCAACGTCTGAAGCCTGGCCCAAAGTTCATCTTCTCGAGGCATTTGTCTAAAAACGTCCAGTCCATATGGTCACAAGCCTTTTCGAAGTCGATAAATATGAGAGCCGCATTCTGACGAGAGTGCTTCGTGAGTTGGAGGATCTCATGTATTGGTAGGATATTCTCCTGAATTTTCCTGTTCTGCATGAAGCCGGTCTGATCCGGATGGATGACATCCTCCATTACCGGGATCATTCTGTTTGCCAAGGCCTTTGACAACATTTGATAGACAATTGTAAGCAATGTTATGGGTCGATAATTCTTGATGTCCATTTTATCTCCTTTTTTATACAAGAGGGTTAGTATCCCTTGCCCCACCCTTTCTCCCATCTCCCCTGTGAGCCAGACTTCACTGTAGAAATTCATAATATCCTGACTCATGAATTCCCAGGTGGTTTCCCTTGGGGAAACCATCTATCCCGTGGGCCTTATCCTCCTTCATTTGTAGAAGGGCGGACCATATTTCCTCCTTGGAAAGCGGGGCTTCTAGTGTTTCCCGTTGTTCAATCGCCAGAGTCTTGTTAAGTGGTTCCAAGAATTCCTGGATTAGACGGTTGTGATGTGAGGGATCTGACTTGTCCAGGTGCGAGGAGAAGAGCTCCTTATAGAAATTGTAAGTTATATTCGTGCAGCGGGCTGTGGACACGGCCGAGTCTGCGTCCCTGGCATTTGGTTCATATAGAGCCTCCATCGTGGTTCGTTGGGAGCGCATTCTAGCCAAGCCAAAAAAATGAGAGTCCATTACCCCTTCTGTGGAGAATCTAGATAGCCTGGCCCTTATTTGGGCACCTTGCCATCTATATTGTGCGTGTTGAAAAAGTTGGTCTTTTAGTTTTTGTATGCGAGATTGTAGGTCAGTGATTCGTTGTTCCTGCCCTTGCGAGTTTAACAAATTTTGCTCTTGCTCTACGCTTACCAAATCTTGCATGATCGTGACTTCCTGGAGGTGTCTCTGGGTAGATAGATATTTGGAGTACTCGTTACACTTCCTGGCCATGAAAAATAGGCCATTATTAAACCAGTCAATCTGTGATTCGTGTTGGGGCCGGTGGTCTTTCCAAAAATCCCAGGCTTGTTGGAGGTATTGCTTGAACGGTCTAGCTTTTAGTAGAGAGATGTTCAGTATATAGTAGCTGGCCCCTCGGTCCGGTCGTTTGCGAAATGTCCATACCGCCATACACATTTTGTGATCCATACCGGGAAACGGGTTGGATGGGAGTATTGCCGTTAGCGAGAATCCTCCTCCCAATTCTTCTGATGCCAGGATCAAATCAATCCTTGATTTGGACAGCCTGGTGGGGTCCTTATTTTGGATGCAGGTAAAGGATCTGTATTTGGGGTGGCTTCGCCTGAATGTGTCAAAGAGCGATAGGGGCGTGCACAAATCCTTCAGCATACGCTCATCCTCCTCTACATTGCGTGCAGTGGTATGGGGGATTTTCCACCTATCAAGCCACCTGTCGGGTGCCGCGTTGAAGTCCCCTGCTGGTATTAGGGGGATGTCCGGGGTGGGGATTGTTGCAATTTTGTCAAAAAACACTTGTTTTTCATGAGACGTGTTTGGGGCGTATATGGATACTATACACACGACTTCTAATTCTAGGGCGCCCAATATTTTGACCCATCGTCCCTCTTCCTCGTCCTTTTCCCAGTGAAGGACCTCGCACCGTGATTCGGGCGGGATCCAGATGGCCACATCCGAGCTTCCGGGGCAGGGGGCAAATGCTTGGTAGCTCTGAAAGGGCCAGGCTTGCCTGTGCGCCCTATTGTGCTGTGGGGTATCCATAAGGTGGGTTTCTTGGATGCATACCACGTCTGGCCATGATCTACCCCCAACCCCTTTCATCAAATCCCACAGTGCTTTAATTTTTTCCGGGTTGCGGGAAGCCAGGCCATTCACGTTGATTGATCTGATATCCAAGTTGGCCTGTTGTAGTATGCCTCGCCATTTCCCATTTTTTCCATATACTGTGTCAACAAGCTCCATTGGATTTATGTTTTATGTGTGCTTGAGTGCCCTCAGTCCCCTTGTTATTTGTCGAGTATAGGGGACCATTCTTGTGCATCCCAATTGACTCCTTTGTTGAGAATGTTCTTTTTTAGTATTGTGCAGATGCATGTGAGCAGCTCGTCAGTCAACCAGATGGTGCTTGGTTTGAGCTTCAATTGTTGGGTGTCCAAGAGCATATTGTGCGTGAGCCATTGCAGCCCTGCTTCCTTATTTTCTTCAAATCTTACATAAAGGTCCTTGTAGGTCATTCTCAACCCCTCCGTTGATACGATAATGATGGTCATCGCTCCTAAACTCATTGACCTCTCGCGTTTTAAGTATACCCTCCCTTTGCATGTGCCACCCAAGGAGTGTCATTCCTCCGTAAGCGGGGGCGTATGGGTCCTCAGGCTCTGCGGGCGACAAACCCAATTCCCATTTCTCGGTCTTCCTCCTGATCGGTAGCACTAAGACCTTGTCCCCCGCGGATAGGTTGGTCTGGTATAACCCTTTTTCGATTAAGTGGCGCATTTTGGTTCGTTTCGATGGGTTGGACCCCGTCGTTTCCGTTGTTATCTTTTGTTCAGGGCGGGTGTCCTGTGCGACTTGTTGTGCCCTTATCGCGAGTGGCTGTTGGGGGGGGGGGGGGGGTTTGTCCACCTCCTCAACCCCATCGCGTGGTTTTGTGGTGGGAGGTTGAGGAGTTTCTTCGAGAGGTTGAGGAGGTTCTGTTGTGGGGGGCTGGAATTTCTTGTGTATGATGTTCCATATTCTATTTAGCGCCTGTTGCCAGTCCATTCACGGGGCCAGGCCTTGTTCAAGGGCCTGTTTCAAACTCGGGCTTTCATCCAGCAGGGAAACTTGTGTCTTGGTCGGGTCCCTTCTAATCTGCTGCTTGGTCCTAAACCAGTCCAAGCAGTGTTCATCCTGCAGCATTTGAAGAAGGTCAGCCCAGGCTTCCTCGGACGTCCATGTTTGTGCGTCTATCGCCTCTCGACACCTTCGTTTCCAGATTGCCCAAAGTGTGAGAGGACGAATCTACAGACCGGCCACAGCAATCCAAGAACTGCAGATCGACCCAGTGGACTAGGCCTGGAAGGTCCCGGCTTCCACTGAAGTGGAGCGTCGAACAAGCGAACTGGACTATTCCACACATGTAGGATACAGACTGAGAAGGCATGCAACTAGTACACCCAACACACTGGTTCGACAATGGGAGAAGCATGTCCCAGGAGGGCTAGGGGGCCGGACGACAATCCCTCGCAAGCTGTTTTGTCAATCCGCAAAAGACGGGTTAGGAGCATGCAGTGGCTCATCATCTACCACTCTCTCCCGGTCAGCAGTCGGTTGAGTAGTGTGACTCCTGGGCTAACAGACACGCCTTGGACGATCACTGCACGTCTGCTAGCTAGGGGCGACAGAGGACACTGTCCACTGCCTGCTCTCCTGTCCGAGGGCCGCACAACTTTGGACCAAAAACCAGGAGCCTATGGAACTCCGTAACTGTTATACCGCATCAAACGCGGGGACACAGCCATTCGGGTAGCATGCTTTATGTTTTAGACAGTAAGGTTGGCAAAGGTCTTATGAAGTGGGCGATGGGCAGCCTTCTGGATGGTAATGGCCAAAGCCAACACTCTCCCACAAACCACACGCAACCCACTCACACGCGCACTCACACCCGTGTTGGCTGAAGACCTTACTGATACCGACTGAGAGGATCCAACTCACTATCTTAGTTGGATGGCACCAAGAGTGCCACAGGCGGCCGTGGGTATTGAACCCACAACCTCCTGAATGCCACTTGCGTGCCTAACCAATTGAGCTAGGATGCTGGATGGAGCCCAGACTCTTCTATCACAGGAGGGGAAAAAAAAAAAAAAAAAAACTGAAAAACGAATAGCAAGCTACTGAGGGTTGTACCACCCCACACGTGGCCAGGAAAAAGGGCATTTCAAGCTCTAAACTACCAGCAGTGTATCTACCCATGTTCTACCAGAAGATTCATGCTCATTTTGCACATTTGGTCAGTAGTGGAGCAAGGCCGTCAATCTCCACAGCTCTCGTGGCAAAGGTAAGTACACTTTTTCTTCTTTTTTTTTTCGAAAGTCAGTACGTACATTTTTTTTCTCTTTTCTTTTCTTTAGTAAGCCCTGCCAACGAGGCAGAGCAGCCAGTTCTAGATTCCGTTACTTGGGCATACTAAAGAGCAAAATGCTTCGATACTGTATTTCTGGGAAGATGCAGTAGAAGAGGTAAAAAACGAAAGCAGAAACGACCCAGACCCAAATCGCCCGCCCACACCCATATCGCCCGCCCACACCCATATCGCCCGCCCCCAGTTTGCAACGGGAAAAAACTCTATCCCTGAAAAGGGAAACAATGGACGGCGCCCTATACTAAATTGCAACGACCTTGACAAGCAAACCTGCCCTACGACCGGTCTTAGGGACGATTGCGATCAGACCCTATTTTCTGTTGTCGGAGACCCCAAACGAACCCGTCCTAGCGAAGTTGTTCTGCACAACCTTACCAAAAATAGAAAGAACCAAAACGACGAAAATGAAATCCACACAAGCGCAGCCTCCTGGCTGCGAATGGTGACGCCATTCCCTAATAGCCCGGCAGCTCTACTGACTGGATTTTGGGAACAAGTGAGGTGTGGGGATAGGACGCTCACCATCCACCACGGATAGGGTAGCCCGCGGTCTGGAGATTTGGTCATCCCCTTGGACAGTCTATCATCAGCTCGGGCCTTCTTCATGACCCGCCTGCTGCAACCTTCTGAAACACAAGTGGTGTCGCATGCGGGCAAGCAGGTCATGGTGAAAGCCTATCCTAACAAGGGACTGGCTGACAGAGATGCAACGTACGTGAAACACGCGAGCAATTGGGTGTTTCATGATGATGCGGCATTCAAATCGATGAATAACAAAATCAAGTGGATAGGCCGGCGCCTGGAGCTCCTCAAAAGCAACGCAGATCTGGCCCAAGACCTGTTTCTTATCCAACCGGTCTCCAATGCGTTGTTTACAGTTTTGTGTATGCTTGAGACGGATAAACAAACGATCGACAATTGAACAGGTTTGTGTTGTGACCGATCGGAAGTCTGAATCCACCCATGGACACCGTAGCGACGATTGGGGCCAAAGGAGAGACAATGACGTCTCCGGCTATATGACATTATGTCATTCATCGACCCTCTCCCCTCTTA
The DNA here is from genome assembly GCA_003427395.1 of Chara braunii. Lineage (NCBI taxonomy): Eukaryota > Viridiplantae > Streptophyta > Charophyceae > Charales > Characeae > Chara > Chara braunii. Next base: position 2,966,279 of record BFEA01000071.1, on the reverse strand, counting down.
CGTCGTCAAACGAGACGACTATCTCATGCTGGCCCTGAATTTTCCCTAGGGCCAACCCTTCTCCTTGGATGATGTGATCCTGTATCGAGTGGGAGGCAGGGAATACCTGATTTATACGGCGCATATGTTGTGGCCATGGTACCATAAATGTCGACCATACGGCCATCTGAGCACTGAGCCCACTTGTCCCCTACACCCCCAAAAGAGGGCCAGGCTAACTGGGAGACTGTTGAGGGACCCAATCAAGCTCACATGTTGGAGGACGGTAGACCTGGGTCACGAGGGATGGGTCTATGTTGAAGACGGCTCGAAGGAAAGAGCTCCGGTAGGTTGGGTGTGGGAAAAGATGGGAGAGCCTGATTGGGAAACTCGCCCCCCGGACGTATGGTTCCCCCTATCACTTGTAGAGGATAAGCTACATAAGGAGGGCATGCACAAAGAGGATCCCTCGATGAGGGCCACTCGTGAGGAAGGGGGCTGGCTGAGGCGCATAATTCACAAGCAATTCCAATGCCCACTCCCCGAGGCAGAGCTTTCCTCTTCTACAAACATTGTTCTCGTTCCTACACCCGCCCACTCTCCTACCTCCACCCCCTCAGAGCCCCCCCTATCCCCCGAAGTGGAGAAACCAACTCAGCCTGTATCAGACATTTATCCCCCCCGCCGCCGAACTCAGAGGGGGATAAATCAGAACTGCCCCATCTCCCGCCGCCACACCAGGAGGGTTATAAATCAGAGTTACCCGTCGACCACGCCTACGCCATCTGATTGAAAAGGGGCTGTTCCAAGGACCCCTCCCCTAGGGGGACAAAGTATTGACGATCCCAATTCCGAAGAAACAAGGTCATTCGGAGGTGGGTCTTTCCCCGACTGACCGAAATGACTACTCCCCTAATAGGGGGAAGGTCACCCTACACGGTTGGCGATTGCCACAAGACCCGAGAGGGACACGTTGCTTCAAGCTGAAGGAAGTAAAGGAGTTCATCAGTTCCCACTGTGAACCTGGAGCGAAGGCCATGATCAGAGTAGGGTCAGGATCCTGCAAAATAGCCGACAATGATCTGTATGTTTTGTTCGACGAAAAAAAGGAAGCAGATCTCACATGGGTATCACACAATATGCAACTGGACCTCCATCTCCCGAGGATCATGGCCAGCTAGATTTGGTCACCTGTCTGAGCTCCATTTTAAGAAAAAATATTATCAATGACTGTGTCGCATGGGACCAACACACTTGGCATCAGCTGTAGCACTAAAAAGGAAGAGAAAGTCACCACGAAGGTTGCAAAAGGCAGAAAAGGGAGGAAGTACACATGAATTGGGTTGAAGCAATCTATGGCCACAATCGGGCCTCTTCAAAACGCAGATGTGGACCTCAAATCTATCAACGTCAACGGATTGGCCTCCCACAACCCAGACAAAACACAAGTGATATGGGACATGCTTCGGGGAGTAGGAAGGCGCAACTGGCCGGATGTTGTTTGCATCCAGGAGACACACCTGATGGACACCGCGGACCATCACAGGGCCCAAAAAATTGTTTGGCCCTTTCAAGCCTATCGAGCGCACGCACATGGGCCGCCTAGGGCCGGGACTGCAATATGGATCCGTCCAGACTCCCACGTGGAGGTGTTGTACTGCGAAGAAGACAAGGAGGAAGGACATTGGGTCTCGATATTAGGAGCTTTGGAATTAAAAGTCGTTTGTATTTTACTATTTTCTGTATATATGCCCCAAATACTGCACCGGAACGAGAATAAATTTTTGCAAAAATTCAATCAAAGGTCGCACAAGGTATTCCAGTCATCCTAGCAGAAGACTTCAACGCCGCTCCAGATCGATCGCTTGACCGCGGGCAAGTCCTCCCCTCCACCTTGCGACACGCGGAGGAGGACGAAAACATGCTCTTGCACTTATGCAACTCGCTCTCCGTCTTTGACACATCCCGTCGCACCTTCTCCCAAGAAAGAACCTTTACCTGTATCTGGAATAACAACCCGACCAGACTCTCCAAATCAAGGATCGACTTAATCCTAGTGTCAGATGCTCTCGCGGGCAATTTGACGGTGGCCGCGATTTTACCTTCAAGCCTGCACCCAAGCTTGGTCCACAAGATGTGTATGGTGGCATTTATCTTTCGGAAGAGGTCGGACCAAGGTCATAGCTTCTACAAGATGAACACATCATTACTCCAGTTCACTACGTTCTGGCATTACCTCGCTCACACTTGGGCATACCGGAGAGACCGTCGTCCCGGGATAGAGTCCCCTCTGATATGGTTCAACAACGGCATATTTTTCTTGACCAAAAAATGCAATGAGTTCTCTAAGCAGCTAGCCAAACAACGCCATCAAAAAGAAATCGACCTAACGACTCAACTTCAAGAGCTAGAACAACAACTAGACCCGCACCAGATGGAGCAGAAACACACAAACGGTCCATAATGTAAAGGCTGAATTGTTAGAACAAGCTCAGCATAGGTGACAAGGCACACAAATCCAGGGGAAATTATCAAAGTACTTGACTGTTGGCATAACGAATGCCAAATTTTTTGGCCTCGTGGGAGCAAGAAACAAAAGATCTATAGCGGAAGCCTTGTATGGCCCAGAAGGGACGGAAGCTCACCCCACAATTACAACGACGAGTTGCATCAAAATAGCCCATGACTATTTCAAAGACCTGTTTGCATCTCACATCCCACCAAGCAGCGAGGACTACCGGTTGCGTCAAATTAAGGAATTCCTCCAGCCCTTGAGCATATCCTTATCCCCAGAACAACGAGAATGTTTGGAGGCAACCCTAACTAAAGATGAAATATGGACGGCTCCCCTACAAACGGAAAAGGATAAAACTTCTGGATTGAGCGGACTCGCCAAGGAATTCTGGGAAACAATGTGAGATAGTATGAGTGCAGACCTCATGGAATATTACAACGAAGTCTGGAACACAGGTAGCATGGGAGAGTCGGTGGGTCAGGGGGTACTATCCCTTCAATATTTGAAACTATCGATCGATCACTCTTCTTACGGTCACCTACAAGATGCTCGCTAAGGGCTTGGCAAATTGAATGATCCTCGTCCTGGAGGATTTTATCCACCCGTCCCAGACTGGTTTCATGCAGCAAGGGCAGATCCAAGAGTTCATCTTGTTGGTCCACGAGGTCCTACATTTAACCCAACAATCCAAACAGAATGCAACACTGATTTTTATTGACTTTGAAAAAGCCTATGATTACGTTGAATGTTTTTTTTTAGATAAGTGTTTGGAGAAAATGAACTTTGGACTGTCTTTTCGCAGATGGGTACACATTCTCCACCACAATGTCACTACTAAGGTGCAGATAAACGGCTCTCTGGCACCACCGATGCGACTCGAGAGATCGGTCCGTCAAGGCGACCCCATTGCACCCTTCCTCTTTCTTGTAATCATGGAAGCCCTATCCGCGAACCTCCGAACCAACAAGGACATTGCCAGAGTTAGAATAGCTCGAATCCCTGATGAGGCAATCCCAGTGTGCTCCTTGTTTGCGGACGACCTCACTATTAGGGTCGATGCCACAAAAAAGAACACGAAAGAAATTGAGAGACTAATGGACAGGTTCGCTCGGGTATCTGACATGGTGGTGAATTGGGGGAGCAAAACCCTTGGATGGTGGATCTCCCACCAAGGGGAACGACCGCCGGACTCCCCCAGGATATCATGGCTTCCTTCGTAGGCACCGATCTGTGTCCTATGTATCGCCATGAGAACCCTAGGGCATCCTCCGACCAACGATGACTAGATTTGTGTACCAGCACTCGTCAAATTGACAAACTAACGGAACAAGTACACTTCAATTTTGAGTTGCGCACTAACTATCAATAACGTCGTGCTTGCCACGTTGTGGTATAAGTCAATCCTATGGCTAATAAGCAAAGTCGCCTACCGGACTCTCAAAGCAAAAGTTGTAGCCTTCTTATGGCGGGGAGATGATGAGAGGGTCAACGTCATGAGTCGGGTAGCATGGGAAACAGTCATATAGCCAAAAAAAAAGGGGGGATAGGAATCATAGACCCACCAACACAGACCCAAACTCTACGTCTAAAATGGCTGCAAAAACTTATCTTCGCTCCGGACTGCCCTTGGCAGGCCCTGGCCCTTGAGCACATCGTCCGCCTGTCCCACCGACTTCGTCAGAAGTACACCCCCTAACATAGTCAGAGGACCGGTACTGGTCGATTCCCCGCAAAATCCAAAAAGCCGCTGGAAAAATTGTGGCCCACGCTCTTGAAGAGTTGGCGATGTCTCTCCCTTTCCGATGCACCAACCCCGGAAAGGTCGGAGGAAGTTTATCGTCAGCCCCTTTTCGAAAATCGGAGAATTGCACCCCGTCACTGTAAAATATTGTGTAGCTCAATGGCCCCATGGAAAGGATGGGTCAAACATGGGGTACTTCGAGTCGGCCATCTATGGGACAACAAGAGGAACAACTGGAAGACAGGAACCCAACTCCAGGACACCCTCTAGTACTACCACCACACAGACAGATACCTGGAAATGATCACTAAAGCAATTCCGTTCGCTTGGTACAAGTTGTTGAGACGAGGGTTCATACTACAGGAAGGGGCCTGGTTGCCCTGCCAAGGGAATTGAATACGATTGGCAAAATCCACATGATACGCCCCTCGGAAATGCTGGTGGAATACTATATGATGGGTCCAAGGGGCACACTCCAGGGATCCCGAGACCCATTTGTATGGCAGGAGAAAACAGGGATGTTCAAAATAACGGTGATAGGAAAAGGTGACGAGGCCGTCTCCTTCCAACCCCAGACACCCATCCATAACCTGTCCATCGATCCCTACGATTGGCAATGGCAGACCGTCGGAGGACCAACAGTTACACCTCGGAACACAGTCCAACTCCATCACCTATCGGTCAAATCCATGTATAGGATGCTTCGACCCAAAAGACCCCAACGAGACCAGATCATTGACAGGTGGGCCAGACACCTTAACGTCGACCAGGCCCTCCTCACGCCGATCAAATGGTTCCAAGAGGGCAAAGCTAAACCGGCCAAGGTCACATCCCTACAATGGCAGATCACATATTGCTGCCTACCAACAAATGCCTGGTTAATCGACCACACCCACCTGGAGCAAAAAGGGAAGGCACTCCCATGATGTCAAAGGTGCACAAGCGCCTTTCCCTCACGAAAGCGGGACAAGACCATCGAACACATCTTTATGCAATGTCCGGTGACAATGTTCACATGCTGATGGTGGGACCACATATGCTGCAAGATAATACCAAACACTCACTGACCTTGATCCTGGCAGACCATATTAACAAGACATTGCCCATCAATGGCGGTCTCCCCCAATTTCATAAGCAACATGTACAGTCTAGGAAAAAGGTCAGTCCTTTGGGCCCTTTGGTGGCAGCGTTGTCTCCTGGTGATGGAAGGGGTGAAGATAGAAGGGTCAGAGTTCACAGGGCAAGTGAAGGAGCTCGTCCAGCTGGAACTGATGTGTAAATGGCAAACTCTTAAATCACGACTACACATTTTTCAAACTTAGCATGATATCAAGGAAACAATTACAACATTCTGCTTAGACTGGCTAGGGGATCGGCAGGAGCGATGGATAGCTCGGGCAGAATGGGGGGGTGACCAGGCAGACTCGGAAAAAACAGGACCCACCTAGGGTCTACCGTTTAGTCTTCAAAGACTGGACTACTGTTGAACCCTCCTTCCCAATGAGACCCCCATCTGATTTCCCTGACCCCTTCCCACCTCACCCCTTCTCATTGGCGGAAATTCAGATGTGAGCACAACCGCTGCTATAGACAAGACACAAGCATCCACCCCCGGTGACACGTGGGGCACGAGCCAATGTATGCCTTAACGTCGACGAGTAGGGAAGGCCAGTAGAAGTAGCGGGAAATGGTGTCGAGGGTCTTCTGGAAACCGAGATGTCCTGCGGTCTTGGCATCGTGGTGCTTGGCCAAGAGCTGAGTACGGAGGCCTCGTGCGTCGGGGATGCAAAGTCGGCGAGTGCCTTTGGTAATGATGTAGAGGAGATTGTTGTGAAGGGAGTAGTCGGGAACTGAGTCAAGATCGCACAGCTTGTTGTAAATGGTGGCGAAGTCTGAGCAGGAGAGATAGCCTTGGGTGTATCGGTGATGAAGTGATGGAAGGAGTTGAATATGAGTCATGGTGGCGTAGACTTTCTCGGGGGGCTTGTGGTCGGGTCGTCGCGAGAGGGCATCGGCAACGCGGTTGCTTTTGCCGGGGGTATGGCAAATGGTGAATGTGAACTGGGAAAGGAAGTCTAGCCAGCGGGCTTGGCGTGGAGTGATATCTTTCTTGGAGAGGATGGAGGAGACGATGGTGTTGTCAGTGCGGATGGTGTGAAGTATTGCCCGTCGAGGTACGGGCGCCAGACTGTGAGGGCGTGGATCACGGCGAGGAGTTCCTTCTCGTTGGAGGGGTAATTCATCTCCGCGGGAAGGAGCTTCTTGCTTGCGAAGGCGATAGGGTATTCGCCAGGTGGAGCCTCGGGGTGAGTGTGCGAGTCCTTGATGGAGGGGGTCTCGGCAGTGTCGCGGGGGAAATGTTGGGACAGTACGGCTCCGATGGCGAAGTCGGAGGCGTCAGTGGTGACATAGAAATGGCGAGTGGGGTTGGCAATCTTGAGGACAGGGGCCGTGGTGATGGTTTGCTCGAGTAAGTCGAAAGCTTGTTGGCGACGATCGTTCCAATGGAAAGGCTCGTCCTTGCGGGTGAGTTTGTGGAGAGGGTAAGATATCTCGAAAAAGTTGCGAATGAACAGGCGGTAATAGTTGGCAAGGCCAAGGAAGGAACGGAGTTGGAGGAGGGTYTTGGGTGGGGGGTACTCGACGAGGGCTGTGACCTTCCAAAGGTCCATACGGATGCCTTCAGCGGAGACAATATGGCCGAGGTATTCAACGCTCGAAGCGGCAAACGTACATTTGTTGAGCTTGGCGTAGAATTTTTGCTCTCGGAGGATCGCGAGGACTTGGCGGAGGTGCTGAAGGTGGGACTCGAAGGTGGGGCTGAAGACAAGGATGTCATCAAGGTAGACAACGACACAGACTTCAAGGAGGTTGCGGAAGATGTGGTTCATGGTGGATTGGAGKWRGCGGGGGCATTGGTGAGTTCGAATGGCATCACGAGGAACTCGTAGTGCCCGAACCGAGAGCGGAAGGCGGTCTTGTGGGTGTCCTCCTCACGGATACGGATCTGGTGGAAGCCACTACGAAGGTCGATCTTGGTAAAGTACTTGGCTCCATGGAGACGATCAAGGAGCTCGGAAATCCGAGGTAGGGGGTACTTGTTCTTGATCGTGATCCGGTTCAAGGCGCGGTAGTCTGTGCACATGCGGAGTTCCGAAGTTCCACCTTTCTTGACGAAAAGGCAGCTGGTTCCGAAGGGGGATGAACTTGGCTTAATGAACCCTTTTTCAAGGAGTTCACCGAGTTGTCGTTTCATTTCTTCGGCTTCGGGGACAGAGAGTTGGTATGGAGGGCGGSAAGGTGGAGAATGTCCGGGTTCCAGATCGATGGTATGCGATACGCCACGATCCGGAGGTAGTCCGGCGGGTAAGGACTCGGGAAAGACGTCCCTGAACTCATCAAGGATTGAAGTGATGTCGGGGTTGGAGGGCGGGGCTTGATCGGGTTTGTCCGTCGGGAGTACGTCCTTGGGACTTTCGCGATCAAGGACAAGACARTAGTAGGCGGAGTCGGGGTTTAGGCGAGCCATGTGGAGGAATTGGTGCGGGGTGACAGAGCCTTGGGAGGTCAGATATGGGAGATAGGGGATGTCGATGGTTGTGTCGGGGGGGTTGGTGAGGCGAAGGAAATTGGGGTGGAATGCGTATGGCATGTAGCAGTCCAGCCACGGGGTTCCTAAGACGATGTCGCACATCAAGTGCATGACATCAAACGAGACCAGACTGCGGAGGGTTCTGACGGTCATGATGGTCTCGGGAACCGTGCGGTCTACTACGACGGCGGTGCCTTTGTCCCCTAGGCGAATCGTGATCGGGGAGTCATAGCCGGTAGAGGTAAGACCGACTTTGCGGACACACGCGTCGGTGATGAAGTTACCGGTGGCTCCAATGTCGAGGAGGGCCCGGAACTTGGTTGTAGACGCACCAAGGGTGGCAGCGATGAATTTGAGGTGGAAACGAGATGAGTTGGCGGTGGAGATGATGGTGTTGAGGCGGCGTTGTTCGTTGCCTAAGCGGGCAAGCCGATCGTGTCGGGCTTGTTCCTCAACAACATCGGAGAAGGTGATAGTGGATGCATTTGGAGGAAGGGTAGAGGAGCATGAGGCAGTGGGCAGTGTTTGCGATGCCTGGGAATCGTCCGGTGGAGGGGGCGTCGCTGGAGAGGGGGAAGGCAAACGAATCGTCGATGTCAGATGGGCCACCGGTGCGACGAAGGATGTCACTGATGGGTAGGCTGACAGATGCAATGTTGATGTCGGGTCAGTGTCTTGGGAACTGTGTTCATGATGAGGAGGGGCCCCCGCTTGCCGAGGGCGGTGATGCGGAGGTTGCGGGTCGCGTGGAGGCGGAATGACGGGTGAGTCGTGCGGCGTTGGGGCAGTTGGTTTGTTGGTGCCCCAATTGGCGACAACGGAAGCAACCCCCTTTTGCTTGGAGGTAGGGGCGCTCCTCGGGGGTGAGTTTCTTGAGGCGGGAGGGTGGGGTAGATGAGGGTGGTCGGGAGCTACGATCTCTGCGTTCCATTCTCATGAAGTGGACGACATCGAGTTCCTCGGAAGTGAGGGATGAAGAGTCGAGTGAATCGAAAGATGCGTAGGGGTCAGATGTGGTGAACTCGTCTGAGGAAGTGATGGACGTGGTGTCTTCGGGGGTGATGTGGTGGAAAAAGCGGGTGCGGGAGGTGCCGGGGGGGGTCTGGTGGTGGGGGTGGAGGAGTCGATCGTGGTGGAGCATGCGAGAGAGGAGGTCAGCAGGGGGCATGTCGGGTTCGTGGGCGAGGGCGGTTGCAAGGTCTTTGTGGCATACTCGTTTGATGCGGGAGATGAACGCACAGTCGGGGATGACGGTGTGGGGGAGGTGGTGTCGGAGGGAGCGGACGTATTGGACGAAGCGGTCCGTGGGACCGGTCTGGCGGAGGTGGCAGAATTGTTCAAGGTAGTCGTCAATGGTTTTCTGGGGGCGGAAGGTGGCAGTGAGGAGGGTGGCCCATTGGAGGAAGGTGGGGCGTGGTCCTCCGAAGGCTCGGCGGTTGCTAGCTTYAGCCATCCACCATTTGGCTGCATTCCCGAGGAGGCGGGAGGTGGCAATGGGGAGCCGGTGGGCAAGGGGCATGTGGTGGAGCTGAAAAGAGTTCTGAAGCTGGGTTAGGAAGAGGAAAACGTCCTCGTGGGGGAGGCCGGAGAAGGACATGATTTCGCCAGATCGGAAGGAACGGGGGATTTCCCCGTCGCGGTGAACGATCTGCGCGAGGGTGTTGAAGCTGAGGTTATCGGGGGTGGTGTCGTAGCAAGTGTGGTCGATTTGGTTGTTGTCCTCAAGGAGGTAGTTGGGTGGAAGTTGTGGCATTGCGGGGAAAGCCTCGGAGGTGACTTGGGAATAGGTGGGACGGATG